>CAJMZQ010000080.1:0-600000 GCA_905220385.1 Xylota sylvarum
TCTATCATGGTTTCAGAGAAATCATACTCCATGGTAAGTTGTTCTTGTAGAATGTTGAACGACTACCCCTAACTAAAATCTATCCACTCAACAAAAATTATTTCACACCACAGACTCATCTTGGTCAGGGTCGATTTGAAATCTATCATGGTTTCAGAGAAATCATACTCCATGGTTCGTTGTTCTTGTAGAATGTTAAACGACTACCCCAACTAAAATCTTTCCACTCAACAAAAATTATTTCACACCACAGACTCATCTTGGTCAGGATCGATTTGAAATCTTTCGTGGTTTCAGAGAAATCATACTCCATGGTTCGTTGTTCTTGTAAAATGTTGAACGACTACCCCAAATAAAATCTATCCACTCAACAAAAATTATTTCACACCACAGACTCATCTTGGTCAGGATCGATTTGAAATCTATCATGGTTTCAGAGAAATCATACTCCATGTTTCGTTGTTCTTGTAGAATGTTGAACGACTATCCCAACTAAAATCTATCCACTCAACAAAAATTATTTCACACCACAGACTCATCTTGGTCAGGATCGATTTGAAATCTATCATGGTTTCAGAGAAATCATAGTCCATGGTAAGTTGTTCTTGTAGAATGTTGAACGACTACCCCAACTAAAATCTATCCACTCAACAAAAATTATTTCACACCACAGACTCATCTTGGTCAGGATTGATTTGAAATCTATCATGGTTTCAGAGAAATCATACTCCATGTTTCGTTGTTCTTGTAGAATGTTGAACGACTATCCCAACTAAAATCTATCCACTCAACAAAAATTATTTCAGAGAAATCATACTCCATGGTAAGTTGTTCTTGTAGAATGTTGAACGATTACCCCAACTAAAATCTATCCACTCAACAAAAATTATTTCACACCACAGACTCATCTTGGTCAGGATCGATTTGAAATCTATCATGGTTTCAGAGAAATCATACTCCATGTTTCGTTGTTCTTGTAAAATGTTGAACGACTACCCCAACTAAAATCTATCCACTCAACAAAAATTATTTCAGAGAAATCATACTCCATGGTAAGTTGTTCTTGTATAATGTTGAACGACTACCCCAACTAAAATCTATCCACTCAACAAAAATTATTTCACACCACAGACTCATCTTGGTCAGGATCGATTTGAAATCTATCATGGTTTCAGAGAAATCATACTCCATGGTAAGTTGTTCTTGTAGAATGTTGAACGACTAATCCTAACTAAAATCTATCCACTCAACAAAAATTATTTCACACCACAGACTCATCTTGGTCAGGGTCGATTTGAAATCTATCATGGTTTCAGAGAAATCATACTCCATGGTTCGTTGTTCTTGTAGAATGTTAAACGACTACCCCAACTAAAATCTTTCCACTCAACAAAAATTATTTCACACCACAGACTCATCTTGGTCAGGATCGATTTGAAATCTTTCGTGGTTTCAGAGAAATCATACTCCATGGTTCGTTGTTCTTGTAAAATGTTGAACGACTACCCCAACTAAAATCTATCCACTCAACAAAAATTATTTCAGAGAAATCATACTCCATGGTAAGTTGTTCTTGTAGAATGTTGAACGACTACCCCAACTAAAGTCTATCCACTCAACAAAAATTATTTCAGAGAAATCATACTCCATGGTTCGTTGTTCTTGTAGAATGTTGAACGACTATCCCAACTTAAATGTATCCACTCAACAAAAATTATTTCACACCACAGACTCATCTTGGTCAGGATCGATTTGAAATCTATCATGGTTTCAGAAAAATCATACTCCATGGTTCGTTGTTCTTGTAGAATGTTGAACGACTATCCCAACTAAAATCTATCCACTCAACAAAAATTATTTCACACCACAGACTCATCATGGTCATAATCGATTTGAAATCTATCATGGTTTCAGAGAAATCATAGTCCATGGTAAGTTGTTCTTGTAGAATGTTGAACGACTACCCCAACTAAAATCTATCCACTCAACAAAAATTATTTCACACCACAGACTCATCTTGGTCAGGATCGATTTGAAATCTATCATGGTTTCAGAGAAATCATACTCCATGGTTCGTTGTTCTTGTAGAATGTTGAACGACTACCCCAACTAAAATCTATCCACTCAACAAAAATTATTTCAGAGAAATCATACTCCATGGTAAGTTGTTCTTGTAGAATGTTGAACGATTACCCCAACTAAAATCTATCCACTCAACAAAAATTATTTCACACCACAGACTCATCTTGGTCAGGATCGATTTGAAATCTATCATGGTTTCAGAGAAATCATACTCCATGGTAAGTTGTTCTTGTAGAATGTTGAACGACTACTCCTAACTAAAATCTATCCACTCAACAAAAATTGTTTCACACCACAGACTCATCTTGGTCAGGGTCGATTTGAAATCTATCATGGTTTCAGAGAAATCATACTCCATGGTTCGTTGTTCTTGTAGAATGTTGAACGACTACCCCAACTAAAATCTATCCACTCAACAAAAATTATTTCACACCACAGACTCATCTTGGTCAGGATCGATTTGAAATCTATCACGGTTTCAGAGAAATCATACTCCATGGTTCGTTGTTCTTGTAAAATGTTGAACGACTACCCCAACTAAAATCTATCCACTCAACAAAAATTATTTCAGAGAAATCATACTCCATGGTAAGTTGTTCTTGTAGAATGTTGAACGCCTACCCCAACTAAAATCTATCCACTCAACAAAAATTATTTCAGAGAAATCATACACCATGGTAAGTTGTTCTTGTAGAATATTGAACGACTACCCCAACTAAAATCTATCCACTCAACAAAAATTATTTCACACCACAGACTCATCTTGGTCAGGATCGATTTGAAATCCATCATGGTTTCAGAGAAATCATACTCCATGTTTCGTTGTTCTTGTAAAATGTTGAACGACTACCCCAACTAAAATCTATCCACTCAACAAAAATTATTTCAGAGAAATCATACTCCATGGTAAGTTGTTCTTGTAGAATGTTGAACGACTACCCCAACTAAAATCTATCCACTCAACAAAAATTATTTCAGAGAAATCATACACCATGGTAAGTTGTTCTTGTAGAATATTGAACGACTACCCCAACTAAAATCTATCCACTCAACAAAAATTATTTCACACCACAGACTCATCTTGGTCAGGATCGATTTGAAATCTATCATGGTTTCAGAGAAATCATACTCCATGGTTCGTTGTTCTTGTAAAATGTTGAACGACTACCCCAACTAAAATCTATCCACTCAACAAAAATTATTTCAGAGAAATCATACTCCATGGTAAGTTGTTCTTGTAGAATGTTGAACGCCTACCCCAACTAAAATATATCCACTCAACAAAAATTATTTCACACCACAGACTCATCTTGGTCAGGATCGATTTGAAATCTATCATGGTTTCAGAGAAATCATAGTCCATGGTAAGTTGTTCTTGTAGAATGTTGAACGACTACCCCAACAAAAATCTATCCACTCAACAAAAATTATTTCACACCACAGACTCATCTTGGTCAGGATCGATTTGAAATCTATCATGGTTGCAGAGAAATCATACTCCATGGTTCGTTGTTCTTGTAGAATGTTGAACGACTATTCCAACTAAAATCTATCCACTCAACAAAAATTATTTCAGAGAAATCATACTCCATGGTTCGTTGTTCTTGTAGAATGTTGAACGACTACCCCAACTAAAATCTATCCACTCAACAAAAATTATTTCATACCACAGACTCATCCTGTTCAGGATCGATTTGAAATCTATCATGGTTTCAGAGAAATCATAGTCCATGGTAAGTTGTTCTTGTAGAATGTTGAACGACTACCCCAACTAAAATCTATCCACTCAACAAAAATTATTTCAGAGAAATCATACTCCATGTTAAGTTGTTCTTGTAGAATGTTGAACGACTACCCCTAACTAAAATCTATCCACTCAACAAAAATTATTTCACACCACAGACTCATCTTGGTCAGGATCGATTTGAAATCCATCATGGTTTCAGAGAAATCATACTCCATGTTTCGTTGTTCTTGTAAAATGTTGAACGACTACCCCAACTAAAATCTATCCACTCAACAAAAATTATTTCAGAGAAATCATACTCCATGGTAAGTTGTTCTTGTAGAATGTTGAACGACTACCCCAACTAAAATCTATCCACTCAACAAAAATTATTTCAGAGAAATCATACACCATGGTAAGTTGTTCTTGTAGAATATTGAACGACTACCCCAACTAAAATCTATCCACTCAACAAAAATTATTTCACACCACAGACTCATCTTGGTCAGGATCGATTTGAAATCTATCATGGTTTCAGAGAAATCATACTCCATGGTTCGTTGTTCTTGTAAAATGTTGAACGACTACCCCAACTAAAATCTATCCACTCAACAAAAATTATTTCAGAGAAATCATACTCCATGGTAAGTTGTTCTTGTAGAATGTTGAACGCCTACCCCAACTAAAATATATCCACTCAACAAAAATTATTTCACACCACAGACTCATCTTGGTCAGGATCGATTTGAAATCTATCATGGTTTCAGAGAAATCATAGTCCATGGTAAGTTGTTCTTGTAGAATGTTGAACGACTACCCCAACAAAAATCTATCCACTCAACAAAAATTATTTCACACCACAGACTCGTCTTGTTCAGGATCGATTTGAAATCTATCATGGTTGCAGAGAAATCATACTCCATGGTTCGTTGTTCTTGTAGAATGTTGAACGACTATCCCAACTAAAATCTATCCACTCAACAAAAATTATTTCAGAGAAATCATACTCCATGGTTCGTTGTTCTTGTAGAATGTTGAACGACTACCCCAACTAAAATCTATCCACTCAACAAAAATTATTTCATACCACAGACTCATCCTGTTCAGGATCGATTTGAAATCTATCATGGTTTCAGAGAAATCATAGTCCATGGTAAGTTGTTCTTGTAGAATGTTGAACGACTACCCCAACTAAAATCTATCCACTCAACAAAAATTATTTCAGAGAAATCATACTCCATGTTAAGTTGTTCTTGTAGAATGTTGAACGACTACCCCTAACTAAAATCTATCCACTCAACAAAAATTATTTCAGAGAAATCATACTCCATGGTTCGTTGTTCTTGTAAAATGTTGAACGACTACCCCAACTAAAATCTATCCACTCAACAAAAATTATTTCAGAGAAATCATACTCCATGAGTCATTGTTCTTGTAAAATGTTGAACGACTACCCCATCTAAAATATATCCACTCAACAAAAATTATTTCACAACACAGACTCATCTTGGTCAGGATCGATTTGAAATCTATCATGGTTTCAGAGAAATCATACTCCATGGTTCGTTGTTCTTGTAAAATGTTGAACGACTACCCCAACAAAAATCTATACACTCAACAAAAATTATTTCACACCACAGACTCATCTTGGTCAGGATCGATTTGAAATCTATCATGGTTTCAGAGAAATCATAGTCCATGGTAAGTTGTTCTTGTAGAATGTTGAACGACTACCCCAACTAAAATCTATCCACTCAACAAAAATTATTTCAGAGAAATCATACTCCATGGTTCGTTGTTCTTGTAAAATGTTGAACGACTACCCCAACTAAAATCTATCCACTCAACAAAAATTATTTCACAACACAGCCTCATCTTGGTCAGGATCGATTTGAAATCTATCATGGTTGCAGAGAAATCATACTCCATGGTTCGTTGTTCTTGTAGAATGTTGAACGACTACCCTTAACTAAAATCTATCCACTCAACAAAAATTATTTCAGAGAAATCATACTCCATGGTTCGTTGTTCTTGTAGAATGTTTAACGACTACCCCAACTAAAATCTATCCACTCAACAAAAATTATTTCAGAGAAATCATACTCCATGGTTCGTTGTTCTTGTAAAATGTTGAACGACTACCCCAACTAAAATCTATCCACTCAACAAAAATTATTTCACAACACAGACTCATCTTGGTCAGGATCGACTTGAAATCTATCATGGTTGCAGAGAAATCGTTCTCCATGGTTCGTTGTTCTTGTAGAATGTTGAACGACTACCCCAACTAAAATCTATCCACTCAACAAAAATAATTTCAGAGAAATCATACTTCATGGTTCGTTGTTCTTGTAGAATGTTGAAAGACTATCCCAACTAAAATCTATCCACTCAACAAAAATTATTTCAGAGAAATCATACTCCATGGTTCGTTGTTCTTGTAGAATGTTGAACGACTACCCCAACTAAAATCTATCCACTCAGCAAAAATTATTTCAGAGAAATCATACTCCATGGTAAGTTGTTCTTGTAGAATGTTGAACGACTACCCCTAACTAAAATCTATCCACTCAACAAAAATTATTTCAGAGAAATCATACTCCATGGTTCGTTGTTCTTGTAAAATGTTGAACGACTACCCCAACTAAAATCTATCCACTCAGCAAAAATTATTTCAGAGAAATCATACTCCATTTTTCGTTGTTCTTGTAGAATGTTGAACGACTACCCCAACTAAAATCTATCCACTCAACAAAAATTATTTCACAACACAGACTCATCTTGGTCAGGATCTATTTGAAATCTATCATGGTTTCAGAGAAATCATACTCCATGGTAAGTTGTTCTTGTAAAATGTTGAACGACTACCCCAACTAAAATCTATCCACTCAACAAAAATTATTTCACACCACAGACTCATTTTGGTCAGGATCGATTTGAAATCTATCATGGTTTCAGAGAAATCATAGTCCATGGTAAGTTGTTCTTGTAGAATGTTGAACGACTACCCCAACTAAAATCTATCCACTCAACAAAAATTATTTCACAACACAGCCTCATCTTGGTCAGGATCGATTTGAAATCTATCATGGTTGCAGAGAAATCATACTCCATGGTTCGTTGTTCTTGTAGAATGTTGAACGACTACCCTTAACTAAAATCTATCCACTCAACAAAAATTATTTCAGAGAAATCATACTCCATGGTTCGTTGTTCTTGTAGAATGTTTAACGACTACCCCAACTAAAATCTATCCACTCAACAAAAATTATTTCAGAGAAATCATACTCCATGGTTCGTTGTTCTTGTAAAATGTTGAACGACTACCCCAACTAAAATCTATCCACTCAACAAAAATTATTTCACAACACAGACTCATCTTGGTCAGGATCGACTTGAAATCTATCATGGTTGCAGAGAAATCGTTCTCCATGGTTCGTTGTTCTTGTAGAATGTTGAACGACTACCCCAACTAAAATCTATCCACTCAACAAAAATAATTTCAGAGAAATCATACTTCATGGTTCGTTGTTCTTGTAGAATGTTGAAAGACTATCCCAACTAAAATCTATCCACTCAACAAAAATTATTTCAGAGAAATCATACTCCATGGTTGGTTGTTCTTGTAGAATGTTGAACGACTACCCCAACTAAAATCTATCCACTCAGCAAAAATTATTTCAGAGAAATCATACTCCATGGTAAGTTGTTCTTGTAGAATGTTGAACGACTACCCCTAACTAAAATCTATCCACTCAACAAAAATTATTTCAGAGAAATCATACTCCATGGTTCGTTGTTCTTGTAAAATGTTGAACGACTACCCCAACTAAAATCTATCCACTCAGCAAAAATTATTTCAGAGAAATCATACTCCATTTTTCGTTGTTCTTGTAGAATGTTGAACGACTACCCCAACTAAAATCTATCCACTCAACAAAAATTATTTCACAACACAGACTCATCTTGGTCAGGATCTATTTGAAATCTATCATGGTTTCAGAGAAATCATACTCCATGGTTCGTTGTTCTTGTAAAATGTTGAACGACTACCCCAACTAAAATCTATCCACTCAACAAAAATTATTTCACACCACAGACTCATCTTGGTCAGGATCGATTTGAAATCTATCATGGTTTCAGAGAAATCATAGTCCATGGTAAGTTGTTCTTGTAGAATGTTGAACGACTACCCCAACTAAAATCTATCCACTCAACAAAAATTATTTCAGAGAAATCATACTCCATGGTTCGTTGTTCTTGTAAAATGTTGAACGACTACCCCAACTAAAATCTATCCACTCAACAAAAATTATTTCACAACACAGCCTCATCTTGGTCTGGATCGATTTGAAATCTATCATGGTTGCAGAGAAATCATACTCCATGGTTCGTTGTTCTTGTAGAATGTTGAACGACTACCCTTAACTAAAATCTATCCACTCAACAAAAATTATTTCAGAGAAATCATACTCCATGGTTCGTTGTTCTTGTAGAATGTTGAACGACTACCCCAACTAAAATCTATCCACTCAACAAAAATTATTTCACACCACAGACTCATCTTGGTCAGGATCGATTTGAAATCTATCATGGTTTCAGAGAAATCATACTCCATGATAAGTTGTTCTTGTAGAATGTTGAGCGACTATCCCAACTACAATCTATCCACTCATCAAAAATTATTTCAGAGAAGTCATACTCCATGGTAAGTTGTTCTTGTAGAATGTTGAACGACTACCCCAACTAAAATCTATCCACTCAACAAAAATTATTTCAGAGAAATCATACTCCATGGTTCGTTGTTCTTGTAAAATGTTGAACGACTACCCCAACTAAAATCTATCCACTGAACAAAAATTATTTCAGAGAAATCATACTCCATGGTTCGTTGTTCTTGTAAAATGTTGAACGACTACCCCAACTAAAATCTATCCACTCAACAAAAATTATTTCAGAGAAATCATACTCCATGGTTCGTTGTTCTTGTAAAATGTTGAACGACTACCCCAACTAAAATCTATCCACTCAACAAAAATTATTTCACAACACAGCCTCATCTTGGTCAGGATCGATTTGAAATCTATCATAGTTTCAGAGAAATCATACTCCATGGTTCGTTGTTCTTGTAAAATGTTGAACGACTACCCCAACTAAAATCTATCCACTCAACAAAAATTATTTCAGAGAAATCATACTCCATGGTAAGTTGTTCTTGTAGAATGTTGAACGACTACCCCAACTAAAATCTATCCACTCAACAAAAATTATTTCACACCACAGACTCATCTTGGTCAGGATCGATTTGAAATCTATCATGGTTGCAGAGAAATCATACTCCATGGTTCGTTGTTCTTGTAGAATGTTGAACGACTACCCCAACTAAAATCTATCCACTCAACAAAAATTATTTCACACCACAGACTCATCTTGGTCAGGATCGATTTGAAATCTATCATGGTTTCAGAGAAATCATACTCCATGGTTCGTTGTTCTTGTAGAATGTTGAGCGACTATCCCAACTAAAATCTATCCACTCAACAAAAATTATTTCAGAGAAATCATACTCCATGTTAAGTTGTTCTTGTAGAATGTTGAACGACTACCCCAACTAAAATCTATCCACTCAACAAAAATTATTTCAGAGAAATCATACTCCATGGTAAGTTGTTCTTGTAGAATGTTGAACGACTACCCCAACTAAAATCTATCCACTCAACAAAAATTATTTCACACCACAGACTCATCTTGGTCAGGATCGATTTGAAATCTATCATGGTTTCAGAGAAATCATACTCCATGGTAAGTTGTTCTTGTAGAATGTTGAACGACTACCCCAACTAAAATCTATCCACTCAACAAAAATTATTTCAGAGAAATCATACTCCTTGGTTCGTTGTTCTTGTAGAATGTTGAACGACTACCAAAACTAAAATCTATCCGCTCAACAAAAATTATTTCAGAGAAATCATACTCCATGGCTCGTTGTTCTTGTAAAATGTTGAACGACTACCCCAACTAAAATCTATCCACTCAACAAAAATTATTTCACAACACAGACTCATCTTGGTCAGGATCGATTTGAAATCTATCATGGTTTCAGAGAAATCATAGTCCATGGTTCGTTGTTCTTGTAAAATGTTGAACGACTACCCCAACTAAAATCTATCCGCTCAACAAAAATTATTTCACAACACAGACTCATCTTGGTCAGGATCGATTTGAAATCTATCATGGTTTCAGAGAAATCATACTCCATGGTTCGTTGTTCTTGTAGAATGTTGAACGACTACCCCAACTAAAATCTATCCACTCAACAAAAATTATTTCACACCACAGGCTCATCTTGGTCAGGATCGATTTGAAATCTATCATGGTTTCAGAGAGATCATACCCCATGGTTCGTTGTTCTTGTAAAATGTTGAACGACTACCCCAACTAAAATCTATCCACTCAACAAAAATTATTTCACAACACAGACTCATCTTGGTCAGGATCGATTTGAAATCTATCATGGTTTCAGAGAAATCATACTCCATGGTTCGTTGTTCTTGTAGAATGTTGAACGACTACCCCAACTAAAATCTATCCACTCAACAAAAATTATTTCACACCACAGACTCATCTTGGTCAGGATCGATTTGAAATCTATCATGGTTTCAGAGAAATCATACTCCATGGTAAGTTGTTCTTGTAGAATGTTGAGCGACTATCCCAACTAAAATCTATCCACTCATCAAAAATTATTTCAGAGAAATCATACTCCATGGTAAGTTGTTCTTGTAGAATGTTGAACGACTACCCCAACTAAAATCTATCCACTCAACAAAAATTATTTCAGAGAAATCATACTCCATGGTAAGTTGTTCTTGTAAAATGTTGAACGACTACCCCAACTAAAATCTATCCACTCAACAAAAATTATTTCACAACACAGACTCATCTTGGTCAGGATCGATTTGAAATCTATCATGGTTTCAGAGAAATCATACTCCATGGTTCGTTGTTCTTGTAAAATGTTGAACGACTACCCCAACTAAAATCTATCCACTCAACAAAAATTATTTCAGAGAAATCATACTCCATGGTTCGTTGTTCTAGTAAAATGTTGAACGACTACAGCAACTAAAATCTATCCACTCAACAAAAATTATTTCACAACACAGCCTCATCTTGGTCAGGATCGATTTGAAATCTATCATGGTTTCAGAGAAATCATACTCCATGGTAAGTTGTTCTTGTAGAATGTTGAACGACTACCCCAACTAAAATCTATCCACTCAACAAAAATTATTTCAGAGAAATCATACTCCATGGTTCGTTGTTCTTGTAGAATGTTGAACGACTACCCCTAACTAAAATCTATCCACTCAACAAAAATTATTTCAGAGAAATCATACTCCATGGTTCGTTGTTCTTGTAGAATGTTGAACGACTACCCCAACTAAAATCTATCCACTCAACAAAAATTATTTCAGAGAAATCATACTCCATGGTAAGTTGTTCTTGTAGAATGTTGAACGACTACCCCAACTAAAATCTATCCACTCAACAAAAATTATTTCACACCACAGACTCATCTTGGTCAGGATCGATTTGAAATCTATCATGGTTGCAGAGAAATTATACTCCATGGTTCGTTGTTCTTGTAGAATGTTAAACGACTACCCCAACTAAAATCTATCCACTCAACAAAAATTATTTCACACCACAGACTCATCTTGGTCAGGATCGATTTGAAATCTATCATGGTTTCAGAGAAATCATACTCCATGGTTCGTTGTTCTTGTAAAATGTTGAACGACTACCCCAACTAAAATCTATCCACTCAACAAAAATTATTTCAGAGAAATCATACTCCATGGTTCGTTGTTCTTGTAGAATGTTGAACGACTACCCCAACTAAAATCTATCCACTCAACAAAAATTATTTCAGAGAAATCATACTCCATGGTTCGTTGTTCTTGTAGAATGTTGAACGACTACCCCAACTAAAATCTATCCACTCAACAAAAATTATTTCACACCACAGACTCATCTTGGTCAGGATCGATTTGAAATCTATCATGGTTTCAGAGAAATCATACTCCATGGTAAGTTGTTCTTGCAGAATGTTGAACGACTACCTCAACTAAAATCTATCCACTCAACAAAAATTATTTCAGAGAAATCATACTCCATGGTTCGTTGTTCTTGTAGAATGTTGAACGACTACCCCAACTAAAATCTATCCACTCAACAAAAATTATTTCAGAGAAATCATACTCCATGGCTCGTTGTTCTTGTAAAATGTTGAACGACTACCCCAACTAAAATCTATCCACTCAACAAAAATTATTTCACAACACAGACTCATCTTGGTCAGGATCGATTTGAAATCTATCATGGTTTCAGAGAAATCATAGTCCATGGTAAGTTGTTCTTGTAGAATGTTGAACGACTACCCCAACTAAAATCTATCCACTCAACAAAAATTATTTCACACCACAGGCTCATCTTGGTTTCAGAGAGATCATACTCCATGGTTCGTTGTTCTTGTAGAATGTTGAACGACTATCCCAACTAAAATCTATCCACTCAGCAAAAATTATTTCAGAGAAATCATACTCCATGGTAAGTTGTTCTTGTAGAATGTTGAACGACTACCCCAACTAAAATCTATCCACTCAACAAAAATTATTTCAGAGAAATCATACTCCATGGTTCGTTGTTCTTGTAGAATGTTGAACGACTACCCCAACTAAAATCTATCGACTCAACAAAAATTATTTCACACCACAGACTCATCTTGGTCAGGATCGATTTGAAATCTATCATGGTTGCAGAGAAATCATACTCCATGGTTCGTTGTTCTTGTAGAATGTTGAACGACTATCCCAACTAAAATCTATCCACTCAACAAAAATTATTTCAGAGAAATCATACTCCATGGTTCGTTGTTCTTGTAGAATGTTGAACGACTACCCCAACTAAAATCTATCCACTCAACAAAAATTATTTCACACCACAGACTCATCTTGGTCAGGATCGATTTGAAATCTATCATGGTTTCAGAGAAATCATAATCCATGGTAAGTTGTTCTTGTAGAATGTTGAACGACTACCCCAACTAAAATCTATCCACTCAACAAAAATTATTTCAGAGAAATCATACTCCATGGTTCGTTGTTCTTGTAGAATGTTGAACGACTACCCCAACTAAAATCTATCCACTCAACAAAAATTATTTCACACCACAGACTCATCTTGGTCAGGATCGATTTGAAATCTATCATGGTTTCAGAGAAATCATAGTCCATGGTAAGTTGTTCTTGTAGAATGTTGAACGACTACCCCAACTAAAATCTATCCACTCAACAAAAATTATTTCACACCACAGATTCATTTTGGTCAGGATCGATCTGAAATCTATCATGGTTTCAGAGAAATCATACTCCATGGTTCGTTGTTCTTGTAGAATGTTGAACGACTATCCCAACTAAAATCTATCCACTCAACAAAAATTATTTCACACCGCAGACTCATCTTGGTCAGGATCGATTTGAAATCTATCATGGTTTCAGAGAAATCATAATCCATGGTTCGTTGTTCTTGTAGAATGTTGAACGACTACCCCAACTAAAATCTATCCACTCAACAAAAATTATTTCAGAGAAATCATACTCCATGGTAAGTTGTTCTTGTAGAATGTTGAACGACTACCCCAACTAAAATCTATCCACTCAACAAAAATTATTTCAGAGAAATCATACTCCATGGTTCGTTGTTCTTGTAGAATGTTGAACGACTACCCCAACTAAAATCTATCCACTCAACAAAAATTATTTCAGAGAAATCATACTCCATGGCTCGTTGTTCTTGTAAAATGTTGAACGACTACCCCAACTAAAATCTATCCACTCAACAAAAATTATTTCACAACACAGACTCATCTTGGTCAGGATCGATTTGAAATCTATCATGGTTTCAGAGAAATCATAGTCCATGGTAAGTTGTTCTTGTAGAATGTTGAACGACTACCCCAACTAAAATCTATCCACTCAATAAAAATTATTTCACACCACAGGCTCATCTTGGTAAGGATCGATTTGAAATCTATCATGGTTTCAGAGAGATCATACTAAATGGTTCGTTGTTCTTGTAGAATGTTGAACGACTATCCCAACTAAAATCTATCCACTCAACAAAAATTATTTCAGAGAAATCATACTCCATGGTAAGTTGTTCTTGTAGAATGTTGAACGACTACCCCAACTAAAATCTCTCCACTCAACAAAAATTATTTCAGAGAAATCATACTCCATGGTTCGTTGTTCTTGTAGAATGTTGAACGACTACCCCAACTAAAATCTATCCACTCAACAAAAATTATTTCACACCACAGACTCATCTTGGTCAGGATCGATTTGAAATCTATCATGGTTTCAGAGAAATCGTACTCCATGGTTCGTTGTTCTTGTAGAATGTTGAACGACTATCCCAACTAAAATCTATCCACTCAACAAAAATTATTTCAGAGAAATCATACTCCATGGTTCGTTGTTCTTGTAGAATGTTGAACGACTACCCCAACTAAAATCTATCCACTCAACAAAAATTATTTCACACCACAAACTCATCTTGGTCAGGATCGATTTGAAAACTATCATGGTTTCAGAGAAATCATAATCCATGGTAAGTTGTTCTTGTAGAATGTTGAACGACTATCCCAACTAAAATCTATCCACTCAACAAAAATTATTTCAGAGAAATCATACTCCATGGCTCCAATCTAAAATCTATCCACTCAACAAAAATTATTTCACAACACAGACTCATCTTGGTCAGGATCGATTTGAAATCTATCATGGTTTCAGAGAAATCATAGTCCATGGTAAGTTGTTCTTGTAGAATGTTGAACGACTACCCCAACTAAAATCTATCCACTCAACAAAAATTATTTCACACCACAGGCTCATCTTGGTAAGGATCGATTTGAAATCTATCATGGTTTCAGAGAGATCATACTAAATGGTTCGTTGTTCTTGTAAAATGTTGAACGACTATCCCAACTAAAATCTATCCACTCAACAAAAATTATTTCAGAGAAATCATACTCCATGGTAAGTTGTTCTTGTAGAATGTTGAACGACTACCCCAACTAAAATCTATCCACTCAACAAAAATTATTTCAGAGAAATCATACTCCATGGTTCGTTGTTCTTGTAGAATGTTGAACGACTATCCCAACTAAAATCTATCCACTCAACAAAAATTATTTCACACCACAGACTCATCTTGTTCAGGATCGATTTGAAATCTATCATGGTTTCAGAGAAATCGTACTCCATGGTTCGTTGTTCTTGTAGAATGTTGAACGACTATCCCAACTAAAATCTATCCACTCAACAAAAATTATTTCAGAGAAATCATACTCCATGGTTCGTTGTTCTTGTAGAATGTTGAACGACTACCCCAACTAAAATCTATCCACTCAACAAAAATTATTTCACACCACAAACTCATCTTGGTCAGGATCGATTTGAAATCTATCATGGTTTCAGAGAAATCATAATCCATGGTAAGTTGTTCTTGTAGAATGTTGAACGACTATCCCAACTAAAATCTATCCACTCAACAAAAATTATTTCAGAGAAATCATACTCCATGGTTCGTTGTTCTTGTAGAATGTTGAACGACTACCCCAACTAAAATCTATCCACTCAACAAAAATTATTTCACACCACAGACTCATCTTGGTCAGGATCGATTTGAAATCTATCATGGTTTCAGAGAAATCATAGTCCATGGTAAGTTGTTCTTGTAGAATGTTGAACGACTACCCCAACTAAAATCTATCCACTCAACAAAAATTATTTCACACCACAGATTCATCTTGGTCAGGATCGATTTGAAATCTATCATGGTTTCAGAGAAATCATACTCCATGGTTCGTTGTTCTTGTAGAATGTTGAACGACTATCCCAACTAAAATCTATCCACTCAACAAAAATTATTTCACACCACAGACTCATCTTGGTCAGGATCGATTTGAAATCTATCATGGTTTCAGAGAAATCATACTCCATGTTTCGTTGTTCTTGTAGAATGTTGAACGACTACCCCAACTAAAATCTATCCACTCAACAAAAATTATTTCAGAGAAATCATACTCCATGGTAAGTTGTTCTTGTAGAATGTTGAACGACTACCGCAACTAAAATCTATCCACTCAACAAAAATTATTTCAGAGAAATCATATTCCATGGTTCGTTGTTCTTGTAGAATGTTGAACGACTACCCCAACTAAAATCTATCCACTCAACAAAAATTATTTCACACCACACACTCATCTTGGTCAGGATCGATTTGAAATCTATCATGGTTTCAGAGAGATCATACTCCATGGTAAGTTGTTCTTGTAGAATGTTGAACGACTATCCCAACTAAAATCTATCCACTCAACAAAAATTATTTCAGAGAAATCATACTCCATGGTTCGTTGTTCTTGTAGAATGTTGAACGACTACCCCAACTAAAATCTATCCACTCAACAAAAATTAGTTCAGAGAAATCATACTCCATGGTTCGTTGTTCTTGTAGAATGTTGAACGACTACCCCAACTAAAATCTATCCACTCAACAAAAATTATTTCACACCACAGACTCATCTTGATCAGGGTCGATTTGAAATCTATCATGGTTTCAGAGAAATCATAATCCATGGTAAGTTGTTCTTGTAGAATGTTGAACGACTATCCCAACTAAAATCTATCCACTCAACAAAAATTATTTCACACCACAGATTCATCTTGGTCAGGATCGATTTGAAATCTATCATGGTTTCAGAGAAATCATACTCCATGGTTCGTTGTTCTTGTAGAATGTTGAACGACTACCCCAACTCAACAAAAATTATTTCACACCACAGACTCATCTTGGTCAGGATCGATTTGAAATCTATCATGGTTTCAGAGAAATCATAATCCATGGTAAGTTGTTCTTGTAGAATGTTGAACGACTATCCCAACTAAAATCTATCCACTCAACAAAAATTATTTCAGGGAAATCATACTCCATGGTTCGTTGTTCTTGTAGAATGTTGAACGACTACCCCAACTAAAATCTATCCACTCAACTAAAATCTATCTACTCAACAAAAATTTCACACCACAGACTCATCTTGGTCAGGATCGATTTGAAATCTATCATGGTTTCAGAGAAATCATAGTCCATGGTAAGTTGTTCTTGTAGAATGTTGAACGACTACCCCAACTAAAATCTATCCACTCAACAAAAATTATTTCACACCACAGATTCATCTTGGTCAGGATCGATTTGAAATCTATCATGGTTTCAGAGAAATCATACTCCATGGTTCGTTGTTCTTGTAGAATGTTGAACGACTATCCCAACTAAAATCTATCCACTCAACAAAAATTATTTCACACCACAGACTCATCTTGGTCAGGATCGATTTGAAATCTATCATGGTTTCAGAGAAATCATACTCCATGGTTCGTTGTTCTTGTAGAATGTTGAACGACTACCCCAACTAAAATCTATCCACTCAACAAAAATTATTTCAGAGAAATCATACTCCATGGTTCGTTGTTCTTGTAGAATGTTGAACGACTACCCCAACTAAAATCTATCCACTCAACAAAAATTATTTCAGAGAAATCATACTCCATGGTAAGTTGTTCTTGTAGAATGTTGAACGACTACCCCAACTAAAATCTATCCACTCAACAAAAATTATTTCACACCACAGACTCATCTTGGTCAGGATCGATTTGAAATCTATCATGGTTTCAGAGAAATCATACTCCATTGTTCGTTGTTCTTGTAGAATGTTGAACGACTATCCCAACTAAAATCTATCCACTCAACAAAAATTATTTCAGAGAAATCATAGTCCATGGTAAGTTGTTCTTGTAGAATGTTGAACGACTACCCCAACTAAAATCTATCCACTCAACAAAAATTATTTCACACCACAGACTCATCTTGGTCAGGATCGATTTGAAATCTATCATGGTTTCAGAGAAATCATACTCCATAGTTCGTTGTTCTTGTAGAATGTTGAACTACTACCCCAACTAAAATCTATCCACTCAACAAAAATTATTTCAGAGAAATCATACTCCATGGTAAGTTGTTCTTGTAGAATGTTGAACGACTACCCCAACTAAAATCTATCCACTCAACAAAAATTATTTCAGAGAAATCATAGTCCATGGTAAGTTGTTCTTGTAGAATGTTGAACGACTACCCCAACTAAAATCTATCCACTCAACAAAAATTATTTCACACCACAGACTCATCTTGGTCATAATCGATTTGAAATCTATCATGGTTTCAGAGAAATCATACTCCATGGTAAGTTGTTCTTGTAGAATGTTGAACGACTATCCCAACTAAAATCTATCCACTCAACAAAAATTATTTCAGAGAAATCATACTCCATGGTTCGTTGTGCTTGTAGAATGTTGAACGACTACCCCAACTAAAATCTATCCACTCAACAAAATTATTTCGGAGAAATCATACTCCATGGTAAGTTGTTCTTGTAGAATGTTGAACGACTACCCCAACTAAAATCTATCCACTCAACAAAAATTATTTCACACCACAGACTCATCTTGGTCAGGATCGATTTGAATTCTATCATGGTTTCAGAGAAATCATACTCCATGGTTCGTTGTTCTTGTAGAATGTTGAACGACTACCCCAACTAAAATCTATCCACTCAACAAAAATTATTTCAGAGAAATTATACTCCATGGTAAGTTGTTCTTGTAAAATGTTGAACGACTACCCCAACTAAAATCTATCCACTCAACAAAAATTATTTCAGAGAAATCATAGTCCATGGTAAGTTGTTCTTGTAGAATGTTGAACGACTACCCCAACTAAAATCTATCCACTCAACAAAAATTATTTCACACCACAGACTCATCTTGGTCAGGATCGATTTGAAATCTATCATGGTTTCAGAGAAATCATAGTCCATGGTAAGTTGTTCTTGTAGAATGTTGAACGACTACCCCTAACTAAAATCTATCCACTCAACAAAAATTATTTCAGAGAAATCATAGTCCATGGTAAGTTGTTCTTGTAGAATGTTGAACGACTACCCCAACTAAAATCTATCCACTCAACAAAAATTATTTCACACCACAGACTCATCTTGGTCAGGATCGATTTGAAATCTATCATGGTTTCAGAGAAATCATACTCCATGGTTCGTTGTTCTTGTAGAATGTTGAACGACTATCCCAACTAAAATCTATCCACTCAACAAAAATTATTTCACACCACAGACTCATCTTGGTCAGGATCGATTTGAAATCTATCATGGTTTCAGAGAAATCATAGTCCATGGTAAGTTGTTCTTGTAGAATGTTGAACGACTACCCCAACTAAAATCTATCCACTCAACAAAAATTATTTCACACCACAGACTCATCTTGGTCAAGATTGATTTGAAATCTATCATGGTTTCAGAGAAATCATACTCCATGGTAAGTTGTTCTTGTAGAATGTTGAACGACTACCCCAACTAAAATCTAGCCACTCAACAAAAATTATTTCACACCACAGACTCATCTTGGTCAGGATCGATTTGAAATCTATCATGGTTTCAGAGAAATCATACTCCATGGTTCGTTGTTCTTGTAGAATGTTGAACGACTACCCCAACTAAAATCTATCCACTCAACAAAAATTATTTCACACCACAGACTCATCTTGGTCAGGATCGATTTGAAATCTATCATGGTTTGAGAGAAATCATACTCCATGGTAAGTTGTTCTTGTAGAATGTTGAACGACTACCCCAACTAAAATCTATCCACTCAACAAAAATTATTTCAGAGAAATCATACTCCATGGTAAGTTGTTCTTGTAGAATGTTGAACAACTACCCCAACTAAAATCTATCCACTCAACAAAAATTATTTCACACCACAGACTCATCTTGGTCAGGATCGATTTGAAATCTATCATGGTTTCAGAGAAATCATACTCCATGGTAAGTTGTTCTTGTAGAATGTTGAACGACTACCCCAACTAAAATCTATCCACTCAACAAAAATTATTTCAGAGAAATCATACTCCATGGTAAGTTGTTCTTGTAGAATGTTAAACAACTACCCCAACTAAAATCTATCCACTCAACAAAAATTATTTCACACCACAGACTCATCTTGGTCAGGATCGATTTGAAATCTATCATGGTTTCAGAGAAATCATACTCCATGATAAGTTGTTCTTGTAGAATGTTGAACGACTACCCCAACTAAAATCTATCCACTCAACAAAAATTATTTCAGAGAAATCATACTCCATTTTAAGTTGTTCTTGTAGAATGTTGAACGACTATCCCAACTAAAATCTATCCACTCAACAAAAATTATTTCACACCACAGACTCATCTTGGTCAGGATCGATTTGAAATCTATCATGGTTGCAGAGAAATCATACTCCATGGTTCGTTGTTCTTGTAGAATGTTGAACGACTACCCCAACTAAAATCTATCCACTCAACAAAAATTATTTCAGAGAAATCATACTCCATTTTAAGTTGTTCTTGTAGAATGTTGAACGACTAATCCAACTAAAATCTATCCACTCAACAAAAATTATTTCAGAGAAATCATACTCCATGGTAAGGTGTTCTTGTAGAATGTTGAACGACTACCCCAACTAAAATCTATCCACTCAACAAAATTTATTTCACACCACAGACTCATCTTGGTCAGGATCGATTTGAAATCTATCATGGTTGCAGAGAAATCATACTCCATGGTTCGTTGTTCTTGTAGAATGTTGAACGAATACCCCAACTAAAATCTATCCACTCAACAAAAATTATTTCAGAGAAATCATACTCCATGGTAAGTTGTTCTTGTAGAATGTTGAACGACTACAACAACTAAAATCTATCCACTCAACAAAAATTATTTCAGAGAAATCATACTCCATGGTAAGTTGTTCTTGTAGAATGTTGAACGAATACCCCAACTAAAATCTATCCACTCAACAAAAATTATTTCAGAGAAATCATACTCCATGGTAAGTTGTTCTTGTAGAATGTTGAACGACTACCCCAACTAAAATCTATCCACTCAACAAAAATTATTTCAGAGAAATCATACTCAGTGGTAAGTTGTTCTTGTAGAATGTTGAACGACTACCCCAACTAAAATCTATCCACTCAACAAAAATTATTTCAGAGAAATCATACTCCATGGTAAGTTGTTCTTGTAGAATGTTGAACGACTATCCCAACTAAAATCTATCCACTCAACAAAAATTATTTCAGAGAAATCATAGTCCATGGTAAGTTGTTCTTGTAGAATGTTGAACGAATACTCCAACTAAAATCTATCCACTCAACAAAAATTATTTCACACCACAGACTCATCTTGGTCAGGATCGATTTGAAATCTATCATGGTTTCAGAGAAATTATACTCCATGGTAAGTTGTTCTTGTAGAATGTTGAACGACTACCCCAACTAAAATCTATCCACTCAACAAAAATTATTTCACACCACAGACTCATCTTGGTCAGGATCGATTTGAAATCTATCATGGTTTCAGAGAAATCATACTCCATGGTAAGTTGTTCTTGTAGAATGTTGAACGACTATCCCAACTAAAATCCATCCACTCAACAAAAATTATTTCAGAGAAATCATACTCCATGGTAAGTTGTTCTTGTAGAATGTTGAACGACTACCCCAACTAAAATCTATCCACTCAACAAAAATTATTTCACACCACAGACTCATCTTGGTCAGGATCGATTTGAAATCTATCATGGTTTCAGAGAAATCATACTCCATGGTTCGTTGTTCTTGTAAAATGTTGAACGACTACCCCAACTAAAATCTATCCACTCAACAAAAATTATTTCAGAGAAATCATACTCCATGGTAAGTTGTTCTTGTAGAATGTTGAACGACTACCCCAACTAAAATCTATCCACTCAACAAAAATTATTTCACACCACAGACTCATATTGGTCAGGATCGATTTGAAATCTATCATGGTTTCAGAGAAATCATACTCCATGGTTCGTTGTTCTTGTAGAATGTTGAACGACTATCCCAACTAAAATCTATCCACTCAACAAAAATTATTCCAGAGAAATCACAGTCCATGGTAAGTTGTTCTTGTAGAATGTTGAATGACTACCCCAACTAAAATCTATCCACTCAACAAAAATTATTTCAGAGAAATCATCCTCCATGGTAAGTTGTTCTTGTAGAATGTTGAACGACTACCCCAACTAAAATCTATATACTCAACAAAAATTATTTCACACCACAGACTCATCTTGGTCAGGATCGATTTGAAATCTATCATGGTTTCAGAGAAATCATAGTCCATGGTAAGTTGTTCTTGTAGAATGTTGAACGACTACCCCAACTAAAATCTATCCACTCAACAAAAATTATTTCACAACACAGACTCATCTTGGTCAGGATCGATTTGAAATCTATCATGGTTTCAGAGAAATCATACTCCATGGTTCGTTGTTCTTGTAGAATGTTGAACGACTATCCCAACTAAAATCTATCCACTCAACAAAAATTATTACACACCACAGACTCATCTTGGTGAGGATCGATTTGAAATCTATCATGGTTTCAGAGAAATCATACTCCATATTTCGTTGTTCTTGTAGAATGTTGAACGACTACCCCAACTAAAATCTATCCACTCAACAAAAATTATTTCAGAGAAATCATACTCCATGGTAAGTTGTTCTTGTAGAATGTTGAACGACTACCCCAACTAAAATCTATCCACTCAACAAAAATTATTTCACACCACAGACTCATCTTGGTCAGGATCGATTTGAAATCTATCATGGTTTCAGAGAAATCATACTCCATGGTTCGTTGTTCTTGTAGAATGTTGAACGACTATCCCAACTAAAATCTATCCACTCAACAAAAATTATTTCACACCACAGACTCATCTTGGTCAGGATCGATTTGAAATCTATCATGGTTTCAGAGAAATCATAGTCCATGGTAAGTTGTTCTTGTAGAATGTTGAACGACTACCCCAACTAAAATCTATCCACTCAACAAAAATTATTTCACACCACAGACTCATCTTGGTCAGGATCGATTTGAAATCTATCATGGTTTCAGAGAAATCATACTCCATGGTAAGTTGTTCTTGTAGAATGTTGAACGACTACCCCAACTAAAATCTATCCACTCAACAAAAATTATTTCACACCACAGACTCATCTTGGTCAGGATCGATTTGAAATCTATCATGGTTTCAGAGAAATCATACTCCATATTTCGTTGTTCTTGTAGAATGTTGAACGACTACCCCAACTAAAATCTATCCACTCAACAAAAATTATTTCAGAGAAATCATACTCCATGGTAAGTTGTTCTTGTAGAATGTTGAACGACTACCCCAACTAAAATCTATCCACTCAACAAAAATTATTTCAGAGAAATCATAGTCCATGGTAAGTTGTTCTTGTAGAATGTTGAACGACTACCCCAACTAAAATCTATCCACTCAACAAAAATTATTTCACACCACAGACTCATCTTGGTCAGGATCGATTTGAAATCTATCATGGTTTCAGAGAAATCATAGTCCATGGTAAGTTGTTCTTGTAGAATGTTGAACGACTACCCCTAACTAAAATCTATCCACTCAACAAAAATTATTTCAGAGAAATCATAGTCCATTATAAGTTGTTCTTGTAGAATGTTGAACGACTACCCCAACTAAAATCTATCCACTCAACAAAAATTATTTCACACCACAGACTCATCTTGGTCAGGATCGATTTGAAATCTATCATGGTTTCAGAGAAATCATAGTCCATGGTAAGTTGTTCTTGTAGAATGTTGAACGACTACCCCAACTAAAATCTATCCACTCAACAAAAATTATTTCACACCACAGACTCATCTTGGTCAGGATCGATTTGAAATCTATCATGGTTTCAGAGAAATCATACTCCATGGTTCGTTGTTCTTGTAGAATGTTGAACGACTATCCCAACTAAAATCTATCCACTCAACAAAAATTATTTCAGAGAAATCATACTCCATGATAAGTTGTTCTTGTAGAATGTTAAACGACTACCCCAACTAAAATCTAGCCACTCAACAAAAATTATTTCACACCACAGACTCATTTTGGTCAGGATCGATTTGAAATCTATCATGGTTTCAGAGAAATCATACTCCATGGTTCGTTGTTCTTGTAGAATGTTGAACGACTATCCCAACTAAAATCTATCCACTCAACAAAAATTATTTCAGAGAAATCATACTCCATGGTAAGTTGTTCTTGTAGAATGTTGAACAACTACCCCAACTAAAATCTATCCACTCAACAAAAATTATTTCACACCACAGACTCATCTTGGTCAGGATCGATTTGAAATGAAATCTATGGAATGTTGAACGACTACCCCAACTAAAATCTATCCACTCAACAAAAATTATTTCAGAGAAATCATACTCCATGGTAAGTTGTTCTTGTAGAATGTTGAACGACTACCCCAACTAAAATCTATCCACTCAACAAAAATTATTTCAGAGAAATCATACTCCATGGTAAGTTGTTCTTGTAGAATGTTGAACGACTATCCCAACTAAAATCTATCCACTCAACAAAAATTATTTCAGAGAAATCATACTCCATGGTAAGTTGTTCTTGTAGAATGTTGAACGAGTACCCCAACTAAAATCTAGCCACTCAACAAAAATTATTTCACACCACAGACTCATCTTGGTCAGGATCGATTTGAAATCTATCATGGTTTCAGAGAAATCATACTCCATGGTTCGTTGTTCTTGTAAAATGTTGAACGACTATCCCAACTAAAATCTATCCACTCAACAAAAATTATTTCAGAGAAATCATACTCCATATTAAGTTGTTCTTGTAGAATGTTGAACGACTATCCCAATTAAAATCTATTCACTCAACAAAAATTATTTCAGAGAAATCATAGTCCATGGTAAGTTGTTCTTGTAGAATGTTGAACGACTACCCCAACTAAAATCTATCCACTCAACAAAAATTGTTTCACACCACAGACTCATCTTGGTCAGGATCGATTTGAAATCTATCATGGTTTCAGAGAAATCATACTCCATGGTAAGTTGTTCTTGTAGAATGTTGAACGACTACCCCAACTAAAATCTATCCACTCAACAAAAATTATTTCACACCACAGACTCATCTTGGTCAGGATCGATTTGAAATCTATCATGGTTTCAGAGAAATCATACTCCATGGTTCGTTGTTCTTGTAGAATGTTGATCGAATATCCCAACTAAAATCTATCCACTCAACAAAAATTATTTCACACCACAGACTCATCTTGGTCAGGATCGATTTGAAATCTATCATGGTTTCAGAGAAATCATACTCCATGGTAAGTTGTTCTTGTAGAATGTTGAACGACTACCCCAACTAAAATCTATCCACTCAACAAAAATTATTTCACACCACAGACTCATCTTGGTCAGGATCGATTTGAAATCTATCATGGTTTCAGAGAAATCATAGTCCATGGTAAGTTGTTCTTGTAGAATGTTGAACGACTACCCCAACTAAAATCTATCCACTCAACAAAAATTATTTCAGAGAAATCATACTCCATGGTACGTTGTTCTTGTAGAATGTTGAACGACTACCCCAACTAAAATCTATCCACTCAACAAAAATTATTTCACACCACAGACTCATCTTGGTCAGGATCGATTTGAAATCTATCATGGTTTCAGAGAAATCATAGTCCATGGTAAGTTGTTCTTGTAGAATGTTGAACGACTACCCCAACTAAAATCTATCCACTCAACAAAAATTATTTCACACCACAGACTCATCTTGGTCAGGATCGATTTGAAATCTATCATGGTTTCAGAGAAATCATACTCCATGATTCGTTGTTCTTGCAGAATGTTGAACGACTATCCCAACTAAAATCTATCCACTCAACAAAAATTATTTCAGAGAAATCATACTCCATGATAAGTTGTTCTTGTAGAATGTTGCACGACTACCCCAACTAAAATCTATCCACTCAACAAAAATTATTTCACACCATAGACTCATCTTTGTCAGGATCGATTTGAAATCTATCATGGTTTCAGAGAAATCATACTCCATGGTTCGTTGTTCTTGTAGAATGTTGAACGACTACCTCAACTAAAATCTATCCACTCAACAAAAATTATTTCACACCACAGACTCATCTTGGTCAGGATCGATTTGAAATCTATCATGGTTTCAGAGAAATCATAGTCCATGGTAAGTTGTTCTTGTAGAATGTTGAACGACTACCCCAACTAAAATCTATCCACTCAACAAAAATTATTTCAGAGAAATCTTAGTCCATGGTAAGTTGTTCTTGTAGAATGTTGAACGACTACCCCAACTAAAATCTATCCACTCAACAAAAATTATTTCGGAGAAATCATAGTCCATGGTAAGTTGTTCTTGTAGAATGTTGACCGACTACCCCAACTAAAATCTATCCACTCAACAAAAATTATTTCACACCACACACTCATCTTGGTCAGGATCGATTTGAAATCTATCATGGTTTCAGAGAAATCATACTCCATGGTAAGTTGTTCTTGTAGAATGTTGAACGACTACCCCAACTAAAATCTATCCACTCAACAAAAATTATTTCACACCACAGACTCATCTTGGTCAGGATCGATTTGAAATCTATCATGGTTTCAGAGAAATCATAGTCCATGGTAAGTTGTTCTTGTAGAATGTTGAACGACTTCCCCAACTAAAATCTATCCACTCAACGAAAATTATTTCAGAGAAATCATACTCCATGGTAAGTTGTTCTTGTAGAATGTTGAACGACTATCCCAACTAAAATCTATCCACTCAACAAAAATTATTTCACACCACAGACTCATCTTGGTCAGGATCGATTTGAAATCTATCATGGTTTCAGAGAAATCATACTCCATGGTTCGTTGTTCTTGTAGAATGTTGAGCGACTACCCCAACTTAAATCTATCCACTCAACAAAAATTATTTCACACCACAGATTCATCTTGGTCAGGATCGATTTGAAATCTATCATGGTTTCAGAGAAATCATACTCCATGGTTCGTTGTTCTTGTAGAATGTTGAACGACTACCCCAACTAAAATCTATCCACTCAACAAAAATTATTTCACACCACAGACTCATCTTGGTCGGGATCGATTTGAAATCTATCATGGTTTCAGAGAAATCATACTCCATGGTAAGTTGTTCTTGTAGAATTTTGAACGACTACCCCAACTAAAATCTATCCACTCAACAAAAATTATTTCACACCACAGACTCATCTTGGTCAGGATCGATTTGAAATCTATCATGGTTTCAGAGAAATCATAGTCCATGGTAAGCTGTTCTTGTAGAATGTTGAACGACTACCCCAACTAAAATCTATCCACTCAACAAAAATTATTTCAGAGAAATCATACTCCATGGTAAGTTGTTCTTGTAGAATATTAAACGACTACCCCAACTAAAATCTATCCACTCAACAAAAATTATTTCACACCACAGACTCATCTTGGTCAGGATCGATTTGAAATCTATCATGGTTTCAGAGAAATCATAGTCCATGGTAAGTTGTTCTTGTAGAATGTTGAACGACTACCCCAACTAAAATCTATCCACTCAACAAAAATTATTTCAGAGAAATCATACTCCATGGTAAGTTGTTCTTGTAGAATGTTGAACGACTACCCCAACTAAAATCTATCCACTCAACAAAAATTATTTCACACCACAGACTCATCTTGGTCAGGATCGATTTGAAATCTATCAAGGTTTCAGAGAAATCATACTCCATCGTTCGTTGTTCTTGTAGAATGTTGAACGAATATCCCAACTAAAATCTATCCACTCAACAAAAATTATTTCACACCACAGACTCATCTTGGTCAGGATCGATTTGAAATCTATCATGGTTTCAGAGAAATCATACTCCATGGTAAGTTGTTCTTGTAGAATGTTGAACGACTACCCCAACTAAAATCTATCCACTCAACAAAAATTATTTCACACCACAGACTCATCTTGGTCAGGATCGATTTGAAATCTATCATGGTTTCAGAGAAATCATAGTCCATGGTAAGTTGTTCTTGTAGAATGTTGAACGACTACCCCAACTAAAATCTATCCACTCAACAAAAATTATTTCAGAGAAATCATACTCCATGGTAAGTTGTTCTTGTAGAATGTTGAACGACTACCCCAACTAAAATTTATCCACTCAACAAAAATTATTTCACACCACAGACTCATCTTGGTCAGGATCGATATGAAATCTATCATGGTTTCAGAGAAATCATAGTCCATGGTAAGTTGTTCTTGTAGAATGTTCAACGACTACCCCAACTAAAATCTATCCACTCAACAAAAATTATTTCACACCACAGACTCATCTTGGTCAGGATCGATTTGAAATCTATCATGGTTTCAGAGAAATCATACTCCATGGTTCGTTGTTCTTGTAGAATGTTGAACGACTATCCCAACTAAAATCTATCCACTCAACAAAAATTATTTCAGAGAAATCATACTCCATGATAAGTTGTTCTTGTAGAATGTTGCACGACTACCCCAACTAAAATCTATCCACTCAACAAAAATTACTTCACACCACAGACTCATCTTTTTCAGGATCGATTTGAAATCTATCATGGTTTCAGAGAAATCATACTCCATGGTAAGTTGTTCTTGTAGAATGTTGAACGACTACCCCAACTAAAACCTATCCACTCAACAAAAATTATTTCACACCACAGACTCATCTTGGTCAGGATCGATTTGAAATCTATCATGGTTTCAGAGAAATCATACTCCATGTTTCGTTGTTCTTGTAGAATGTTGAACGACTACCCCAACTAAAATCTATCCACTCAACAAAAATTATTTCAGAGAAATCATAGTCCATGGTAAGTTGTTCTTGTAGAATGTTGAACGACTACCCCAACTAAAATCTATTTACTCAACAAAAATTATTTCAGAGAAATCATACTCCATGGTTCGTTGTTCTTGTAGAATGTTGAACGACTACCCCAACTAAAATCTATCCACTCAATAAAAATTATTTCACACCACAGACTCATCTTGGTCAGGATCGATTTGAAATCTATCATGGTTTCAGAGAAATCATACTCCATGGTTCGTTGTTCTTGTAGAATGTTGAACGACTATCCCAACTTAAATCTATCCACTCAACAAAAATTATTTCACACCACAGACTCATCTTGGTCAGGATCGATTTGAAATCTATCATGGTTTCAGAGAAATCATACTCCATGGTAAGTTGTTCTTGTAGAATGTTGAACGACTACCCCAACTAAAATCTATCCACTCAACAAAAATTATTTCACACCACAGACTCATCTTTTTCAGGATCGATTTGAAATCTATCATGGTTTCAGAGAAATCATACTCCATGGTTCGTTGTTCTTGTAGAATGTTGAACGACTATCCCAACTAAAATCTATCCACTCAACAAAAATTATTTCACACCACAGACTCATCTTGGTCAGGATCGATTTGAAATCTATCATGGTTTCAGAGAAATCATACTCCATGGTAAGTTGTTCTTGTAGAATGTTGAACGACTACCCCAACTAAAATCTATCCACTCAACAAAAATTATTTCACACCACAGACTCATCTTGGTCAGGATCGATTTGAAATCTATCATGGTTTCAGAGAAATCATACTCCATGGTTCGTTGTTCTTGTAGAATGTTGAACGACTATCCCAACTAAAATCTATCCACTCAACAAAAATTATTTCACACCACAGACTCATCTTGGTCAGGATCGATTTGAAATCTATCATGGTTTCAGAGAAATCATACTCCATGGTAAGCTGTTCTTGTAGAATGTTGAACGACTACCGCAACTAAAATCTATTTACTCAACAAAAATTATTTCACACCACAGACTCATCTTGGTCAGGATCGATTTGAAATCTATCATGGTTTCAGAGAAATCATACTCCATGGTTCGTTGTTCTTGTAGAATGTTGAACGACTACCCCAACTAAAATCTATCCACTCAACAAAAATTATTTCAGAGAAATCATACTCCATGGTTCGTTGTTCTTGTAGAATGTTGAACGACTATCCCAATTAAAATCTATCCACTCAACAAAAATTATTTCAGAGAAATCATAGTCCATGGTAAGTTGTTCTTGTAGAATGTTGAACGACTACCCCAACTAAAATCTATCCACTCAACAAAAATTATTTCAGAGAAATCATACTCCATGGTTCGTTGTTCTTGTAGAATGTTGAACGACTATCCCAACTAAAATCTATCCACTCAACAAAAATTATTTCAGAGAAATCATACTCCATGGTTCGTTGTTCTTGTAGAATGTTGAACGACTACCCCAACTAAAATCTATCCACTCAACAAAAATTATTTCACACCACAGACTCATCTTGGTCAGGATCGATTTGAAATCTATCATGGTTGCAGAGAAATCATACTCCATGGTTCTTTGTTCTTGTAGAATGTTGAACAACTATTACAACTAAAATCTATCCACTCAACAAAAATTATTTCACACCACAGAGTCATCTTGGTCAGGATCGATTTGAAATCTATCATGGTTTCAGAGAAATCATACTCCATGGTTCGTTGTTCTTGTAGAATGTTGAACGACTATCCCAACTAAAATCTATCCACTCAACAAAAATTATTTCACACCACAGACTCATCTTGGTCAGGATCGATTTGAAATCTATCATGGTTTCAGAGAAATCATACTCCATGGTAAGCTGTTCTTGTAGAATGTTGAACGACTACCGCAACTAAAATCTATCCACTCAACAAAAATTATTTCACACCACAGACTCATCTTGGTCAGGATCGATTTGAAATCTATCATGGTTTCAGAGAAATCATACTCCATGGTTCGTTGTTCTTGTAGAATGTTGAACGACTACCCCAACTAAAATCTATCCACTCAACAAAAATTATTTCAGAGAAATCATACTCCATGGTTCGTTGTTCTTGTAGAATGTTGAACGACTACCCCAACTAAAATCTATCCACTCAACAAAAATTATTTCACACCACAGACTCATCTTGGTCAGGATCGATTTGAAATCTATCATGGTTGCAGAGAAATCATACTCCATGGTTCTTTGTTCTTGTAGAATGTTGAACAACTACCCCAACTAAAATCTATCCACTCAACAAAAATTATTTCACACCACAGACTCATCTTGGTCAGGATCGATTTGAAATCTATCATGGTTTCAGAGAAATCATACTCCATGGTTCGTTGTTCTTGTAGAATGTTGAACGACTACCCCAACTAAAATCTATCCACTCAACAAAAATTATTTCAGAGAAATCATACTCCATGGTAAGTTGTTCTTGTAGAATGTTGAACGACTACCGCAACTAAAATCTATCCACTCAACAAAAATTATTTCACACCACAGACTCATCTTGGTCAGGATCGATTTGAAATCTATCATGGTTTCAGAGAAATCATACTCCATGGTTCGTTGTTCTTGTAGAATGTTGAACGACTACCCCAACTAAAATCTATCCACTCAACAAAAATTATTTCAGAGAAATCATACTCCATGGTTCGTTGTTCTTGTAGAATGTTGAACGACTATCCCAACTAAAATCTATCCACTCAACAAAAATTATTTCAGAGAAATCATAGTCCATGGTAAGTTGTTCTTGTAGAATGTTGAACGACTACCCCAACTAAAATCTATCCACTCAACAAAAATTATTTCACACCACAGACTCATCTTGGTCAGGATCGATTTGAAATCTATCATGGTTTCAGAGAAATCATACTCCATGGTTCGTTGTTCTTGTAGAATGTTGAACGACTATCCCAACTAAAATCTATCCACTCAACAAAAATTATTTCACACCACAGACTCATCTTGGTCAGGATCGATTTGAAATCTATCATGGTTTCAGAGAAATCATACTCCATGGTAAGCTGTTCTTGTAGAATGTTGAACGACTACCCCAACTAAAATCTATCCACTCAACAAAAATTATTTCAGAGAAATCATACTCCATGGTAAGTTGTTCTTGTAGAATGTTAAACGACTACCCCAACTAAAATCTATCCACTCAACAAAAATTATTTCACACCACAGACTCATCTTGGTCAGGATCGATTTGAAATCTATCATGGTTTCAGAGAAATCATACTCCATGGTAAGTTGTTCTTGTAGAATGTTGAACGACTACCCCAACTAAAATCTATCCACTCAACAAAAATTATTTCACACAACAGACTCATCTGTGTCAGGACCGATTTGAAATCTATCATGGTTTCAAAGAAATCATACTCCATGGTTCGTTGTTCTTGTAGAATGTTGAACGACTATCCCAACTAAAATCTATCCACTCAACAAAAATTATTTCAGAGAAATCATACTCCATGATAAGTTGTTCTTGTAGAATGTTGAACGACTACCCCAACTAAAATCTATCCACTCAACAAAAATTATTTCACACCACAGACTCATCTTGGTCAGGATCGATTTGAAATCTATCATGGTTTCAGAGAAATCATACTCCATGGTTCGTTGTTCTTGTAGAATGTTGAACGAATATCCCAACTAAAATCTATCCACTCAACAAAAATTATTTCACACCACAGACTCATCTTGGTCAGGATCGATTTGAAATCTATCATGGTTTCAGAGAAATCATACTCCATGGTAAGTTGTTCTTGTAGAATGTTGAACGACTACCCCAACTAAAATCTATCCACTCAACAAAAATTATTTCACACCACAGACTCATCTTGGTCAGGATCGATTTGAAATCTATCATGGTTTCAGAGAAATCATAGTTAATGGTAAGTTGTTCTTGTGAATTGTTGAACGACTACCCCAACTGAAATCTATCCACTCAAGAAAAATTATTTCACACCACAGACTCATCTTGGTCATAATCGATTTGAAATCTATCATGGTTTCAGAGAAATCATACTCCATGGTTCGGTGTTCTTGTAGAATGTTGAACGACTATCCCAACTAAAATCTATCCACTCAACAAAAATTATTTCAGAGAAATCATACTCCATGGTAAGTTGTTCTTGTAGAATGTTGAACGACTACCCCAACTAAAATCTATCCACTCAACAAAAATTATTTCACACCACAGACTCATCTTGGTCAGGATCGATTTGAAATCTATCATGGTTTCAGAGAAATCATACTCCATGATTCGTTGTTCTTGTAGAATGTTGAACGAATATCCCAACTAAAATCTATCCACTCAACAAAAATTATTTCACACCACAGACTCATCTTGGTCAGGATCGATTTGAAATCTATCATGGTTTCAGAGAAATCATACTCCATGGTTCGTTGTTCTTGTAGAATGTTGAACGACTACCCCAACTAAAATCTATCCACTCAACAAAAATTATTTCAGAGAAATCATACTCCATGATTCGTTGTTCTTGTAGAATGTTGAACGACTACCCCAACTAAAATCTATCCACTCAACAAAAATTATTTCACACCACAGACTCATCTTGGTCAGGATCGATTTGAAATCTATCATGGTTGCAGAGAAATCATACTCCATGGTTCGTTGTTCTTGTAGAATGTTGAACAACTACCCCAACTAAAATCTATCCACTCAACAAAAATTATTTCACACCACAGACTCATCTTGGTCAGGATCGATTTGAAATCTATCATGGTTTCAGAGAAATCATAGTCCATGGTTCGTTGTTCTTGTAGAATGTTGAACGACTACCCCAACTAAAATCTATCCACTCAACAAAAATTATTTCAGAGAAATCATACTCCATGATAAGTTGTTCTTGTAGAATGTTGAACGACTACCGCAACTAAAATCTATCCACTCAACAAAAATTATTTCACACCACAGACTCATCTTGGTCAGGATCGATTTGAAATCTATCATGGTTGCAGAGAAATCATACTCCATGGTTCGTTGTTCTTGTAGAATGTTGAACGACTACCCCAACTAAAATCTATCCACTCAACAAAAATTATTTCAGAGAAATCATACTCCATGGTTCGTTGTTCTTGTAGAATGTTGAACGACTATCCCAATTAAAATCTATCCACTCAACAAAAATTATTTCAGAGAAATCATAGTCCATGGTAAGTTGTTCTTGTAGAATGTTGAACGACTACCCCAACTAAAATCTATCCACTCAACAAAAATTATTTCAGGGAAATCATAGTCCATGGTAAGTTGTTCTTGTAGAATGTTGAACGACTACCCCAACTTAAATCTATCCACTCAACAAAAATTATTTCAGAGAAATCATACTACATGGTTCGTTGTTCTTGTAGAATGTTGAACGACTATCCCAACTAAAATCTATCCACTCAACAAAAATTATTTCAGAGAAATCATACTCCATGGTTCGTTATTCTTGTAGAATGTTGAACGAATATGCCAACTAAAATCTATCCACTCAACAAAAATTATTTCAGAGAAATCATACTCCATGGTAAGTTGTTCTTGTAGAATGTTGAACGACTACCCCAACTAAAATCTATCCACTCAACAAAAATTATTTCAGAGAAATCATACTCCATGGTTCGTTGTTCTTGTAGAATGTTGAACGACTATCCCAACTAAAATCTATCCACTCAACAAAAATTATTTCAGAGAAATCATACTCCATGGTTCGTTGTTCTTGTAGAATGTTGAACGACTACCCCAACTAAAATCTATCCACTCAACAAAAATTATTTCACACCACAGACTCATCTTGGTCAGGATCGATTTGAAATCTATCATGGTTTCAGAGAAATCATACTCCATGGTAAGTTGTTCTTGTAGAATGTTGAACGCCTACCCCAACTAAAATCTATCCACTCAACAAAAATTATTTCACACCACAGACTCATCTTGGTCAGGATCGATTTGAAATCTATCATGGTTTCAGAGAAATCATACTCCATGGTTCGGTGTTCTTGTAAAATGTTGAACGACTACCCCAACTAAAATCTATCCACCCAACAAAAATTATTTCACACCACAGACTCATCTTAGTCAGGATCGATTTTGAAATCTATCATGGTTTCAGAGAAATCATACTCCATGGTAAGTTGTTCTTGTAGAATGTTGAACGACTATCCCAACTAAAATCTATCCACTCAACAAAAATTATTTCAGAGAAATCATACTCCATGGTTCGTTGTTCTTGTAGAATGTTGAACGACTACAACAACTAAAATCTATCCACTCAACAAAAATTATTTCAGAGAAATCATACTCCATGGTTCGTTGTTCTTGTAGAATGTTGATCGACTACCCCAACTAAAATCTATCCACTCAACAAAAATTATTTCACACCACAGACTCATCTTGGTCAGGATCGATTTGAAATCTATCATGGTTTCAGAGAAATCATAGTCCATGGTAAGTTGTTCTTGTAGAATGTTGAACGACTACCCCAACTAAAATCTATCCACTCAACAAAAATTATTTCACACCACAGACTCATCTTGGTCAGGATCGATTTGAAATCTATCATGGTTTCAGAGAAATCATACTCCATGGTTCGTTGCTCTTGTAAAATGTTGAACGACTACCCCAACTAAAATCTATCCACTCAACAAAAATTATTTCACACCACAGACTCATCTTGGTCAGGATCGATTTGAAATCTATCATGGTTTCAGAGAAATCATACTCCATGGTAAGTTGTTCTTGTAGAATGTTGAACGACTATCCCAACTAAAATCTATCCACTCAACAAAAATTATTTCAGAGAAATCATACTCCATGGTAAGTTGTTCTTGTAGAATGTTGAACGACTACCCCAACTAAAATCTATCCACTCAACAAAAATTATTTCACACCACAGACTCATCTTGGTCAGGATCGATTTGAAATCTATCATGGTTTCAGAGAAATCATACTCCATGGTAAGTTGTTCTTGTAGAATGTTGAACGACTACCCCAACTAAAATCTATCCACTCAACAAAAATTATTTCAGAGAAATCATACTCCATGGTAAGTTGTTCTTGTAGGATGTTGAACGACTACCCCAACTAAAATCTATCCACTCAACAAAAATTATTTCACACCACAGACTCATCTTGGTCAGGATCGATTTGAAATCTATCATGGTTTCAGAGAAATCATACTCCATGGTTCGTTGTTCTTGTAGAATGTTGAACGACTACCCCAACTAAAATCTATCCACTCAACAAAAATTATTTCAGAGAAATCATACTCCATGGTAAGTTGTTCTTGTAGAATGTTGAGCGACTACCCCAACTAAAATCTATTAACTCAACAAAAATTATTTCACACCACAGACTCATCTTGGTCAGGATCGATTTGAAATCTATCATGGTTTCAGAGAAATCATACTCCATGGTAAGTTGTTGTAGAATGTTGAACGACTATACCAACTAAAATCTATCCACTAAACAAAAATTATTTCAGAGACATCATACTCCATGGTTCGTTGTTCTTGTAGAATGTTGAACGACTACCCCAACTAAAATCTATCCACTCAACAAAAATTATTTCAGAGAAATCATACTCCATGGTTCGTTGTTCTTGTAGAATGTTGAACGACTACCCCAACTAAAATCTATCCACTCAACAAAAATTATTTCACACCACAGACTCATCTTGGTCAGGATCGATTTGAAATCTGTCATGGTTTCAGAGAAATCATACTCCATGGTAAGTTGTTCTTGTAGAATGTTGAACGACTACCAAAACTAAAGTCTATCCACTCAACAAAAATTATTTCACACCACAGACTCATCTTGGTCAGGATCGATTTGAAATCTATCATGGTTTCAGAGAAATCATACTCCATGGTAAGTTGTTCTTGTAAAATGTTGAACGACTACCCCAACTAAAATCTATCCACTCAACAAAAATTATTTCACACCACAGACTCATCTTGGTCAGGATCGAGTTGAAATCTATCATGGTTTCAGAGAAATCATACTCCATGGTAAGTTGTTCTTGTAGAATGTTGAACGACTATCCCAACTAAAATCTATCCACTCAACAAAAATTATTTCAGAGAAATCATAGTTCATGGTAAGTTGTTCTTGTAGAATGTTGAACGACTACCCCAACTAAAATCTATCCACTCAACAAAAATTATTTCACACCACAGACTCATCTTGGTCAGGATCGATTTGAAATCTATCATGGTTTCAGAGAAATCATACTCCATGGTAAGTTGTTCTTGTAGAATGTTGAACGACTACCCCTAACTAAAATCTATCCACTCAACAAAAATTATTTCACACCACAGACTCATCTTGGTCAGGATCGATTTGAAATCTACCATGGTAAGTTGTTCTTGTAGAATGTTGAACGACTACCCCAACTAAAATCTATCCACTCAACAAAAATTATTTCACACCACAGACTCATCTTGGTCAGGATCGATTTGAAATCTATCATGGTTTCAGAGAAATCATACTCCATGGTAAGTTGTTCTTGTAGAATGTTGAACGACTATCCCAACTAAAATCTATCCACTCAACAAAAATTATTTCAGAGAAATCATACTCCATGGTTCGTTGTTCTTGTAGAATGTTGAGCGACTACCCCAACTAAAATCTATCCACTCAACAAAAATTATTTCAGAGAAATCATACTCCATGGTAAGTTGTTCTTGTAGAATGTTGAACGACTACCCCAACTAAAATCTATCCACTCAACAAAAATTATTTCACACCACAGACTCATCTTGGTCAGGATCGATTTGAAATCTATCATGGTTTCAGAGAAATCATACTCCATGGTTCGTTGTTCTTGTAGAATGTTGAACGACTACCCCAACTAAAATCTATCCACTCAACAAAAATTATTTCAGAGAAATCATACTCCATGATAAGTTGTTCTTGTAGAATGTTGAACGACTATCCCAACTAAAATCTATCCACTCAACAAAAATTATTTCACACCACAGACTCATCTTGGTCAGGATCGATTTGAAATCTATCATGGTTGCAGAGAAATCATACTCCATGATTCGTTGCTCTTGTAGAATGTTGAACGACTACCCAACTAAAATCTATCCACTCAACAAAAATTATTTCAGAGAAATCATACTCCATGGTAAGTTGTTCTTGTAGAATGTTGAACGACTACCCCAACTAAAATCTATCCACTCAACAAAAATTATTTCAGAGAAATCATAGTCCATGGTAAGTTGTTCTTATAGAATGTTGAACGACTACCCCAACTAAAATCTATCCACTCAACAAAAATTATTTCACACCACAGACTCATCTTGGTCAGGATCGATTTGAAATCTATCATGGTTTCAGAGAAATCATACTCCATGGTAAGTTGTTCTTGTAGAATGTTGAACGACTACCCCAAATAAAATCTATCCACTCAACAAAAATTATTTCACACCACAGACTCATCTTGGTCAGGATCGATTTGAAATCTATCATGGTTTCAGAGAAATCATACTCCATGGTAAGTTGTTCTTGTAGAATGTTGAACGACTACCCCAACTAAAATCTATCCACTCAACAAAAATTATTTCAGAGAAATCATACTCCATGGTAAGTTGTTCTTGTAGAATGTTGAACGACTATCCCAACTAAAATCTATCCACTCAACAAAAATTATTTCACACCATAGACTCATCTTGGTCAGGATCGATTTGAAATCTATCATGGTTTCAGAGAAATCATACTCCATGGTTCGTTGTTCTTGTAGAATGTTGAACGACTACCCCAACTAAAATCTATCCACTCAACAAAAATTATTTCAGAGAAATCATACTCCATGGTAAGTTGTTCTTGTAGAATGTTGAACGACTACCCCAACTAAAATCTATCCACTCAACAAAAATTATTTCACACCACAGACTCATCTTGGTCAGGATCGATTTGAAATCTATCATGGTTTCAGAGAAATCATACTCCATGGTAAGTTGTTCTTGTAGAATGTTGAACGACTACCCCAACTAAAATCTATCCACTCAACAAAAATTATTTCAGAGAAATCATACTCCATGGTAAGTTGTTCTTGTAGAATGTTGAACGACTATCCCAACTAAAATCTATCCACTCAACAAAAATTAGTTCACACCACAGACTCATCTTTGTCAGGATCGATTTGAAATCTATCATGGTTTCAGAGAAATCATACTCCATGGTAAGTTGTTCTTGTAGAATGTTGAACGACTACCCCAACTAAAATCTATCCACTCAACAAAAATTATTTCACGCCACAGACTCATCTTGGTCAGGATCGATTTGAAATCTATCATGTTTTCAGAGAAATCATACTCCATGGTTCGTTGTTCTTGTAGAATGTTGAACGACTACCCCAACTAAAATCTATCCACTCAACAAAAATTATTTCAGAGAAATCATACTCCATGGTTCGTTGTTCTTGTAGAATGTTGAACGACTACCCCAACTAAAATCTATCCACTCAACAAAAATTATTTCACACCACAGACTCATCTTGGTCAGGATCGATTTGAAATCTATCATGGTTTCAGAGAAATCATACTCCATGGTAAGTTGTTCTTGTAGAATGTTGAACGACTACCCCAACTAAAATCTATCCACTCAACAAAAATTATTTCACACCACAGACTCATCTTGGTCAGGATCGATTTGAAATCTATCATGGTTTCAGAGAAATCATACTCCATGATAAGTTGTTCTTGTAGAATGTTGAACGACTATCCCAACTAAAATCTATCCACTCAACAAAAATTATTTCACACCACAGACTCATCTTGATCAGGATCGATTTGAAATCTATCATGGTTGCAGAGAAATCATACCCCATGGTTTGTTGCTCTTGTAGAATATTGAACGACTACCCAACTAAAATCTATCCACTCAACAAAAATTATTTCAGAGAAATCATACTCCATGGTAAGTTGTTCTTGTAGAATGTTGAACGACTACAACAACTAAAATCTATCCACTCAACAAAAATTATTTCAGAGAAATCATAGTCCGTGGTAAGTTGTTCTTGTAGAATGTTGAACGACTACCCCAACTAAAATCTATCCACTCAACAAAAATTATTTCACAAAACAGACTCATCTTGGTCAGGATCGATTTGAAATCTATCATGGTTTCAGAGAAATCATACTATATGGTTCGTTGTTCTTGTAGAATGTTGAACGACTACCCCAACTAAAATCTATCCACTCAACAAAAATTATTTCAGAGAAATCATACTCCATGGTAAGTTGTTCTTGTAGAATGTTGAACGACTACCCCAACTAAAATCTATCCACTCAACAAAAATTATTTCACACCACAGACTCATCTTGGTCAGGATCGATTTGAAATCTATCATGGTTTCAGAGAAATCATACTCCATGGTAAGTTGTTCTTGTAGAATGTTGAACGACTACCCCAACTAAAATCTATCCACTCAACAAAAATTATTTCAGAGAAATCATACTCCATGGTAAGTTGTTCTTGTAGAATGTTGAACGACTATCCCAACTAAAATCTATCCACTCAACAAAAATTATTTCACACCACAGACTCATCTTGGTCAGGATCGATTTGAAATCTATCATGGTTTCAGAGAAATCATACTCCATGGTTCGTTGTTCTTGTAGAATGTTGAACGACTACCCCAACTAAAATCTATCCACTCAACAAAAATTATTTCAGAGAAATCATACTCCATGGTAAGTTGTTCTTGTAGAATGTTGAACGACTACCCCAACTAAAATCTATCCACTCAACAAAAATTATTTCACGCCACAGACTCATCTTCTTCAGGATCGATTTGAAATCTATCATGGTTTCAGAGAAATCATACTCCATGGTTCGTTGTTCTTGTAGAATGTTGAACGACTACCCCAACTAAAATCTATCCACTCAACAAAAATTATTTCAGAGAAATCATACTCCATGGTAAGTTGTTCTTGTAGAATGTTGAACGACTACCCCAACTAAAATCTATCCACTCAACAAAAACTATTTCACACCACAGACTCATCTTGGTCAGGATCGATTTGAAATCTATCATGGTTTCAGAGAAATCATACTCCATGGTTCGTTGTTCTTGCAGAATGTTGAACGACTACCCCAACTAAAATCTATCCACTCAACAAAAATTATTTCACGCCACAGACTCATCTTGGTCAGGATCGATTTGAAATCTATCATGGTTTCAGAGAAATCATACTCCATGGTAAGTTGTTCTTGTAGAATGTTGAACGACTACCCCAACTAAAATCTATCCACTCAACAAAAATTATTTCACACCACAGACTCATCTTGGTCAGGATCGATTTGAAATCTATCATGGTTTCAGAGAAATCATACTCCATGGTAAGTTGTTCTTGTAGAATGTTGAACGACTACCCCAACTAAAATCTATCCACTCAACAAAAATTATTTCACACCACAGACTCATCTTGGTCAGGATCGATTTGAAATCTATCATGGTTTCAGAGAAATCATACTCCATGATAAGTTGTTCTTGTAGAATGTTGAACGACTATCCCAACTAAAATCTATCCACTCAACAAAAATTATTTCACACCACAGACTCATCTTGGTCAGGATCGATTTGAAATCTATCATGGTTGCAGATAAATCATACCCCATGGTTCGTTGCTCTTGTAGAATATTGAACGACTACCCAACTAAAATCTATCCACTCAACAAAAATTATTTCAGAGAAATCATACTCCATGGTAAGTTGTTCTTGTAGAATGTTGAACGACTACAACAACTAAAATCTATCCACTCAACAAAAATTATTTCAGAGAAATCATAGTCCGTGGTAAGTTGTTCTTGTAGAATGTTGAACGACTACCCCAACTAAAATCTATCCACTCAACAAAAATTATTTCACACCACAGGCTCATCTTGGTCAGGATCGATTTGAAATCTATCATGGTTTCAGAGAAATCATACTATATGGTTCGTTGTTCTTGTAGAATGTTGAACGACTACCCCAACTAAAATCTATCCACTCAACAAAAATTATTTCAGAGAAATCATACTCCATGCTTCGTTGTTCTTGTAGAATGTTGAACGACTACCCCAACTAAAATCTATCCACTCAACAAAAATTATTTCACACCACAGACTCATCTTGGTCAGGATCGATTTGAAATCTATCATGGTTTCAGAGAAATCATACTCCATGGTAAGTTGTTCTTGTAAAATGTTGAACGACTACCCCAACTAAAATCTATCCACTCAACAACAATTATTTCAGAGAAATCATACTCCATGGTAAGTTGTTCTTATAGAATGTTGAACGACTACCCCAACTAAAATCTATCCACTCAACAAAAATTATTTCACACCACAGACTCATCTTGGTCAGGATCGATTTGAAATCTATCATGGTTTCAGAGAAATCATACTCCATGGTAAGTTGTTCTTGTAGAATGTTGAACGACTATCCCAACTAAAATCTATCCACTCAACAAAAATTATTTCAGAGAAATCATAGTCCATGGTAAGTTGTTCTTGTAGAATGTTGAGCGACTACCCCAACTAAAATCTATCCACTCAACAAAAATTATTTCAGAGAAATCATACTCCATGGTAAGTTGTTCTTGTAGAATGTTGAACGACTACCCCAACTAAAATCTATCCACTCAACAAAAATTATTTCACGCCACAGACTCATCTTGGTCAGGATCGATTTGAAATCTATCATGGTTTCAGAGAAATCATACTCCATGGTTCGTTGTTCTTGTAGAATGTTGAACGACTACCCCAACTAAAATCTATCCACTCAACAAAAATTATTTCAGAGAAATCATACTCCATGGTAAGTTGTTCTTGTAGAATGTTGAACGACTACCCCAACTAAAATCTATCCACTCAACAAAAATTGTTTCACACCACAGACTCATCTTGGTCAGGACCGATTTGAAATCTATCATGGTTTCAGAGAAATCATACTCCATGGTAAGTTGTTCTTGTAGAATGTTGAACGACTATCCCAACTAAAATCTATCCACTCAACAAAAATTATTTCAGAGAAATCATAGTCCATGGTAAGTTGTTCTTGTAGAATGTTGAGCGACTACCCCAACTAAAATCTATCCACTCAACAAAAATTATTTCAGAGAAATCATACTCCATGGTAAGTTGTTCTTGTAGAATGTTGAACGACTACCCCAACTAAAATCTATCCACTCAACAAAAATTATTTCACGCCACAGACTCATCTTGGTCAGGATCGATTTGAAATCTATCATGGTTTCAGAGAAATCATACTCCATGGTTCGTTGTTCTTGTAGAATGTTGAACGACTACCCCAACTAAAATCTATCCACTCAACAAAAATTATTTCAGAGAAATCATACTCCATGGTAAGTTGTTCTTGTAGAATGTTGAACGACTACCCCAACTAAAATCTATCCACTCAACAAAAATTGTTTCACACCACAGACTCATCTTGGTCAGGATCGATTTGAAATCTATCATGGTTTCAGAGAAATCATACTCCATGGTAAGCTGTTCTTGTAGAATGTTGAACGACTACCCCAACTAAAATCTATCCACTCAACAAAAATTATTTCAGAGAAATCATACTCCATGGTAAGTTGTTCTTGTAGAATGTTGAACGACTACCCCAACTAAAATCTATCCACTCAACAAAAATTGTTTCACACCACAGACTCATCTTGGTCAGGATCGATTTGAAATCTATCATGGTTTCAGAGAAATCATACTCCATGGTTCGTTGTTCTTGTACAATGTTGAACGACTATCCCAACTAAAATCTATCCACTCAACAAAAATTATTTCACACCACAGACTCATCTTGGTCAGGATCGATTTGAAATCTATCATGGTTTCAGAGAAATCATACTCCATGTTAAGTTGTTCTTGTAGAATGTTGAACGACTACCCCAAATAAAATCTATCCACTCAACAAAAATTATTTCAGAGAAATCATACTCCATGGTAAGTTGTTCTTGTAGAATGTTGAACGACTATCCCAACTAAAATCTATCCACTCAACAAAAATTATTTCACGCCACAGACTCATCTTGGTCAGGATCGATTTGAAATCTATCATGGTTTCAGAGAAATCATACTCCATGGTTCGTTGTTCTTGTAGAATGTTGAACGACTACCCCAACTAAAATCTATCCACTCAACAAAAATTATTTCAGAGAAATCATACTCCATGGTAAGTTGTTCTTGTAGAATGTTGAACGACTACCCCAACTAAAATCTATCCACTCAACAAAAATTGTTTCACACCACAGACTCATCTTGGTCAGGATCGATTTGAAATCTATCATGGTTTCAGAGAAATCATACTCCATGGTTCGTTGTTCTTGTAGAATGTTGAACGACTACCCCAACTAAAATCTATCCACTCAACAAAAATTATTTCAGAGAAATCATACTCCATGGTAAGTTGTTCTTGTAGAATGTTGAACGACTATCCCAACTAAAATCTATAAACTCAACAAAAATTATTTCACACCACAGACTCATCTTGGTCAGGATCGATTTGAAATCTATCATGGTTTCAGAGAAATCATACTCCATGGTTCGTTGTTCTTGTAGAATGTTGAACGACTACCCCAACTAAAATCTATCCACTCAACAAAAATTATTTCAGAGAAATCATACTCCATGGTAAGTTGTTCTTGTAGAATGTTGAACGACTATCCCAACGAAAATCTATTAACTCAACAAAAATTATTTCACACCACAGACTCATCTTGGTCAGGATCGATTTGAAATCTATCATGGTTTCAGAGAAATCATACTCCATGGTAAGTTGTTCTTGTAGAATGTTGAACGACTACCCCAACTAAAATCTATCCACTCAACAAAAATTATTTCACGCCACAGACTCATCTTCTTCAGGATCGATTTGAAATCTATCATGGTTTCAGAGAAATCATACTCCATGGTTCGTTGTTCTTGTAGAATGTTGAACGACTACCCCAACTAAAATCTATCCACTCAACAAAAATTATTTCAGAGAAATCATACTCCATGGTAAGTTGTTCTTGTAGAATGTTGAACGACTACCCCAACTAAAATCTATCCACTCAACAAAAATTATTTCACACCACAGACTCATCTTGGTCAGGATCGATTTGAAATCTATCATGGTTTCAGAGAAATCATACTCCATGGTTCGTTGTTCTTGTAGAATGTTGAACGACTACCCCAACTAAAATCTATCCACTCAACAAAAATTATTTCACGCCACAGACTCATCTTGGTCAGGATCGATTTGAAATCTATCATGGTTTCAGAGAAATCATACTCCATGGTTCGTTGTTCTTGTAGAATGTTGAACGACTACCCCAACTAAAATCTATCCACTCAACAAAAATTATTTCAGAGAAATCATACTCCATGGTAAGTTGTTCTTGTAGAATGTTGAACGACTATCCCAACTAAAATCTATCCACTCAACAAAAATTATTTCACACCACAGACTCATCTTGGTCAGGATCGATTTGAAATCTATCATGGTTTCAGAGAAATCATACTCCATGGTTCGTTGTTCTTGTAGAATGTTGAACGACTACCCCAACTAAAATCTATCCACTCAACAAAAATTATTTCAGAGAAATCATACTCCATGGTAAGTTGTTCTTGTAGAATGTTGAACGACTATCCCAACGAAAATCTATTAACTCAACAAAAATTATTTCACACCACAGACTCATCTTGGTCAGGATCGATTTGAAATCTATCATGGTTTCAGAGAAATCATACTCCATGGTAAGTTGTTCTTGTAGAATGTTGAACGACTACCCCAACTAAAATCTATCCACTCAACAAAAATTATTTCAGAGAAATCATACTCCATGGTAAGTTGTTCTTGTAGAATGTTGAACGACTATCCCAACTAAAATCTATCCACTCAACAAAAATTATTTCACACCACAGACTCATCTTGGTCAGGATCGATTTGAAATCTATCATGGTTTCAGAGAAATCATACTCCATGGTTCGTTGTTCTTGTAGAATGTTGAACGACTACCCCAACTAAAATCTATCCACTCAACAAAAATTATTTCAGAGAAATCATACTCCATGGTAAGTTGTTCTTGTAGAATGTTGAACGACTATCCCAACGAAAATCTATTAACTCAACAAAAATTATTTCACACCACAGACTCATCTTGGTCAGGATCGATTTGAAATCTATCATGGTTTCAGAGAAATCATACTCCATGGTAAGTTGTTCTTGTAGAATGTTGAACGACTACCCCAACTAAAATCTATCCACTCAACAAAAATTATTTCACGCCACAGACTCATCTTCTTCAGGATCGATTTGAAATCTATCATGGTTTCAGAGAAATCATACTCCATGGTTCGTTGTTCTTGTAGAATGTTGAACGACTACCCCAACTAAAATCTATCCACTCAACAAAAATTATTTCAGAGAAATCATACTCCATGGTAAGTTGTTCTTGTAGAATGTTGAACGACTACCCCAACTAAAATCTATCCACTCAACAAAAATTATTTCACACCACAGACTCATCTTGGTCAGGATCGATTTGAAATCTATCATGGTTTCAGAGAAATCATACTCCATGGTTCGTTGTTCTTGTAGAATGTTGAACGACTACCCCAACTAAAATCTATCCACTCAACAAAAATTATTTCACGCCACAGACTCATCTTGGTCAGGATCGATTTGAAATATATCATGGTTTCAGAGAAGTCATACTCCATGGTTCGTTGTTCTTGTAGAATGTTGAACGACTACCCCAACTAAAATCTATCCACTCAACAAAAATTATTTCACACCACAGACTCATCTTGGTCAGGATCGATTTGAAATCTATCATGGTTTCAGAGAAATCATACTCCATGGTAAGTTGTTCTTGTAGAATGTTGAACGACTACCCCAACTAAAATCTATCCACTCAACAAAAATTATTTCACACCACAGACTCATCTTGGTCAGGATCGATTTGAAATCTATCATGGTTTCAGAGAAATCATACTCCATGATAAGTTGTTCTTGTAGAATGTTGAACGACTATCCCAACTAAAATCTATCCACTCAACAAAAATTATTTCACACCACAGACTCATCTTGGTCAGGATCGATTTGAAATCTATCATGGTTGCAGAGAAATCATACCCCATGGTTCGTTGCTCTTGTAGAATATTGAACGACTACCCAACTAAAATCTATCCACTCAACAAAAATTATTTCAGAGAAATCATACTCCATGGTAAGTTGTTCTTGTAGAATGTTGAACGACTACAACAACTAAAATCTATCCACTCAACAAAAATTATTTCAGAGAAATCATAGTCCGTGGTAAGTTGTTCTTGTAGAATGTTGAACGACTACCCCAACTAAAATCTATCCACTCAACAAAAATTATTTCACACCACAGGCTCATCTTGGTCAGGATCGATTTGAAATCTATCATGGTTTCAGAGAAATCATACTATATGGTTCGTTGTTCTTGTAGAATGTTGAACGACTACCCCAACTAAAATCTATCCACTCAACAAAAATTATTTCAGAGAAATCATACTCCATGCTTCGTTGTTCTTGTAGAATGTTGAACGACTACCCCAACTAAAATCTATCCACTCAACAAAAATTATTTCACACCACAGACTCATCTTGGTCAGGATCGATTTGAAATCTATCATGGTTTCAGAGAAATCATACTCCATGGTAAGTTGTTCTTGTAAAATGTTGAACGACTACCCCAACTAAAATCTATCCACTCAACAACAATTATTTCAGAGAAATCATACTCCATGGTAAGTTGTTCTTATAGAATGTTGAACGACTACCCCAACTAAAATCTATCCACTCAACAAAAATTATTTCACACCACAGACTCATCTTGGTCAGGATCGATTTGAAATCTATCATGGTTTCAGAGAAATCATACTCCATGGTAAGTTGTTCTTGTAGAATGTTGAACGACTATCCCAACTAAAATCTATCCACTCAACAAAAATTATTTCAGAGAAATCATAGTCCATGGTAAGTTGTTCTTGTAGAATGTTGAGCGACTACCCCAACTAAAATCTATCCACTCAACAAAAATTATTTCAGAGAAATCATACTCCATGGTAAGTTGTTCTTGTAGAATGTTGAACGACTATCCCAACTAAAATCTATCCACTCAACAAAAATTATTTCACACCACAGACTCATCTTGGTCAGGATCGATTTGAAATCTATCATGGTTTCAGAGAAATCATACTCCATGGTTCGTTGTTCTTGTACAATGTTGAACGACTATCCCAACTAAAATCTATCCACTCAACAAAAATTATTTCACACCACAGACTCATCTTGGTCAGGATCGATTTGAAATCTATCATGGTTTCAGAGAAATCATACTCCATGGTTCGTTGTTCTTGTAAAATGTTGAACGACTATCCCAACTAAAATCTATCCACTCAACAAAAATTATTTCAGAGAAATCATACTCCATGGTAAGTTGTTCTTGTAGAATGTTGAACGACTACCCCAACTAAAATCTATCCACTCAACAAAAATTGTTTCACACCACAGACTCATCTTGGTCAGGACCGATTTGAAATCAATCATGGTTTCAGAGAAATCATACTCCATGGTAAGTTGTTCTTGTAGAATGTTGAACGACTATCCCAACTAAAATCTATCCACTCAACAAAAATTATTTCAGAGAAATCATAGTCCATGGTAAGTTGTTCTTGTAGAATGTTGAGCGACTACCCCAACTAAAATCTATCCACTCAACAAAAATTATTTCAGAGAAATCATACTCCATGGTAAGTTGTTCTTGTAGAATGTTGAACGACTACCCCAACTAAAATCTATCCACTCAACAAAAATTGTTTCACACCACAGACTCATCTTGGTCAGGATCGATTTGAAATCTATCATGGTTTCAGAGAAATCATACTCCATGGTTCGTTGTTCTTGTAGAATGTTGAACGACTACCCCAACTAAAATCTATCCACTCAACAAAAATTATTTCACACCACAGACTCATCTTGGTCAGGATCGATTTGAAATCTATCATGGTTTCAGAGAAATCATACTCCATGGTAAGCTGTTCTTGTAGAATGTTGAACGACTACCCCAACTAAAATCTATCCACTCAACAAAAATTATTTCAGAGAAATCATACTCCATGGTAAGTTGTTCTTGTAGAATGTTGAACGACTACCCCAACTAAAATCTATCCACTCAACAAAAATTGTTTCACACCACAGACTCATCTTGGTCAGGATCGATTTGAAATCTATCATGGTTTCAGAGAAATCATACTCCATGGTAAGCTGTTCTTGTAGAATGTTGAACGACTACCCCAACTAAAATCTATCCACTCAACAAAAATTATTTCAGAGAAATCATACTCCATGGTAAGTTGTTCTTGTAGAATGTTGAACGACTATCCCAACTAAAATCTATCCACTCAACAAAAATTATTTCACACCACAGACTCATCTTGGTCAGGATCGATTTGAAATCTATCATGGTTTCAGAGAAATCATACTCCATGGTTCGTTGTTCTTGTACAATGTTGAACGACTATCCCAACTAAAATCTATCCACTCAACAAAAATTATTTCACACCACAGACTCATCTTGGTCAGGATCGATTTGAAATCTATCATGGTTTCAGAGAAATCATACTCCATGGTAAGTTGTTCTTGTAGAATGTTGAACGACTACCCCAAATAAAATCTATCCACTCAACAAAAATTATTTCAGAGAAATCATACTCCATGGTAAGTTGTTCTTGTAGAATGTTGAACGACTATCCCAACTAAAATCTATCCACTCAACAAAAATTATTTCACGCCACAGACTCATCTTGGTCAGGATCGATTTGAAATCTATCATGGTTTCAGAGAAATCATACTCCATGGTTCGTTGTTCTTGTAGAATGTTGAACGACTACCCCAACTAAAATCTATCCACTCAACAAAAATTATTTCAGAGAAATCATACTCCATGGTAAGTTGTTCTTGTAGAATGTTGAACGACTACCCCAACTAAAATCTATCCACTCAACAAAAATTGTTTCACACCACAGACTCATCTTGGTCAGGATCGATTTGAAATCTATCATGGTTTCAGAGAAATCATACTCCATGGTAAGCTGTTCTTGTAGAATGTTGAACGACTACCCCAACTAAAATCTATCCACTCAACAAAAATTATTTCAGAGAAATCATACTCCATGGTAAGTTGTTCTTGTAGAATGTTGAACGACTATCCCAACTAAAATCTATCCACTCAACAAAAATTATTTCACACCACAGACTCATCTTGGTCAGGATCGATTTGAAATCTATCATGGTTTCAGAGAAATCATACTCCATGGTAAGTTGTTCTTGTAGAATGTTGAACGACTACCCCAACTAAAATCTATCCACTCAACAAAAATTATTTCACGCCACAGACTCATCTTGGTCAGGATCGATTTGAAATCTATCATGGTTTCAGAGAAATCATACTCCATGGTTCGTTGTTCTTGTAGAATGTTGAACGACTACCCCAACTAAAATCTATCCACTCAACACAAATTATTTGAGAGAAATCATACTCCATGGTAAGTTGTTCTTGTAGAATGTTGAACGACTACCCCAACTAAAATCTATCCACTCAACAAAAATTATTTCACAATACAGACTCATCTTGGTCAGGATCGATTTGAAATCTATCATGGTTTCAGAGAAATCATACTCCATGGTAAGTTGTTCTTGTAGAATGTTGAACGACTACCCCAACTAAAATCTATCCACTCAACAAAAATTATTTCACGCCACAGACTCATCTTGGTCAGGATCGATTTGAAATCTATCATGGTTTCAGAGAAATCATACTCCATGGTTCGTTGTTCTTGTAGAATGTTGAACGACTACCCCAACTAAAATCTATCCACTCAACAAAAATTATTTCAGAGAAATCATACTCCATGATAAGTTGTTCTTGTAGAATGTTGAACGACTACCCCAACTAAAATCTATCCACTCAACAAAATTTATTTCACACCGCAGACTCATCTTGGTCAGGATCGATTTGAAATCTATCATGGTTTCAGAGAAATCATAGTCCATGGTAAGTTGTTCTTGTAGAATGTTGAACGACTACCCCAACTAAAATCTATCCACTCAACAAAAATTATTTCACACCACAGACTCATCTTGGTCAGGATCGATTTGAAATCTATCATGGTTGCAGAGAAATCATACTCCATGGTTCGTTGCTCTTGTAGAATATTGAACGACTACCCAACTAAAATCTATCCACTCAACAAAAATTATTTCAGAGAAATCATACTCCATGGTAAGTTGTTCTTGTAGAATGTTGAACGACTACCCCAACTAAAATCTATCCACTCAACAAAAATTATTTCAGAGAAATCATAGTCCATGGTTCGTTGTTCTTGTAGAATGTTGAACGACTACCCCAACTAAAATCTATCCACTCAACAAAAATTATTTCACACCACAGACTCATCTTGGTCAGGATCGATTTGAAATCTATCATGGTTTCAGAGAAATCATACTCCATGGTAAGTTGTTCTTGTAGAATGTTGAACGACTATCCCTAACTAAAATCTATCCACTCAACAAAAATTATTTCATACCACAGACTCATCTTGGTCAGGATCGATTTGAAATCTATCATGGTTTCAGAGAAATCATACTCCATGGTTCGTTGTTCTTGTAAAAAGTTGAACGACTACCCCAACTAAAATCTATCCACTCAACAAAAATTATTTCAGAGAAATCATACTCCATGGTAAGTTGTTCTTGTAGAATGTTGAACGACTATCCCAACTAAAATCTATCCACTCAACAAAAATTATTTCACACCACAGACTCATCTTGGTCAGGATCGATTTGAAATCTATCATGGTTTCAGAGAAATCATACTCCATGGTTCGTTGTTCTTGTACAATGTTGAACGACTATCCCAACTAAAATCTATCCACTCAACAAAAATTATTTCAGAGAAATCATACTCCATGGTAAGTTGTTCTTGTAGAATGTTGAACGACTATCCCAACTAAAATCTATCCACTCAACAAAAATTATTTCACACCACAGACTCATCTTGGTCAGGATCGATTTGAAATCTATCATGGTTTCAGAGAAATCATACTCCATGGTTCGTTGTTCTTGTACAATGTTGAACGACTATCCCAACTAAAATCTATCCACTCAACAAAAATTATTTCACACCACAGACTCATCTTGGTCAGGATCGATTTGAAATCTATCATGGTTCCAGAGAAATCATACTCCATGGTTCGTTGTTCTTGTAAAATGTTGAACGACTATCCCAACTAAAATCTATCCACTCAACAAAAATTATTTCAGAGAAATCATACTCCATGGTTCGTTGTTCTTGTAGAATGTTGAACGACTACCCCAACTAAAATCTATCCACTCAACAAAAATTATTTCACACCACAGACTCATCTTGGTCAGGATCGATTTGAAATCTATCATGGTTTCAGAGAAATCATACTCCATGGTTCGTTGTTCTTGTAGAATGTTGAACGACTACCCCAACTAAAATCTATCCACTCAACAAAAATTATTTCACACCACAGACTCATCTTGGTCAGGATCGATTTGAAATCTATCATGGTTTCAGAGAAATCATACTCCATGGTTCGTTGTTCTTGTAGAATGTTGAACGACTACCCCAACTAAAATCTATCCACTCAACAAAAATTATTTCAGAGAAATCATACTCCATGGTAAGTTGTTCTTGTAGAATGTTGAACGACTATCCCAACGAAAATCTATTAACTCAACAAAAATTATTTCACACCACAGACTCATCTTGGTCAGGATCGATTTGAAATCTATCATGGTTTCAGAGAAATCATACTCCATGGTAAGTTGTTCTTGTAGAATGTTGAACGACTACCCCAACTAAAATCTATCCACTCAACAAAAATTATTTCAGAGAAATCATACTCCATGGTAAGTTGTTCTTGTAGAATGTTGAACGACTATCCCAACTAAAATCTATCCACTCAACAAAAATTATTTCACACCACAGACTCATCTTGGTCAGGATCGATTTGAAATCTATCATGGTTTCAGAGAAATCATACTCCATGGTTCGTTGTTCTTGTACAATGTTGAACGACTATCCCAACTAAAATCTATCCACTCAACAAAAATTATTTCACACCACAGACTCATCTTGGTCAGGATCGATTTGAAATCTATCATGGTTTCAGAGAAATCATACTCCATGGTTCGTTGTTCTTGTAGAATGTTGAACGACTACCCCAACTAAAATCTATCCACTCAACAAAAATTATTTCAGAGAAATCATACTCCATGGTAAGTTGTTCTTGTAGAATGTTGAACGACTATCCCAACGAAAATCTATTAACTCAACAAAAATTATTTCACACCACAGACTCATCTTGGTCAGGATCGATTTGAAATCTATCATGGTTTCAGAGAAATCATACTCCATGGTAAGTTGTTCTTGTAGAATGTTGAACGACTACCCCAACTAAAATCTATCCACTCAACAAAAATTATTTCAGAGAAATCATACTCCATGGTAAGTTGTTCTTGTAGAATGTTGAACGACTATCCCAACTAAAATCTATCCACTCAACAAAAATTATTTCACACCACAGACTCATCTTGGTCAGGATCGATTTGAAATCTATCATGGTTTCAGAGAAATCATACTCCATGGTTCGTTGTTCTTGTAGAATGTTGAACGACTACCCCAACTAAAATCTATCCACTCAACAAAAATTATTTCAGAGAAATCATACTCCATGGTAAGTTGTTCTTGTAGAATGTTGAACGACTATCCCAACGAAAATCTATTAACTCAACAAAAATTATTTCACACCACAGACTCATCTTGGTCAGGATCGATTTGAAATCTATCATGGTTTCAGAGAAATCATACTCCATGGTAAGTTGTTCTTGTAGAATGTTGAACGACTACCCCAACTAAAATCTATCCACTCAACAAAAATTATTTCACGCCACAGACTCATCTTCTTCAGGATCGATTTGAAATCTATCATGGTTTCAGAGAAATCATACTCCATGGTTCGTTGTTCTTGTAGAATGTTGAACGACTACCCCAACTAAAATCTATCCACTCAACAAAAATTATTTCAGAGAAATCATACTCCATGGTAAGTTGTTCTTGTAGAATGTTGAACGACTACCCCAACTAAAATCTATCCACTCAACAAAAATTATTTCACACCACAGACTCATCTTGGTCAGGATCGATTTGAAATCTATCATGGTTTCAGAGAAATCATACTCCATGGTTCGTTGTTCTTGTAGAATGTTGAACGACTACCCCAACTAAAATCTATCCACTCAACAAAAATTATTTCACGCCACAGACTCATCTTGGTCAGGATCGATTTGAAATCTATCATGGTTTCAGAGAAATCATACTCCATGGTTCGTTGTTCTTGTAGAATGTTGAACGACTACCCCAACTAAAATCTATCCACTCAACAAAAATTATTTCACACCACAGACTCATCTTGGTCAGGATCGATTTGAAATCTATCATGGTTTCAGAGAAATCATACTCCATGGTAAGTTGTTCTTGTAGAATGTTGAACGACTACCCCAACTAAAATCTATCCACTCAACAAAAATTATTTCACACCACAGACTCATCTTGGTCAGGATCGATTTGAAATCTATCATGGTTTCAGAGAAATCATACTCCATGATAAGTTGTTCTTGTAGAATGTTGAACGACTATCCCAACTAAAATCTATCCACTCAACAAAAATTATTTCACACCACAGACTCATCTTGGTCAGGATCGATTTGAAATCTATCATGGTTGCAGAGAAATCATACCCCATGGTTCGTTGCTCTTGTAGAATATTGAACGACTACCCAACTAAAATCTATCCACTCAACAAAAATTATTTCAGAGAAATCATACTCCATGGTAAGTTGTTCTTGTAGAATGTTGAACGACTACAACAACTAAAATCTATCCACTCAACAAAAATTATTTCAGAGAAATCATAGTCCGTGGTAAGTTGTTCTTGTAGAATGTTGAACGACTACCCCAACTAAAATCTATCCACTCAACAAAAATTATTTCACACCACAGGCTCATCTTGGTCAGGATCGATTTGAAATCTATCATGGTTTCAGAGAAATCATACTATATGGTTCGTTGTTCTTGTAGAATGTTGAACGACTACCCCAACTAAAATCTATCCACTCAACAAAAATTATTTCAGAGAAATCATACTCCATGCTTCGTTGTTCTTGTAGAATGTTGAACGACTACCCCAACTAAAATCTATCCACTCAACAAAAATTATTTCACACCACAGACTCATCTTGGTCAGGATCGATTTGAAATCTATCATGGTTTCAGAGAAATCATACTCCATGGTAAGTTGTTCTTGTAAAATGTCGAACGACTGCCCCAACTAAAATCTATCCACTCAACAACAATTATTTCAGAGAAATCATACTCCATGGTAAGTTGTTCTTATAGAATGTTGAACGACTACCCCAACTAAAATCTATCCACTCAACAAAAATTATTTCACACCACAGACTCATCTTGGTCAGGATCGATTTGAAATCTATCATGGTTTCAGAGAAATCATACTCCATGGTAAGTTGTTCTTGTAGAATGTTGAACGACTATCCCAACTAAAATCTATCCACTCAACAAAAATTATTTCAGAGAAATCATAGTCCATGGTAAGTTGTTCTTGTAGAATGTTGAGCGACTACCCCAACTAAAATCTATCCACTCAACAAAAATTATTTCAGAGAAATCATACTCCATGGTAAGTTGTTCTTGTAGAATGTTGAACGACTATCCCAACTAAAATCTATCCACTCAACAAAAATTATTTCACACCACAGACTCATCTTGGTCAGGATCGATTTGAAATCTATCATGGTTTCAGAGAAATCATACTCCATGGTTCGTTGTTCTTGTACAATGTTGAACGACTATCCCAACTAAAATCTATCCACTCAACAAAAATTATTTCACACCACAGACTCATTTTGGTCAGGATCGATTTGAAATCTATCATGGTTTCAGAGAAATCATACTCCATGGTTCGTTGTTCTTGTAAAATGTTGAACGACTATCCCAACTAAAATCTATCCACTCAACAAAAATTATTTCAGAGAAATCATACTCCATGGTAAGTTGTTCTTGTAGAATGTTGAACGACTACCCCAACTAAAATCTATCCACTCAACAAAAATTGTTTCACACCACAGACTCATCTTGGTCAGGACCGATTTGAAATCAATCATGGTTTCAGAGAAATCATACTCCATGGTAAGTTGTTCTTGTAGAATGTTGAACGACTATCCCAACTAAAATCTATCCACTCAACAAAAATTATTTCAGAGAAATCATAATCCATGGTAAGTTGTTCTTGTAGAATGTTGAGCGACTACCCCAACTAAAATCTATCCACTCAACAAAAATTATTTCAGAGAAATCATACTCCATGGTAAGTTGTTCTTGTAGAATGTTGAACGACTACCCCAACTAAAATCTATCCACTCAACAAAAATTATTTCAGAGAAATCATACTCCATGGTAAGTTGTTCTTGTAGAATGTTGAACGACTACCCCAACTAAAATCTATCCACTCAACAAAAATTATTTCAGAGAAATCATACTCCATGGTAAGTTGTTCTTGTAGAATGTTGAACGACTATCCCAACTAAAATCTATCCACTCAACAAAAATTATTTCAGAGAAATCATACTCCATGGTAAGTTGTTCTTGTAGAATGTTGAACGACTATCCCAACTAAAATCTATCCACTCAACAAAAATTATTTCACACCACAGACTCATCTTGGTCAGGATCGATTTGAAATCTATCATGGTTTCAGAGAAATCATACTCCATGGTTCGTTGTTCTTGTACAATGTTGAACGACTATCCCAACTAAAATCTATCCACTCAACAAAAATTATTTCACACCACAGACTCATCTTGGTCAGGATCGATTTGAAATCTATCATGGTTTCAGAGAAATCATACTCCATGGTAAGTTGTTCTTGTAGAATGTTGAACGACTATCCCAACTAAAATCTATCCACTCAACAAAAATTATTTCACACCACAGACTCATCTTGGTCAGGATCGATTTGAAATCTATCATGGTTTCAGAGAAATCATACTCCATGGTAAGTTGTTCTTGTAGAATGTTGAACGACTACCCCAAATAAAATCTATCCACTCAACAAAAATTATTTCAGAGAAATCATACTCCATGGTAAGTTGTTCTTGTAGAATGTTGAACGACTATCCCAACTAAAATCTATCCACTCAACAAAAATTATTTCACGCCACAGACTCATCTTGGTCAGGATCGATTTGAAATCTATCATGGTTTCAGAGAAATCATACTCCATGGTTCGTTGTTCTTGTAGAATGTTGAACGACTACCCCAACTAAAATCTATCCACTCAACAAAAATTATTTCAGAGAAATCATACTCCATGGTTCGTTGTTCTTGTAGAATGTTGAACGACTACCCCAACTAAAATCTATCCACTCAACACAAATTATTTGAGAGAAATCATACTCCATGGTAAGTTGTTCTTGTAGAATGTTGAACGACTACCCCAACTAAAATCTATCCACTCAACAAAAATTATTTCACAATACAGACTCATCTTGGTCAGGATCGATTTGAAATCTATCATGGTTTCAGAGAAATCATACTCCATGGTAAGTTGTTCTTGTAGAATGTTGAACGACTACCCCAACTAAAATCTATCCACTCAACAAAAATTATTTCACGCCACAGACTCATCTTGGTCAGGATCGATTTGAAATCTATCATGGTTTCAGAGAAATCATACTCCATGGTTCGTTGTTCTTGTAGAATGTTGAACGACTACCCCAACTAAAATCTATCCACTCAACAAAAATTATTTCAGAGAAATCATACTCCATGATAAGTTGTTCTTGTAGAATGTTGAACGACTACCCCAACTAAAATCTATCCACTCAACAAAATTTATTTCACACCGCAGACTCATCTTGGTCAGGATCGATTTGAAATCTATCATGGTTTCAGAGAAATCATAGTCCATGGTAAGTTGTTCTTGTAGAATGTTGAACGACTACCCCAACTAAAATCTATCCACTCAACAAAAATTATTTCACACCACAGACTAATCTTGGTCAGGATCGATTTGAAATCTATCATGGTTGCAGAGAAATCATACTCCATGGTTCGTTGCTCTTGTAGAATATTGAACGACTACCCAACTAAAATCTATCCACTCAACAAAAATTATTTCAGAGAAATCATACTCCATGGTAAGTTGTTCTTGTAGAATGTTGAACGACTACCCCAACTAAAATCTATCCACTCAACAAAAATTATTTCAGAGAAATCATAGTCCATGGTTCGTTGTTCTTGTAGAATGTTGAACGACTACCCCAACTAAAATCTATCCACTCAACAAAAATTATTTCACACCACAGACTCATCTTGGTCAGGATCGATTTGAAATCTATCATGGTTTCAGAGAAATCATACTCCATGGTAAGTTGTTCTTGTAGAATGTTGAACGACTATCCCTAACTAAAATCTATCCACTCAACAAAAATTATTTCATACCACAGACTCATCTTGGTCAGGATCGATTTGAAATCTATCATGGTTTCAGAGAAATCATACTCCATGGTTCGTTGTTCTTGTAAAAAGTTGAACGACTACCCCAACTAAAATCTATCCACTCAACAAAAATTATTTCAGAGAAATCATACTCCATGGTAAGTTGTTCTTGTAGAATGTTGAACGACTATCCCAACTAAAATCTATCCACTCAACAAAAATTATTTCACACCACAGACTCATCTTGGTCAGGATCGATTTGAAATCTATCATGGTTTCAGAGAAATCATACTCCATGGTTCGTTGTTCTTGTACAATGTTGAACGACTATCCCAACTAAAATCTATCCACTCAACAAAAATTATTTCAGAGAAATCATACTCCATGGTAAGTTGTTCTTGTAGAATGTTGAACGACTATCCCAACTAAAATCAATCCACTCAACAAAAATTATTTCACACCACAGACTCATCTTGGTCAGGATCGATTTGAAATCTATCATGGTTTCAGAGAAATCATACTCCATGGTTCGTTGTTCTTGTACAATGTTGAACGACTATCCCAACTAAAATCTATCCACTCAACAAAAATTATTTCACACCACAGACTCATCTTGGTCAGGATCGATTTGAAATCTATCATGGTTTCAGAGAAATCATACTCCATGGTTCGTTGTTCTTGTAAAATGTTGAACGACTATCCCAACTAAAATCTATCCACTCAACAAAAATTATTTCAGAGAAATCATACTCCATGGTTCGTTGTTCTTGTAGAATGTTGAACGACTACCCCAACTAAAATCTATCCACTCAACAAAAATTATTTCAGAGAAATCATAGTCCATGGTAAGTTGTTCTTGTAGAATGTTGAACGACTACCCCAACTAAAATCTATCCACTCAACAAAAATTATTTCACACCACAGACTCATCTTGGTCAGGATCGATTTGAAATCTATCATGGTTTCAGAGAAATCATACTCCATGGTTCGTTGTTCTTGTAAAAAGTTGAACGACTACCCCAACTAAAATCTATCCACTCAACAAAAATTATTTCAGAGAAATCATACTCCATGGTTCGTTGTTCTTGTAGAATGTTGAACGACTACCCCAACTAAAATCTATCCACTCAACAAAAATTATTTCACACCACAGACTCATCTTGGTCAGGATCGATTTGAAATCTATCATGGTTTCAGAGAAATCATACTCCATGGTAAGTTGTTCTTGTAGAATGTTGAACGACTATCCCTAACTAAAATCTATCCACTCAACAAAAATTATTTCATACCACAGACTCATCTTGGTCAGGATCGATTTGAAATCTATCATGGTTTCAGAGAAATCATACTCCATGGTTCGTTGTTCTTGTAAAAAGTTGAACGACTACCCCAACTAAAATCTATCCACTCAACAAAAATTATTTCAGAGAAATCATACTCCATGGTTCGTTGTTCTTGTAGAATGTTGAACGACTACCCCAACTAAAATCTATCCACTCAACAAAAATTATTTCACACCACAGACTCATCTTGGTCAGGATCGATTTGAAATCTATCATGGTTTCAGAGAAATCATACTCCATGGTAAGTTGTTCTTGTAGAATGTTGAACGACTATCCCTAACTAAAATCTATCCACTCAACAAAAATTATTTCATACCACAGACTCATCTTGGTCAGGATCGATTTGAAATCTATCATGGTTTCAGAGAAATCATACTCCATGGTTCGTTGTTCTTGTAAAAAGTTGAACGACTACCCCAACTAAAATCTATCCACTCAACAAAAATTATTTCAGAGAAATCATACTCCATGGTAAGTTGTTCTTGTAGAATGTTGAACGACTATCCCAACTAAAATCTATCCACTCAACAAAAATTATTTCACACCACAGACTCATCTTGGTCAGGATCGATTTGAAATCTATCATGGTTTCTGGGAAATCATACTCCATGGTTCGTTGTTCTTGTAGAATGTTGAACGACTATCCCAACTAAAATCTATCCACTCAACAAAAATTATTTCACACCACAGACTCATCTTGGTCAGGATCGATTTGAAATCTATCATGGTTTCAGAGAAATCATACTCCATGGTTCGTTGTTCTTGTACAATGTTGAACGACTATCCCAACTAAAATCTATCCACTCAACAAAAATTATTTCACACCACAGACTCATCTTGGTCAGGATCGATTTGAAATCTATCATGGTTTCAGAGAAATCATACTCCATGGTTCATTGTTCTTGTAAAATGTTGAACGACTACCCCAACTAAAATCTATCCACTCAACAAAAATTATTTCAGAGAAATCATACTCCATGGTTCGTTGTTCTTGTAGAATGTTTAACGACTACCCCAACTAAAATCTATCCACTCAACAAAAATTATTTCACACCACAGACTCATCTTGGTCAGGATCGATTTGAAATCTATCATGGTTTCAGAGAAATCATACTCCATGGTAAGTTGTTCTTGTAGAATGTTGAACGACTATCATTAACTAAAATCTATCCACTCAACAAAAATTATTTCATACCACAGACTCATCTTGGTCAGGATCGATTTGAAATCTATCATGGTTTCAGAGAAATCATACTCCATGGTTCGTTGTTCTTGTAGAATGTTGAACGACTACCCCAACTAAAATCTATCCACTCAACAAAAATTATTTCACACCACAGACTCATCTTGGTCAGGATCGATTTGAAATCTATCATGGTTTCAGAAAAATCATACTCCATGGTAAGTTGTTCTTGTAGAATGTTGAACGACTACCCCTAACTAAAATCTATCCACTCAACAAAAATTATTTCATACAACAGACTCATCTTGGTCAGGATCGATTTGAAATCTATCATGGTTTCAGAGAAATCATACTCCATGGTTCGTTGTTCTTGTAAAATGTTGAACGACTACCCCAACTAAAATCTATCCACTCAACAAAATTTATTTCAGAGAAATCATACTAGATGGTTCGTTGTTCTTGTAGAATGTTGAACGACTACCCCAACTAAAATCTATCCACTCAACAAAAATTATTTCACACCACAGACTCATCTTGGTCAGGATCGATTTGAAATCTATCATGGTTTCAGAGAAATCATACTCCATGGTAAGTTGTTCTTGTAGAATGTTGAACGACTATCCCAACTAAAATCTATACACTCAACAAAAATTATTTCAGAGAAATCATAGTCCATGGTAAGTTGTTCTTGTAAAATGTTGAGCGACTACCCCAACTAAAATCTATCCACTCAACAAAAATTATTTCAGAGAAATCATACTCCATGGTAAGTTGTTCTTGTAGAATGTTGAACGACTACCCCAACTAAAATCTATCCACTCAACAAAACTTATTTCACACCACAGACTCATCTTGGTCAGGATCGATTTGAAATCTATCATTGTTTCAGAGAAATCATACTCCATGGTTCGTTGTTCTTGTAGAATGTTGAACGACTACCCCAACTAAAATCTATCTACTCAACAAAAATTATTTCAGAGAAATCATACTCCATGGTTCGTTGTTCTTGTAGAATGTTGAGCGACTACCCTAACTAAAATCTATCCACTCAACAAAAATTATTTCAGAGAAATCATACTCCATGGTAAGTTGTTCTTGTAGAATGTTGAACGACTACCCTAACTAAAATCTATCCACTCAACAAAAATTATTTCACACAACAGACTCATCTTGGTCAGGATCGATTTGAAATCTATCATGGTTTCAGAGAAATCATACTCCATGGTAAGTTGTTCTTGTAGAATGTTGAACGACTACCCCAACTAAAATCTATCCACTCAACAAAAATTATTTCAGAGAAATCATATTCCATGATAAGTTGTTCTTGTATCCCAACTAAAATCTATCCACTCAACAAAAATTATTTCACACCATAGACTCATCTTGGTCAGGATCGATTTGAAATCTATCATGGTTGCAGAGAAATCATACTCCATGGTTCGTTGTTCTTGTAGAATGTTGAACGACTACCCAACTAAAATCTATCCACTCAACAAAAATTATTTCAGAGAAATCATACTCCATGGTAAGTTGTTCTTGTAGAATGTTGAACGACTACCCCAACTAAAATCTATCCACTCAACAAAAATTATTTCACACCACAGACTCATCTTGGTCAGGATCGATTTGAAATCTATCATGGTTTCAGAGAAATCATACTCCATGGTAAGTTGTTCTTGTAGAATGTTGAACGACTATCCCAACTAAAATCTATACACTCAACAAAAATTATTTCAGAGAAATCATAGTCCATGGTAAGTTGTTCTTGTAAAATGTTGAGCGACTACCCCAACTAAAATCTATCCACTCAACAAAAATTATTTCAGAGAAATCATACTCCATGGTAAGTTGTTCTTGTAGAATGTTGAACGACTACCCCAACTAAAATCTATCCACTCAACAAAACTTATTTCACACCACAGACTCATCTTGGTCAGGATCGATTTGAAATCTATCATTGTTTCAGAGAAATCATACTCCATGGTTCGTTGTTCTTGTAGAATGTTGAACGACTACCCCAACTAAAATCTATCTACTCAACAAAAATTATTTCAGAGAAATCATACTCCATGGTTCGTTGTTCTTGTAGAATGTTGAGCGACTACCCTAACTAAAATCTATCCACTCAACAAAAATTATTTCAGAGAAATCATACTCCATGGTAAGTTGTTCTTGTAGAATGTTGAACGACTACCCTAACTAAAATCTATCCACTCAACAAAAATTATTTCACACAACAGACTCATCTTGGTCAGGATCGATTTGAAATCTATCATGGTTTCAGAGAAATCATACTCCATGGTAAGTTGTTCTTGTAGAATGTTGAACGACTACCCCAACTAAAATCTATCCACTCAACAAAAATTATTTCAGAGAAATCATATTCCATGATAAGTTGTTCTTGTATCCCAACTAAAATCTATCCACTCAACAAAAATTATTTCACACCATAGACTCATCTTGGTCAGGATCGATTTGAAATCTATCATGGTTGCAGAGAAATCATACTCCATGGTTCGTTGTTCTTGTAGAATGTTGAACGACTACCCAACTAAAATCTATCCACTCAACAAAAATTATTTCAGAGAAATCATACTCCATGGTAAGTTGTTCTTGTAGAATGTTGAACGACTACCCCAACTAAAATCTATCCACTCAACAAAAATTATTTCAGAGAAATCATACTCCATGGTAAGTTGTTCTTGTAGAATGTTGAACGACTACCCCAACTAAAATCTATCCACTCAACAAAAATTATTTCACACCACAGACTCATCTTGGTCAGGATCGATTTGAAATCTATCCTGGTTTCAGAGAAATCATACTCCATGGTTCGTTGTTCTTGTAGAATGTTGAACGACTACCCCAAATAAAATCTATCCACTCAACAAAAATTATTTCACACCACAGACTCATCTTGGTCAGGATCGATTTGAAATCTATCATGGTTTCAGAGAAATCATACTCCATGGTTCGTTGTTCTTGTAGAATGTTGAACGACTACCCCAACTAAAAGCTATCCACTCAACAAAAATTATTTCAGAGAAATCATACTCCATGGTAAGTTGTTCTTGTAGAATGTTGAACGACTATCCCAACTAAAATCTATCCACTCAACAAAAATTATTTCACACCACAGACTCATCTTGGTCAGGATCGATTTGAAATCTATCATGGTTTCAGAGAAATCATACTCCATGGTTCGTTGTTCTTGTACAATGTTGAACGACTATCCCAACTAAAATCTATCCACTCAACAAAAATTATTTCACACCACAGACTCATCTTGGTCAGGATCGATTTGAAATCTATCATGGTTTCAGAGAAATCATACTCCATGGTAAGTTGTTCTTGTAGAATGTTGAACGACTACCCCAAATAAAATCTATCCACTCAACAAAAATTATTTCAGAGAAATCATACTCCATGGTAAGTTGTTCTTGTAGAATGTTGAACGACTATCCCAACTAAAATCTATCCACTCAACAAAAATTATTTCACACCACAGACTCATCTTGGTCAGGATCGATTTGAAATCTATCATGGTTTCAGAGAAATCATACTCCATGGTTCGTTGTTCTTGTACAATGTTGAACGACTATCCCAACTAAAATCTATCCACTCAACAAAAATTATTTCACACCACAGACTCATCTTGGTCAGGATCGATTTGAAATCTATCATGGTTTCAGAGAAATCATACTCCATGGTAAGTTGTTCTTGTAGAATGTTGAACGACTATCCCAACTAAAATTTATCCACTCAACAAAAATTATTTCACACCACAGACTCATCTTGGTCAGGTTCGATTTGAAATCTATCATGGTTTCAGAGAAATCATACTCCATGGTAAGTTGTTCTTGTAGAATGTTGAACGACTATCCCAACTAAAATCTATCCACTCAACAAAAATTATTTCACAATACAGACTCATCTTGGTCAGGATCGATTTGAAATCTATCATGGTTTCAGAGAAATCATACTCCATGGTTCGTTGTTCTTGTACAATGTTGAACGACTATCCCAACTAAAATCTATCCACTCAACAAAAATTATTTCACACCACAGACTCATCTTGGTCAGGATCGATTTGAAATCTATCATGGTTTCAGTGAAATCATACTCCATGTTAAGTTGTTCTTGTAGAATGTTGAACGACTACCCCAAATAAAATCTATCCACTCAACAAAAATTATTTCAGAGAAATCATACTCCATGGTAAGTTGTTCTTGTAGAATGGTGAACAACTATCCCAACTAAAATCTATCCACTCAACAAAAATTATTTCACACCACAGACTCATCTTGGTCAGGATCGATTTGAAATCTATCATGGTTTCAGAGAAATCATACTCCATGGTTCGTTGTTCTTGTACAATGTTGATCGACTATCCCAACTAAAATCTATCCACTCAACAAAAATTATTTCACACCACAGACTCATCTTGGTCAGGATCGATTTGAAATCTATCATGGTTTCAGAGAAATCATACTCCATGGTTCGTTGTTCTTGTACAATGTTGAACGACTATCCCAACTAAAATCTATCCACTCAACAAAAATTATTTCACACCACAGACTCATCTTGGTCAGGATCGATTTGAAATCTATCATGGTTTCAGAGAAATCATACTCCATGGTAAGTTGTTCTTGTAGAATGTTGAACGACTATCCCAACTAAACTCTATCCACTCAACAAAAATTATTTCAGAGAAATCATAGTCCATGGTAAGTTGTTCTTGTAGAATGTTGAGCGACTACCCCAACTAAAATCTATCCACTCAACAAAAATTATTTCAGAGAAATCATACTCCATGGTAAGTTGTTCTTGTAGAATGTTGAACGACTACCCCAACTAAAATCTATCCACTCAACAAAAATTATTTCACACCACAGACTCATCTTGGTCAGGATCGATTTGAAAGCTATCATGGTTTCAGAGAAATCATACTCCATGGTTCGTTGTTCTTGTAGAATGTTGAACGACTACCCCTAACTAAAATCTATCCACTCAACAAAAATTATTTCACACCACAGACTCATCTTGGTCAGGATCGATTTGAAATCTATCATGGTTTCAGAGAAATCATACTCCATGGTTCGCTGTTCTTGTAGAATGTTGAACGACTACCCCAACTAAAATCTATCCACTCAACAAAAATTATTTCAGAGAAATCATACTCCATGGTTCGTTGTTCTTGTAGAATGTTGAACGACTACCCCAACTAAAATTTATCCACTCAACAAAAATTATTTCAGAGAAATCATACTCCATGGTAAGTTGTTCTTGTAGAATGTTGAACGACTACCCCAACTAAAATCTATCCACTCAACAAAAATTATTTCACACCACAGACTCATCTTGGTCAGGATCGATTTGAAATCTATCATGGTTTCAGAGAAATCATACTCCATGGTAAGTTGTTCTTGTAGAATGTTGAACGACTACCCCAACTAAAATCTATCCACTCAACAAAAATTATTTCAGAGAAATCATACTCCATGATAAGTTGTGCTTGTAGAATGTTGAACGACTATCCCAACTAAAATCTATCCACTCAACAAAAATTATTTCACACCACAGACTCATCTTGGTCAGGATCGATTTGAAATCTATCATGGTTGCAGAGAAATCATACTCCATGGTTCGTTGCTCTTGTAGAATGTTGAACGACTACCCAACTAAAATCTATCCACTCAACAAAAATTATTTCAGAGAAATCATACTCCATGGTAAGTTGTTCTTGTAGAATGTTGAACGACTACTCCAACTAAAATCTATCCACTCAACAAAACTTATTTCAGAGAAATCATAGTCCATGGTTCGTTGTTCTTGTAGAATGTTGAACGACTACCCCAACTAAAATCTATCCACTCAACAAAAATTATTTCACACCACAGACTCATATTGGTCAGGATCGATTTGAAATCTATCATGGTTTCAGAGAAATCATACTCCATGGTTCGTTGTTCTTGTAGAATGTTGAACGACTACCCCAAATAAAATCTATCCACTCAACAAAAATTATTTCACACCACAGACTCATCTTGGTTTCAGAGAAATCATAGTCCATGGTAAGTTGTTCTTGTAGAATGTTGAACGACTACCCCAACTAAAATCTATCCACTCAACAAAAATTATTTCAGAGAAATCATACTCCATGGTAAGTTGTTCTTGTAGAATGTTGAACGACTACCCCAACTAAAATCTATCCACTCAACAAAAATTATTTCACACCACAGACTCATCTTGGTCAGGATCGATTTGAAATCTATCATGGTTTCAGAGAAATCATACTCCATGGTAAGTTGTTCTTGTAGAATGTTGAACTACTACCCCTAACTAAAATCTATCCACTCAACAAAAATTATTTCACACCACAGACTCATCTTGTTCAGGATCGATTTGAAATCTATCATGGTTTCAGAGAAATCATACTCCATGGTTCGTTGTTCTTGTAGAATGTTGAACGACTAACCCAACTAAAATCTATCCACTCAACAAAAATTATTTCAGAGAAATCATACTCCATGGTAAGTTGTTCTTGTAGAATGTTGAACGACTACCCCAACTAAAATCTATCCACTCAACAAAAATTATTTCACACCACAGACTCATCTTGGTCAGGATCGATTTGAAATCTATCATGGTTTCAGAGAAATCATACTCCATGCTTCGTTGTTCTTGTAGAATGTTGAACGACTACCCCAACTAAAATCTATCCACTCAACAAAAATTATTTCACACCACAGACTCATCTTGGTGAGGATCGATTTGAAATCTATCATGGTTTCAGAGAAATCATAGTCCATGGTAAGTTGTTCTTGTAGAATGTTGAACGACTACCCCAACTAAAATCTATCCACTCAACAAAAATTATTTCACACCACAGACTCATCTTGGTTTCAGAGAAATCATAGTCCATGGTAAGTTGTTCTTGTAGAATGTTGAACGACTACCCCAACTAAAATCTATCCACTCAACAAAAATTATTTCAGAGAAATCATACTCCATGGTAAGTTGTTCTTGTAGAATGTTGAACGACTACCCCAACTAAAATCTATCCACTCAACAAAAATTATTTCACACCACAGACTCATCTTGGTCAGGATCGATTTGAAATCTATCATGGTTTCAGAGAAATCATACTCCATGGTAAGTTGTTCTTGTAGAATGTTGAACTACTACCCCTAACTAAAATCTATCCACTCAACAAAAATTATTTCACACCACAGACTCATCTTGTTCAGGATCGATTTGAAATCTATCATGGTTTCAGAGAAATCATACTCCATGGTTCGTTGTTCTTGTAGAATGTTGAACGACTAACCCAACTAAAATCTATCCACTCAACAAAAATTATTTCAGAGAAATCATACTCCATGGTAAGTTGTTCTTGTAGAATGTTGAACGACTACCCCAACTAAAATCTATCCACTCAACAAAAATTATTTCAGAGAAATCATAGTCCATGGTAAGTTGTTCTTGTAGAATGGTGAACGACTACCCCAAATAAAATCTGTCCACTCAACAAAAATTATTTCGCACCACAGACTCATCTTGGTCAGGATCGATTTGAAATCTATCATGGTTTCAGAGAAATCATACTCCATGGTAAGTTGTTCTTGTAGAATGTTGAACGACTACCACAACTAAAATCTATCCACTCAACAAAAATTATTTCAGAGAAATCATACTAAATGGTAAGTTGTTCTTGTAGAATGTTGAACGACTACCCCAAGTAAAATCTATCCACTCAACAAAAATTATTTCACACCACAGACTCATCTTGGTCAGGATCGATTTGAAATCTATCATGGTTTCAGAGAAATCATACTCCATGGTTCGTTGTTCTTGTACAATGTTGAACGACTATCCCAACTAAAATCTATCCACTCAAAAAAATTATTTCAGAGAAATCATACTCCATGGTAAGTTGTTCTTGTAGAATGTTGAACGACTATCCCAACTAAAATCTATCCACTCAACAAAAATTATTTCACACCACAGACTCATCCTGGTCAGGATCGATTTGAAATCTATCATGGTTTCAGAGAAATCATACTGCATGGTTCGTTGTTCTTGTACAATGTTGAACGACTATCCCAACTAAAATCTATCCACTCAACAAAAATTATTTCAGAGAAATCATACTAAATGGTAAGTTGTTCTTGTAGAATGTTGAACGACTATCCCAAATAAAATCTATCCACTCAACAAAAATTATTTCACACCACAGACTCATCCTGGTCAGGATCGATTTGAAATCTATCATGGTTTCAGAGAAATCATACTCCATGGTAAGTTGTTCTTGTACAATGTTGAACGACTATCCCAACTAAAATCTATCCACTCAACAAAAATTATTTCAGAGAAATCATACTCCATGGTAAGTTGTTCTTGTAGAATGTTGAACGACTACCCCAACTAAAATCTATCCACTCAACAAAAATTATTTAAGAGAAATCATAGTCCATGGTAAGTTGTTCTTGTAGAATGTTGAACGACTACCCTAACTAAAATCTATCCACTCAACAAGAATTATTTCACACCACAGACTCATCTTGGTCAGGATCGATTTGAAATCTATCATGGTTGCAGAGAAATCATACTCCATGGTAAGTTGTTCTTGTAGAATGTTGAACGACTACCCCAAATAAAATCTATCCACTCAACAAAAATTATTTCACACCACAGACTCATCTTGGTCAGGATCGATTTGAAATCTATCACGGTTTCAGAGAAATCATACTCCATGGTAAGTTGTTCTTGTAGAATGTTGAACGACTACCCCAACTAAAATCTATCCACTCAACAAAAATTATTTCAGAGAAATCATACTCCATGGTAAGTTGTTCTTGTAGAATGTTGAACGACTATCCCAACTAAAATCTATCCACTCAACAAAAATTATTTCACACCACAGACTCATCCTGGTCAAGATCGATTTGAAATCTATAATGGTTTCAGAGAAATCATACTCCATGGTTCGTTGTTCTTGTACAATGTTGAACGACTATCCCAACTAAAATCTATCCACTCAACAAAAATTATTTCAGAGAAATCATACTCCATGGTAAGTTGTTCTTGTAGAATGTTGAACGACTATCCCAACTAAAATCTATCCACTCAACAAAAATTATTTCACACCACAGACTCATCCTGGTCAGGATCGATTTGAAATCTATCATGGTTTCAGAGAAATCATACTCCATGGTTCGTTGTTCTTGTACAATGTTGAACGACTATCCCAACTAAAATCTATCCACTCAACAAAAATTATTTCAGAGAAATCATACTCCATGGTAAGTTGTTCTTGTAGAATGTTGAACGACTACCCCAACTAAAATCTATCCACTCAACAAAAATTATTTCAGAGAAATCATACTCCATGGTAAGTTGTTCTTGTAGAATGTTGAACGACTATCCCAACTAAAATCTATCCACTCAACAAAAATTATTTCACACCACAGACTCATCCTGGTCAGGATCGATTTGAAATCTATCATGGTTTCAGAGAAATCATACTCCATGGTTCGTTGTTCTTGTACAATGTTGAACGACTATCCCAACTAAAATCTATCCACTCAACAAAAATTATTTCACACCACACACTCATCTTGGTCAGGATCGATTTGAAATCTATCATGGTTTCAGAGAAATCATACTCCATGGTAAGTTGTTCTTGTAGAATGTTGAACGACTACCCCAACTAAAATCTATCCACTCAACAAAAATTATTTCACACCACAGACTCATCTTGGTTTCAGAGAAATCATAGTCGATTGTAAGTTGTTCTTGTAGAATGTTGAACGACTACCCCAACTAAAATCTATCCACTCAACAAAAATTATTTCAGAGAAATCATACTCCATGGTAAGTTGTTCTTGTAGAATGTTGAACGACTACCCCAACTAAAATCTATCCACTCAACAAAAATTATTTCACACCACAGACTCATCTTGGTCAGGATCGATTTGAAATCTATCATGGTTTCAGAGAAATCATACTCCATGGTAAGTTGTTCTTGTAGAATGTTGAACGACTACCCCAAATAAAATCTATCCACTCAACAAAAATTATTTCACACCACAGACTCATCTTGGTCAGGATCGATTTGAAATCTATCATGGTTTCAGAGAAATCATAGTCCATGGTAAGTTGTTCTTGTAGAATGTTGAACGACTACCCCAACTAAAATCTATCCACTCAACAAAAATTATTTCACACCACAGACTCATCTTGGTCAGGATCGATTTGAAATCTATCATGGTTTCAGAGAAATCATACTCCATGGTAAGTTGTTCTTGTAGAATGTTGAACGACTACCCCAACTAAAATCTATCCACTCAACAAATTTATTTCAGAGAAATCATACTCCATGGTAAGTTGTTCTTGTAGAATGTTGAACGACTATCCCAACTAAAATCTATCCACTCAACAAAAATTATTTCACACCACAGACTCATCTTGGTCAGGATCGATTTGAAATCTATCATGGTTTCAGAGAAATCATAGTCCATGGTTCGTTGTTCTTGTAGAATGTTGAACGACTACCCCAACTAAAATCTATCCACTCAACAAAAATTATTTCAGAGAAATCATACTCCATGGTAAGTTGTTCTTGTAGAATGTTGAACGACTACCCCAACTAAAATCTATCCACTCAACAAAAATTATTTCAGAGAAATCATAGTCCATGGTTCGTTGTTCTTGTAGAATGTTGAACGACTACCCCAACTAAAATCTATCCACTCAACAAAAATTATTTCACACCACAGACTCATCTTGGTCAGGATCGATTTGAAATCTATCATGGTTTCAGAGAAATCATACTCCATGGTAAGTTGTTCTTGTAGAATGTTGAACGACTATCCCTAACTAAAATCTATCCACTCAACAAAAATTATTTCATACCACAGACTCATCTTGGTCAGGATCGATTTGAAATCTATCATGGTTTCAGAGAAATCATACTCCATGGTTCGTTGTTCTTGTAAAAAGTTGAACGACTACCCCAACTAAAATCTATCCACTCAACAAAAATTATTTCAGAGAAATCATACTCCATGGTAAGTTGTTCTTGTAGAATGTTGAACGACTATCCCAACTAAAATCTATCCACTCAACAAAAATTATTTCACACCACAGACTCATCTTGGTCAGGATCGATTTGAAATCTATCATGGTTTCAGAGAAATCATACTCCATGGTTCGTTGTTCTTGTACAATGTTGAACGACTATCCCAACTAAAATCTATCCACTCAACAAAAATTATTTCAGAGAAATCATACTCCATGGTAAGTTGTTCTTGTAGAATGTTGAACGACTATCCCAACTAAAATCAATCCACTCAACAAAAATTATTTCACACCACAGACTCATCTTGGTCAGGATCGATTTGAAATCTATCATGGTTTCAGAGAAATCATACTCCATGGTTCGTTGTTCTTGTAGAATGTTGAACGACTACAGCAACTAAAATCTATCTACTCAACAAAAATTATTTCACACCACAGACTCATCTTGGTCAGGATCGATTTGAAATCTATCATGGTTTCAGAGAAATCATACTCCATGGTTCGTTGTTCTTGTAGAATGTTGAACGACTACCCCAACTAAAATCTATCTACTCAACAAAAATTATTTCACACCACAGACTCATCTTGGTCAGGATCGATTTGAAATCTATCATGGTTTCAGAGAAATCATAGTCCATGGTTCGTTGTTCTTGTAGAATGTTGAACGACTACAGCAACTAAAATCTATCCACTCAACAAAAATTATTTCAGAGAAATCATACTCCATGGTAAGTTGTTCTTGTAGAATGTTGAACGACTACCCCAACTAAAATCTATCTACTCAACAAAAATTATTTCACACCACAGACTCATCTTGGTCAGGCTCGATTTGAAATCTATCATGGTTTCAGAGAAATCATAGTCCATGGTAAGTTGTTCTTGTAGAATGTTGAACGACTATCCCAACTAAAATCTATCCACTCAACAAAAATTATTTCAGAGAAATCATACTCCATGGTAAGTTGTTCTTGTAGAATGTTGAACGACTATCCCAACTAAAATCTATCCACTCAACAAAAATTATTTCACACCACAGACTCATCCTGGTCAGGATCGATTTGAAATCTATCATGGTTTCAGAGAAATCATACTCCATGGTTCGTTGTTCTTGTACAATGTTGAACGACTATCCCAACTAAAATCTATCCACTCAACAAAAATTATTTCACACCACACACTCATCTTGGTCAGGATCGATTTGAAATCTATCATGGTTTCAGAGAAATCATACTCCATGGTAAGTTGTTCTTGTAGAATGTTGAACGACTACCCCAACTAAAATCTATCCACTCAACAAAAATTATTTCACACCACAGACTCATCTTGGTTTCAGAGAAATCATAGTCGATTGTAAGTTGTTCTTGTAGAATATTGAACGACTACCCCAACTAAAATCTATCCACTCAACAAAAATTATTTCAGAGAAATCATACTCCATGGTAAGTTGTTCTTGTAGAATGTTGAACGACTACCCCAACTAAAATCTATCCACTCAACAAAAATTATTTCACACCACAGACTCATCTTGGTCAGGATCGATTTGAAATCTATCATGGTTTCAGAGAAATCATACTCCATGGTAAGTTGTTCTTGTAGAATGTTGAACGACTACCCCAAATAAAATCTATCCACTCAACAAAAATTATTTCACACCACAGACTCATCTTGGTCAGGATCGATTTGAAATCTATCATGGTTTCAGAGAAATCATAGTCCATGGTAAGTTGTTCTTGTAGAATGTTGAACGACTACCCCAACTAAAATCTATCCACTCAACAAAAATTATTTCACACCACAGACTCATCTTGGTCAGGATCGATTTGAAATCTATCATGGTTTCAGAGAAATCATACTCCATGGTAAGTTGTTCTTGTAGAATGTTGAACGACTACCCCAACTAAAATCTATCCACTCAACAAATTTATTTCAGAGAAATCATACTCCATGGTAAGTTGTTCTTGTAGAATGTTGAACGACTATCCCAACTAAAATCTATCCACTCAACAAAAATTATTTCACACCACAGACTCATCTTGGTCAGGATCGATTTGAACTCTATCATGGTTTCAGAGAAATCATACTCCATGGTTCGTTGTTCTTGTAGAATGTTGAACGACTATCCCAACTAAAATCTATCCACTCAACAAATTTATTTCAGAGAAATCATACTCCATGGTAAGTTGTTCTTGTAGAATGTTGAACGACTATCCCAACTAAAATCTATCCACTCAACAAAAATTATTTCACACCACAGACTCATCTTGGTCAGGATCGATTTGAAATCTATCATGGTTTCAGAGAAATCATAGTCCATGATTCGTTGTTCTTGTAGAATGTTGAACGACTACCCCAACTAAAATCTATCCACTCAACAAAAATTATTTCAGAGAAATCATACTCCATGGTAAGTTGTTCTTGTAGAATGTTGAACGACTACCCCAACTAAAATCTATCTACTCAACAAAAATTATTTCACACCACAGACTCATCTTGGTCAGGATCGATTTGAAATCTATCATGGTTTCAGAGAAATCATAGTCCATGGTAAGTTGTTCTTGTAGAATGTTGAACGACTATCCCAACTAAAATCTATCCACTCAACAAAAATTATTTCAGAGAAATCATACTCCATGGTAAGTTGTTCTTGTAGAATGTTGAACGACTATCCCAACTAAAATCTATCCACTCAACAAAAATTATTTCACACCACAGACTCATCCTGGTCAGGCTCGGTTTGAAATCTATCATGGTTTCAGAGAAATCATACTCCATGGTTCGTTGTTCTTGTAGAATGTTGAACGACTATCCCAACTAAAATCTATCCACTCAACAAAAATTATTTCAGAGAAATCATACTCCATGGTTCGTTGTTCTTGTAGAATGTTGAACGACTACCCCAACTAAAATCTATCCACTCAACAAAAATTATTTCACACCACACACTCATCTTGGTCAGGATCGATTTGAGATCTATCATGGTTTCAGAGAAATCATACTCCATGGTAAGTTGTTCTTGTAGAATGTTGAACGACTACCCCAACTAAAATCTATCCACTCAACAAAAATTATTTCACACCACAGACTCATCTTGGTTTCAGAGAAATCATAGTCGATTGTAAGTTGTTCTTGTAGAATGTTGAACGACTACCCCAACTAAAATCTATCCACTCAACAAAAATTATTTCAGAGAAATCATACTCCATGGTAAGTTGTTCTTGTAGAATGTTGAACGACTACCCCAACTAAAATCTATCCACTCAACAAAAATTATTTCACACCACAGACTCATCTTGGTCAGGATCGATTTGAAATCTATCATGGTTTCAGAGAAATCATACTCCATGGTAAGTTGTTCTTGTAGAATGTTGAACGACTACCCCAAATAAAATCTATCCACTCAACAAAAATTATTTCACACCACAGACTCATCTTGGTCAGGATCGATTTGAAATCTATCATGGTTTCAGAGAAATCATAGTCCATGGTAAGTTGTTCTTGTAGAATGTTGAACGACTACCCCAACTAAAATCTATCCACTCAACAAAAATTATTTCACACCACAGACTCATCTTGGTCAGGATCGATTTGAAATCTATCATGGTTTCAGAGAAATCATACTCCATGGTAAGTTGTTCTTGTAGAATGTTGAACGACTACCCCAACTAAAATCTATCCACTCAACAAATTTATTTCAGAGAAATCATACTCCATGGTAAGTTGTTCTTGTAGAATGTTGAACGACTATCCCAACTAAAATCTATCCACTCAACAAAAATTATTTCACACCACAGACTCATCTTGGTCAGGATCGATTTGAAATCTATCATGGTTTCAGAGAAATCATAGTCCATGGTTCGTTGTTCTTGTAGAATGTTGAACGACTACCCCAACTAAAATCTATCCACTCAACAAAAATTATTTCACACCACAGACTCATCTTGGTCAGGATCGATTTGAAATCTATCATGGTTTCAGAGAAATCATACTCCATGGTAAGTTGTTCTTGTAGAATGTTGAACGACTACCCCAACTAAAATCTATCCACTCAACAAATTTATTTCAGAGAAATCATACTCCATGGTAAGTTGTTCTTGTAGAATGTTGAACGACTATCCCAACTAAAATCTATCCACTCAACAAAAATTATTTCACACCACAGACTCATCTTGGTAAGGATCGATTTGAAATCTATCATGGTTTCAGAGAAATCATAGTCCATGGTAAGTTGTTCTTGTAGAATGTTGAACGACTATCCCAACTAAAATCTATCCACTCAACAAAAATTATTTCAGAGAAATCATACTCCATGGTAAGTTGTTCTTGTAGAATGTTGAACGACTATCCCAACTAAAATCTATCCACTCAACAAAAATTATTTCACACCACAGACTCATCCTGGTCAGGATCGATTTGAAATCTATCATGGTTTCAGAGAAATCATACTCCATGGTTCGTTGTTCTTGTAGAATGTTGAACGACTATCCCAACTAAAATCTATCCACTCAACAAAAATTATTTCAGAGAAATCATACTCCATGGTAAGTTGTTCTTGTAGAATGTTGAACGACTATCCCAACTAAAATCTATCCACTCAACAAAAATTATTTCACACCACAGACTCATCTTGGTCAGGATCGATTTGAAATCTATCATGGTTTCAGAGAAATCATAGTCCATGGTAAGTTGTTCTTGTAGAATGTTGAACGACTACCCCAACTAAAATCTATCCACTCAACAAAAATTATTTCACACCACAGACTCATCTTGGTCAGAATCGATTTGAAATCTATCATGGTTTCAGAGAAATCATACTCCATGGTAAGTTGTTCTTGTAGAATGTTGAACGACTACCCCAACTAAAATCTATCCACTCAACAAATTTATTTCAGAGAAATCATACTCCATGGTAAGTTGTTCTTGTAGAATGTTGAACGACTATCCCAACTAAAATCTATCCACTCAACAAAAATTATTTCACACCACAGACTCATCTTGGTCAGGATCGATTTGAAATCTATCATGGTTTCAGAGAAATCATAGTCCATGGTTCGTTGTTCTTGTAGAATGTTGAACGACTACCCCAACTAAAATCTATCCACTCAACAAAAATTATTTCACACCACAGACTCATCTTGGTCAGGATCGATTTGAAATCTATCATGGTTTCAGAGAAATCATACTCCATGGTAAGTTGTTCTTGTAGAATGTTGAACGACTACCCCAACTAAAATCTATCCACTCAACAAATTTATTTCAGAGAAATCATACTCCATGGTAAGTTGTTCTTGTAGAATGTTGAACGACTACCCCAACTAAAATCTATCTACTCAACAAAAATTATTTCACACCACAGACTCATCTTGGTCAGGATCGATTTGAAATCTATCATGGTTTCAGAGAAATCATAGTCCATGGTAAGTTGTTCTTGTAGAATGTTGAACGACTATCCCAACTAAAATCTATCCACTCAACAAAAATTATTTCAGAGAAATCATACTCCATGGTAAGTTGTTCTTGTAGAATGTTGAACGACTATCCCAACTAAAATCTATCCACTCAACAAAAATTATTTCACACCACAGACTCATCCTGGTCAGGATCGATTTGAAATCTATCATGGTTTCAGAGAAATCATACTCCATGGTTCGTTGTTCTTGTAGAATGTTGAACGACTATCCCAACTAAAATCTATCCACTCAACAAAAATTATTTCAGAGAAATCATACTCCATGGTAAGTTGTTCTTGTAGAATGTTGAACGACTATCCCAACTAAAATCTATCCACTCAACAAAAATTATTTCACACCACAGACTCATCTTGGTCAGGATCGATTTGAAATCTATCATGGTTTCAGAGAAATCATAGTCCATGGTAAGTTGTTCTTGTAGAATGTTGAACGACTACCCCAACTAAAATCTATCCACTCAACAAAAATTATTTCACACCACAGACTCATCTTGGTCAGAATCGATTTGAAATCTATCATGGTTTCAGAGAAATCATACTCCATGGTAAGTTGTTCTTGTAGAATGTTGAACTACTACCCCTAACTAAAATCTATCCACTCAGCAAAAATTATTTCACACCACAGACTCATCTTGTTCAGGATCGATTTGAAATCTATCATGGTTTCAGAGAAATCATACTCCATGGTTCGTTGTTCTTGTAGAATGTTGAACGACTACCCCAACTAAAATCTATCCACTCAACAAAAATTATTTCAGAGAAATCATACTCCATGGTAAGTTGTTCTTGTAGAATGTTGAACGACTACCCCAACTAAAATCTATCCACTCAACAAAAATTATTTCAGAGAAATCATAGTCCATGGTGAGTTGTTCTTGTAGAATGTTGAACGACTACCCCAAATAAAATCTATCCACTCAACAAAAATTATTTCACACCACAGACTCATCTTGGTCAGGATCGATTTGAAATCTATCATGGTTTCAGAGAAATCATACTCCATGGTAAGTTGTTCTTGTAGAATGTTGAACGACTACCCCAACTAAAATCTATCCACTCAACAAAAATTATTTCAGAGAAATCATACTCCATGGTAAGTTGTTCTTGTAGAATGTTGAACGACTATCCCAACTAAAATCTATCCACTCAACAAAAATTATTTCACACCACAGACTCATCTTGGTCAGGATCGATTTGAAATCTATCATGGTTTCAGAGAAATCATACTCCATGGTAAGTTGTTCTTGTACAATGTTGAACGACTATCCCAACTAAAATCTATCCACTCAACAAAAATTATTTCAGAGAAATCATACTCCATGGTAAGTTGTTCTTGTAGAATGTTGAACGACTATCCCAACTAAAATCTATCCACTCAACAAAAATTATTTCACACCACAGACTCATCCTGGTCAGGATCGATTTGAAATCTATCATGGTTTCAGAGAAATCATACTCCATGGTTCGTTGTTCTTGTACAATGTTGAACGACTATCCCAACTAAAATCTATCCACTCAACAAAAATTATTTCAGAGAAATCATACTCCATGGTAAGTTGTTCTTGTAGAATGTTGAACGACTATCCCAACTAAAATCTATCCACTCAACAAAAATTATTTCACACCACAGACTCATCTTGGTCAGGATCGATTTGAAATCTATCATGGTTTCAGAGAAATCATACTCCATGGTTCGTTGTTCTTGTACAATGTTGAACGACTATCCCAACTAAAATCTATCCACTCAACAAAAATTATTTCAGAGAAATCATAGTCCATGGTAAGTTGTTCTTGTAGAATGTTGAACGACTACCCCAAATAAAATCTATCCACTCAAAAAAATTATTTCACACCACAGACTCATCTTGGTCAGGATCCATTTGAAATCTATCATGGTTGCAGAGAAATCATACTCCATGGTAAGTTGTTCTTGTAGAATGTTGAACGACTACCCCAAATAAAATCTATCCACTCAACAAAAATTATTTCACACCACAGACTCATCTTGGTCAGGATCGATTTGAAATCTATCATGGTTTCAGAGAAATCATAGTCCATGGTAAGTTGTTCTTGTAGAATGTTGAACGACTACCCCAACTAAAATCTATCCACTCAACAAAAATTATTTCAGAGAAATCATACTCCATGGTAAGTTGTTCTAGTAGAATGTTGAACGACTATCCCAACTAAAATCTATCCACTCAACAAAAATTATTTCACACCACAGACTCATCCTGGTGAAGATCGATTTGAAATCTATCATGGTTTCAGAGAAATCATACTCCATGTTTCGTTGTTCTTGTACAATGTTGAACGACTATCCCAACTAAAATCTATCCACTCAACAAAAATTATTTCAGAGAAATCATACTCCATGGTAAGTTGTTCTTGTAGAATGTTGAACGACTATCCCAACTAAAATCTATCCACTCAACAAAAATTATTTCACACCACAGACTCATCCTGGTGAGGATCGATTTGAAATCTATCATGGTTTCAGAGAAATCATACTCCATGGTTCGTTGTTCTTGTAGAATGTTGAACGACTATCCCAACTAAAATCTATCCACTCAACAAAAATTATTTCAGAGAAATCATACTCCATGGTAAGTTGTTCTTGTAGAATGTTGAACGACTACCCCAACTAAAATCTATCCACTCAACAAAAATTATTTCAGAGAAATCATACTCCATGGTAAGTTGTTCTTGTAGAATGTTGAACGACTATCCCAACTAAAATCTATCCACTCAACAAAAATTATTTCACACCACAGACTCATCCTGGTCATGATCGATTTGAAATCTATCATGGTTTCAGAGAAATCATACTCCATGGTTCGTTGTTCTTGTACAATGTTGAACGACTATCCCAACTAAAATCTATCCACTCAACAAAAATTATTTCAGAGAAATCATACTCCATGGTAAGTTGTTCTTGTAGAATGTTGAACGACTACCCCAACTAAAATCTATCCACTCAACAAAAATTATTTCAGAGAAATCATACTCCATGGTAAGTTGTTCTTGTAGAATGTTGAACGACTACCCCAACTAAAATCTATCCACTCAACAAAAATTATTTCACACCACAGACTCATCTTGGTCAGGATCGATTTGAAATCTATCATGGTTTCAGAGAAATCATACTCCATGGTTCGTTGTTCTTGTAGAATGTTGAACGACTACCCCAACTAAAATCTATCCACTCAACAAAAATTATTTCACACCACAGACTCATCTTGGTCAGGATCGATTTGAAATTTATCATGGTTTCAGAGAAATCATACTCCATGGTTCGTTGTTCTTGTAAAATGTTGAACGACTACCCCAACTAAAATCTATCCACTCAACAAAAATTATTTCACACCACAGACTCATCTTGGTCAGGATCGATTTGAAATCTATCATGGTTTCAGAGAAATCATACTCCATGGTAAGTTGTTCTTGTAGAATGTTGAACGACTACCCCAACTAAAATCTATCCACTCAACAAAAATTATTTCACACCACAGACTCATCTTGGTCAGGATCGATTTGAAATCTATCATGGTTTCAGAGAAATCATACTCCATGGTAAGTTGTTCTTGTAGAATGTTGAACGACTACCCCAACTAAAATCTATCCACTCAACAAATTTATTTCAGAGAAATCATACTCCATGGTAAGTTGTTCTTGTAGAATGTTGAACGACTATCCCAACTAAAATCTATCCACTCAACAAAAATTATTTCACACCACAGACTCATCTTGGTAAGGATCGATTTGAAATCTATCATGGTTTCAGAGAAATCATAGTCCATGGTTCGTTGTTCTTGTAGAATGTTGAACGACTACCCCAACTAAAATCTGTCCACTCAACAAAAATTATTTCAGAGAAATCATACTCCATGGTAAGTTGTTCTTGTAGAATGTTGAACGACTACCCCAACTAAAATCTATCTACTCAACAAAAATTATTTCACACCACAGACTCATCTTGGTCAGGATCGATTTGAAATCTATCATGGTTTCAGAGAAATCATAGTCCATGGTAAGTTGTTCTTGTAGAATGTTGAACGACTACCCCAACTAAAATCTATCCACTCAACAAATTTATTTCAGAGAAATCATACTCCATGGTAAGTTGTTCTTGTAGAATGTTGAACGACTATCCCAACTAAAATCTATCCACTCAACAAAAATTATTTCACACCACAGACTCATCTTGGTAAGGATCGATTTGAAATCTATCATGGTTTCAGAGAAATCATAGTCCATGGTAAGTTGTTCTTGTAGAATGTTGAACGACTACCCCAACTAAAATCTATCCACTCAACAAAAATTATTTCAGAGAAATCATACTCCATGGTAAGTTGTTCTTGTAGAATGTTGAACGACTATCCCAACTAAAATCTATCCACTCAACAAAAATTATTTCACACCACAGACTCATCCTGGTCAGGATCGATTTGAAATCTATCATGGTTTCAGAGAAATCATACTCCATGGTTCGTTGTTCTTGTAGAATGTTGAACGACTATCCCAACTAAAATCTATCCACTCAACAAAAATTATTTCAGAGAAATCATACTCCATGGTAAGTTGTTCTTGTAGAATGTTGAACGACTATCCCAACTAAAATCTATCCACTCAACAAAAATTATTTCACACCACAGACTCATCTTGGTCAGGATCGATTTGAAATCTATCATGGTTTCAGAGAAATCATAGTCCATGGTAAGTTGTTCTTGTAGAATGTTGAACGACTACCCCAACTAAAATCTATCCACTCAACAAAAATTATTTCACACCACAGACTCATCTTGGTCAGAATCGATTTGAAATCTATCATGGTTTCAGAGAAATCATACTCCATGGTAAGTTGTTCTTGTAGAATGTTGAACGACTACCCCAACTAAAATCTATCCACTCAACAAATTTATTTCAGAGAAATCATACTCCATGGTAAGTTGTTCTTGTAGAATGTTGAACGACTATCCCAACTAAAATCTATCCACTCAACAAAAATTATTTCACACCACAGACTCATCTTGGTCAGGATCGATTTGAAATCTATCATGGTTTCAGAGAAATCATAGTCCATGGTTCGTTGTTCTTGTAGAATGTTGAACGACTACCCCAACTAAAATCTATCCACTCAACAAAAATTATTTCACACCACAGACTCATCTTGGTCAGGATCGATTTGAAATCTATCATGGTTTCAGAGAAATCATACTCCATGGTAAGTTGTTCTTGTAGAATGTTGAACGACTACCCCAACTAAAATCTATCCACTCAACAAATTTATTTCAGAGAAATCATACTCCATGGTAAGTTGTTCTTGTAGAATGTTGAACGACTACCCCAACTAAAATCTATCTACTCAACAAAAATTATTTCACACCACAGACTCATCTTGGTCAGGATCGATTTGAAATCTATCATGGTTTCAGAGAAATCATAGTCCATGGTAAGTTGTTCTTGTAGAATGTTGAACGACTATCCCAACTAAAATCTATCCACTCAACAAAAATTATTTCAGAGAAATCATACTCCATGGTAAGTTGTTCTTGTAGAATGTTGAACGACTATCCCAACTAAAATCTATCCACTCAACAAAAATTATTTCACACCACAGACTCATCCTGGTCAGGATCGATTTGAAATCTATCATGGTTTCAGAGAAATCATACTCCATGGTTCGTTGTTCTTGTAGAATGTTGAACGACTATCCCAACTAAAATCTATCCACTCAACAAAAATTATTTCAGAGAAATCATACTCCATGGTAAGTTGTTCTTGTAGAATGTTGAACGACTATCCCAACTAAAATCTATCCACTCAACAAAAATTATTTCACACCACAGACTCATCTTGGTCAGGATCGATTTGAAATCTATCATGGTTTCAGAGAAATCATAGTCCATGGTAAGTTGTTCTTGTAGAATGTTGAACGACTACCCCAACTAAAATCTATCCACTCAACAAAAATTATTTCACACCACAGACTCATCTTGGTCAGAATCGATTTGAAATCTATCATGGTTTCAGAGAAATCATACTCCATGGTAAGTTGTTCTTGTAGAATGTTGAACTACTACCCCTAACTAAAATCTATCCACTCAGCAAAAATTATTTCACACCACAGACTCATCTTGTTCAGGATCGATTTGAAATCTATCATGGTTTCAGAGAAATCATACTCCATGGTTCGTTGTTCTTGTAGAATGTTGAACGACTACCCCAACTAAAATCTATCCACTCAACAAAAATTATTTCAGAGAAATCATACTCCATGGTAAGTTGTTCTTGTAGAATGTTGAACGACTACCCCAACTAAAATCTATCCACTCAACAAAAATTATTTCAGAGAAATCATAGTCCATGGTGAGTTGTTCTTGTAGAATGTTGAACGACTACCCCAAATAAAATCTATCCACTCAACAAAAATTATTTCACACCACAGACTCATCTTGGTCAGGATCGATTTGAAATCTATCATGGTTTCAGAGAAATCATACTCCATGGTAAGTTGTTCTTGTAGAATGTTGAACGACTACCCCAACTAAAATCTATCCACTCAACAAAAATTATTTCAGAGAAATCATACTCCATGGTAAGTTGTTCTTGTAGAATGTTGAACGACTATCCCAACTAAAATCTATCCACTCAACAAAAATTATTTCACACCACAGACTCATCTTGGTCAGGATCGATTTGAAATCTATCATGGTTTCAGAGAAATCATACTCCATGGTAAGTTGTTCTTGTACAATGTTGAACGACTATCCCAACTAAAATCTATCCACTCAACAAAAATTATTTCAGAGAAATCATACTCCATGGTAAGTTGTTCTTGTAGAATGTTGAACGACTATCCCAACTAAAATCTATCCACTCAACAAAAATTATTTCACACCACAGACTCATCCTGGTCAGGATCGATTTGAAATCTATCATGGTTTCAGAGAAATCATACTCCATGGTTCGTTGTTCTTGTACAATGTTGAACGACTATCCCAACTAAAATCTATCCACTCAACAAAAATTATTTCAGAGAAATCATACTCCATGGTAAGTTGTTCTTGTAGAATGTTGAACGACTATCCCAACTAAAATCTATCCACTCAACAAAAATTATTTCACACCACAGACTCATCTTGGTCAGGATCGATTTGAAATCTATCATGGTTTCAGAGAAATCATACTCCATGGTTCGTTGTTCTTGTACAATGTTGAACGACTATCCCAACTAAAATCTATCCACTCAACAAAAATTATTTCAGAGAAATCATAGTCCATGGTAAGTTGTTCTTGTAGAATGTTGAACGACTACCCCAAATAAAATCTATCCACTCAAAAAAATTATTTCACACCACAGACTCATCTTGGTCAGGATCCATTTGAAATCTATCATGGTTGCAGAGAAATCATACTCCATGGTAAGTTGTTCTTGTAGAATGTTGAACGACTACCCCAAATAAAATCTATCCACTCAACAAAAATTATTTCACACCACAGACTCATCTTGGTCAGGATCGATTTGAAATCTATCATGGTTTCAGAGAAATCATAGTCCATGGTAAGTTGTTCTTGTAGAATGTTGAACGACTACCCCAACTAAAATCTATCCACTCAACAAAAATTATTTCAGAGAAATCATACTCCATGGTAAGTTGTTCTAGTAGAATGTTGAACGACTATCCCAACTAAAATCTATCCACTCAACAAAAATTATTTCACACCACAGACTCATCCTGGTCAAGATCGATTTGAAATCTATCATGGTTTCAGAGAAATCATACTCCATGTTTCGTTGTTCTTGTACAATGTTGAACGACTATCCCAACTAAAATCTATCCACTCAACAAAAATTATTTCAGAGAAATCATACTCCATGGTAAGTTGTTCTTGTAGAATGTTGAACGACTATACCAACTAAAATCTATCCACTCAACAAAAATTATTTCACACCACAGACTCATCCTGGTGAGGATCGATTTGAAATCTATCATGGTTTCAGAGAAATCATACTCCATGGTTCGTTGTTCTTGTAGAATGTTGAACGACTATCCCAACTAAAATCTATCCACTCAACAAAAATTATTTCAGAGAAATCATACTCCATGGTAAGTTGTTCTTGTAGAATGTTGAACGACTACCCCAACTAAAATCTATCCACTCAACAAAAATTATTTCAGAGAAATCATACTCCATGGTAAGTTGTTCTTGTAGAATGTTGAACGACTATCCCAACTAAAATCTATCCACTCAACAAAAATTATTTCACACCACAGACTCATCCTGGTCATGATCGATTTGAAATCTATCATGGTTTCAGAGAAATCATACTCCATGGTTCGTTGTTCTTGTACAATGTTGAACGACTATCCCAACTAAAATCTATCCACTCAACAAAAATTATTTCAGAGAAATCATACTCCATGGTAAGTTGTTCTTGTAGAATGTTGAACGACTACCCCAACTAAAATCTATCCACTCAACAAAAATTATTTCAGAGAAATCATACTCCATGGTAAGTTGTTCTTGTAGAATGTTGAACGACTACCCCAACTAAAATCTATCCACTCAACAAAAATTATTTCACACCACAGACTCATCTTGGTCAGGATCGATTTGAAATCTATCATGGTTTCAGAGAAATCATACTCCATGGTTCGTTGTTCTTGTAGAATGTTGAACGACTACCCCAACTAAAATCTATCCACTCAACAAAAATTATTTCACACCACAGACTCATCTTGGTCAGGATCGATTTGAAATTTATCATGGTTTCAGAGAAATCATACTCCATGGTTCGTTGTTCTTGTAAAATGTTGAACGACTACCCCAACTAAAATCTATCCACTCAACAAAAATTATTTCACACCACAGACTCATCTTGGTCAGGATCGATTTGAAATCTATCATGGTTTCAGAGAAATCATACTCCATGGTAAGTTGTTCTTGTAGAATGTTGAACGACTACCCCAACTAAAATCTATCCACTCAACAAAAATTATTTCACACCACAGACTCATCTTGGTCAGGATCGATTTGAAATCTATCATGGTTTCAGAGAAATCATACTCCATGGTAAGTTGTTCTTGTAGAATGTTGAACGACTACCCCAACTAAAATCTATCCACTCAACAAATTTATTTCAGAGAAATCATACTCCATGGTAAGTTGTTCTTGTAGAATGTTGAACGACTATCCCAACTAAAATCTATCCACTCAACAAAAATTATTTCACACCACAGACTCATCTTGGTAAGGATCGATTTGAAATCTATCATGGTTTCAGAGAAATCATAGTCCATGGTTCGTTGTTCTTGTAGAATGTTGAACGACTACCCCAACTAAAATCTGTCCACTCAACAAAAATTATTTCAGAGAAATCATACTCCATGGTAAGTTGTTCTTGTAGAATGTTGAACGACTACCCCAACTAAAATCTATCTACTCAACAAAAATTATTTCACACCACAGACTCATCTTGGTCAGGATCGATTTGAAATCTATCATGGTTTCAGAGAAATCATAGTCCATGGTAAGTTGTTCTTGTAGAATGTTGAACGACTACCCCAACTAAAATCTATCCACTCAACAAAAATTATTTCACACCACAGACTCATCTTGGTCAGGATCGATTTGAAATCTATCATGGTTTCAGAGAAATCATACTCCATGGTTCGTTGTTCTTGTAGAATGTTGAACGACTATCCCAACTAAAATCTATCCACTCAACAAAAATTATTTCAGAGAAATCATACTCCATGGTTCGTTGTTCTTGTAGAATGTTGAACGACTACCCCAACTAAAATCTATCCACTCAACAAAAATTATTTCACACCACAGACTCATCTTGGTCAGGATCGATTTGAAATCTATCATGGTTTCAGAGAAATCATACTCCATGGTTCGTTGTTCTTGTAGAATGTTGAACGACTATCCCAACTAAAATCTATCCACTCAACAAAAATTATTTCACACCACAGACTCATCTTGGTGAGGATCGATTTGAAATCTATCATGGTTTCAGAGAAATCATACTCCATGGTAAGTTGTTCTTGTAGAATGTTGAACGACTACCCCAACTAAAATCTATCCACTCAACAAAAATTATTTCACACCACAGACTCATCTTGGTTTCAGAGAAATCATAGTCCATGTTAAGCTGTTCTTGTTGAATGTTGAACGACTACCCCAACTAAAATCTATCCACTCAACAAAAATTATTTCAGAGAAATCATACTCCATGGTTCGTTGTTCTTGTAAAATGTTGAACGACTACCCCAAGTAAAATCTATTTACTCAACAAAAAATATTTCACACCACAGACTCATCTTGGTCAGGATCGATTTGAAATCTATCATGGTTTCAGAGAAATCATACTCCATGGTTCGTTGTGCTTGTAGAATGTTGAACGACTACCCCAACTAAAATCTATCCACTCAACAAAAATTATTTCACACCACAGACTCATCTTGGTAAGGATCGATTTGAAATCTATCATGGTTTCAGAGAAATCATACTCCATGGTTCGTTGTTCTTGTAGAATGTTGAACGACTATCCCAACTAAAATCTATCCACTCAACAAAAATTATTTCAGAGAAATCATACTCCATGGTAAGTTGTTCTTGTAGAATGTTGAACGACTACCCCAACTAAAATCTATCCACTCAACAAAAATTATTTCACACCACAGACTCATCTTGGTCAGGATCGATTTGAAATCTATCATGGTTTCAGAGAAATCATACTCCATGGTTCGTTGTTCTTGTAGAATGTTGAACGACTGCCCCAACTAAAATCTATCCACTCAACAAAAATTATTTCACACCACAGACTCATCTTGGTCAGGATCGATTTGAAATCTATCATGGTTTCAGAGAAATCATACTCCATGGTTCGTTGTTCTTGTAGAATGTTGAACGACTACCCCAACTAAAATCTTTCCACTCAACAAACATTATTTCAGAGAAATCATACTCCATGGTTCGTTGTTCTTGTAGAATGTTGAACGACTATCCCAACTAAAATCTATCCACTCAACAAAAATTATTTCAGAGAAATCATACTCCATGGTTCGTTGTTCTTGTAGAATGTTGAACGACTATGCCAACTAAAATCTATCCCCTCAACGAAAATTAATTCAGAGAAATCATACTCCATGGTAAGTTGTTCTTGTAGAATATTGAACGACTACCCCAACTAAAATCTATCCACTCAACAAAAATAATTTCAGAGAAATCATACTCCATGGTTCGTTGTTCTTGTAGAATGTTGAACGACTACCCCAACTAAAATCTATCCACTCAACAAAAATTATTTCAGAGAAATCATACTCTATGTTTCGTTGTTCTTGTAGAATGTTGAACGACTACCCCAACTAAAATCTATCCACTCAACAAAAATTATTTCACACCACAGACTCCTCATCTTGGTCAGGATCGATTTGAAATCTATCATGGTTTCAGAGAAATCATACTCCATGGTTCGTTGTTCTTGTAGAATGTTGAACGACTACCCCAACTAAAATCTATCCACTCAACAAAAATTATTTCAGAGAAATCATACTCCATGGTTCGTTGTTCTTGTAGAATGTTGAACGACTATCCGAACTAAAATCTATCCACTCAACAAAAATTATTTCACACCACAGACTCATCTTGGTCAGGATCGATTTGAAATCTATCATGGTTTCAGAGAAATCATACTCCATGGTAAGTTGTTCTTGTAGAATGTTGAACGACTACCCCAACTAAAATCTATCCACTCAACAAAAATTATTTCACACCACAGACTCATCTTGGTCAGGATCGATTTGAAATCTATCATGGTTTCAGAGAAATCATACTCCATGGTAAGTTGTTCTTGTAGAATGTTGAACGACTACCCCAACTAAAATCTATCCACTCAACAAAAATTATTTCACACCACAGACTCATCTTGGTCAGGATCGATTTGAAATCTATCATGGTTTCAGAGAAATCATACTCCATGGTTCGTTGTTCTTGTAAAATGTTGAACGACTACCCCAACTAAAATCTATCCACTCAACAAAAATTATTTCAGAGAAATCATACTCCATGGTTCGTTGTTCTTGTAGAATGTTGAACGACTACCCCAACTAAAATCTATCCACTCAACAAAAATTATTTCACACCACAGACTCATCTTGGTCAGGATCGATTTGAAATCTATCATGGTTGCAGAGAAATCATACTCCATGGTTCGTTGTTCTTGTAGAATGTTGAACGACTACCCCAACTAAAATCTATCCACTCAACAAAAATTATTTCAGAGAAATCGTACTCCATGGTTCGTTGTTCTTGTAGAATGTTGAACGACTACCCCAACTAAAATCTATCCACTCAACAAAAATTATTTCACACCACAGACTCATCTTGGTCAGGATCGATTTGAAATCTATCATGGTTGCAGAGAAATCATACTCCATGGTTCGTTGTTCTTGTAGAATGTTGAACGACTACCCCAACTAAAATCTATCCACTCAACAAAAATTATTTCAGTGAAATCATACTCCATGGTTCGTTGATCTTGTAGAATGTTGAACGACTATCCCAACTAAAATCTATCCACTCAACAAAAATTATTTCAGAGAAATCATACTCCACGGTTCGTTGTTCTTGTAGAATGTTGAACGACTACCCCAACTAAAATCTATCCACTCAACAAAAATTATTTCAGAGAAATCATACTCCATGGTAAGTTGTTCTTGTAGAATGTTGAACGACTACCCCAACTAAAATCTATCCACTCAACAAAAATTATTTCAGAGAAATCATACTCCGTGGTTCGTTGTTCTTGTAGAATGTTGAACGACTACCCCAACTAAAATCTATCCACTCAACAAAAATTATTTCACACCACAGACTCATCTTGGTCAGGATCGATTTGAAATCTATCATGGTTGCAGAGAAATCATACTCCATGGTTCGTTGTTCTTGTAGAATGTTGAACGACTACCCCAACTAAAATCTATCCACTCAACAAAAATTATTTCACACCACAGACTCATCTTGGTCAGGATCGATTTGAAATCTATCATGGTTGCAGAGAAATCATACTCCATGGTTCGTTGTTCTTGTAGAATGTTGAACGACTACCCCAACTAAAATCTATCCACTCAACAAAAATTATTTCAGAGAAATCATACTCCATGGTTCGTTGTTCTTGTAGAATGTTGAACGACTATCCCAACTAAAATCTATCCACTCAACAAAAATTATTTCAGAGAAATCATACTCCACGGTTCGTTGTTCTTGTAGAATGTTGAACGACTACCCCAACTAAAATCTATCCACTCAACAAAAATTATTTAAGAGAAATCATACTCCATGGTTCGTTGTTCTTGTAGAATGTTGAACGACTATCCCAACTAAAATCTATCCACTCAACAAAAATTAATTCAGAGAATTCATACTCCATGGCAAGTTGTTCTTGTAGAATGTTGAACGACTACCCCAACTAAAATCTATAAACTCAACAAAAATTATTTCAGAGAAATCATACTCCATGTTTCGTTGTTCTTGTAGAATGTTGAACGACTACCCCAACTAAAATCTATCCACTCAACAAAAATTATTTCAGAGAAATCATACTCCATGGTTCGTTGTTCTTGTAGAATGTTGAACGACTACCCCAACTAAAATCTATCCACTCAACAAAAATTATTTCACACCACAGACTCATCTTGGTCAGGATCGATTTGAAATCTATCATGGTTTCAGAGAAATCATACTCCATGATAAGTTGTTCTTGTAGAATGTTGAACGACTACCCCAACTAAAATCTACCCACTCAACAAAAATTATTTCACACCACAGACTCATCTTGGTCAGGATCGATTTGAAATCTATCATGGTTTCAGAGAAATCATACTCCATGGTTCGTTGCTCTTGTAAAATGTTGAACGACTACCAAAACTAAAATCTATTTACTCAACAAAAATTATTTCACACCACAGACTCATCTTGGTCAGGATCGATTTGAAATCTATCATGGTTTCAGAGAAATCATACTCCATGGTAAGTTGTTCTTGTAGAATGTTGAACGACTACCCCAACTAAAATCTACCCACTCAACAAAAATTATTTCACACCACAGACTCATCTTGGTCAGGATCGATTTGAAATCTATCATGGTTTCAGAGAAATCATACTCCATGTTTCGTTGTTCTTGTAGAATGTTGAACGACTACCCCAACTAAAATCTATCCACTCAACAAATTTATTTCAGAGAAATCATACTCCATGGTAAGTTGTTCTTGTAGAATGTTGAACGACTATCCCAACTAAAATCTATCCACTCAACAAAAATTATTTCACACCACAGACTCATCTTGGTAAGGATCGATTTGAAATCTATCATGGTTTCAGAGAAATCATAGTCCATGGTTCGTTGTTCTTGTAGAATGTTGAACGACTACCCCAACTAAAATCTATCCACTCAACAAAAATTATTTCAGAGAAATCATACTCCATGGTAAGTTGTTCTTGTAGAATGTTGAACGACTACCCCAACTAAAATCTATCTACTCAACAAAAATTATTTCACACCACAGACTCATCTTGGTCAGGATCGATTTGAAATCTATCATGGTTTCAGAGAAATCATAGTCCATGGTAAGTTGTTCTTGTAGAATGTTGAACGACTACCCCAACTAAAATCTATCCACTCAACAAAAATTATTTCACACCACAGACTCATCTTGGTCAGGATCGATTTGAAATCTATCATGGTTTCAGAGAAATCATACTCCATGGTTCGTTGTTCTTGTAGAATGTTGAACGACTATCCCAACTAAAATCTATCCACTCAACAAAAATTATTTCAGAGAAATCATACTCCATGGTTCGTTGTTCTTGTAGAATGTTGAACGACTACCCCAACTAAAATCTATCCACTCAACAAAAATTATTTCACACCACAGACTCATCTTGGTCAGGATCGATTTGAAATCTATCATGGTTTCAGAGAAATCATACTCCATGGTTCGTTGTTCTTGTAGAATGTTGAACGACTATCCCAACTAAAATCTATCCACTCAACAAAAATTATTTCACACCACAGACTCATCTTGGTGAGGATCGATTTGAAATCTATCATGGTTTCAGAGAAATCATACTCCATGGTAAGTTGTTCTTGTAGAATGTTGAACGACTACCCCAACTAAAATCTATCCACTCAACAAAAATTATTTCACACCACAGACTCATCTTGGTTTCAGAGAAATCATAGTCCATGTTAAGCTGTTCTTGTTGAATGTTGAACGACTACCCCAACTAAAATCTATCCACTCAACAAAAATTATTTCAGAGAAATCATACTCCATGGTTCGTTGTTCTTGTAAAATGTTGAACGACTACCCCAACTAAAATCTATTTACTCAACAAAAATTATTTCACACCACAGACTCATCTTGGTCAGGATCGATTTGAAATCTATCATGGTTTCAGAGAAATCATACTCCATGGTTCGTTGTTCTTGTAGAATGTTGAACGACTATCCCAACTAAAATCTATCCACTCAACAAAAATTATTTCAGAGAAATCATACTCCATGGTAAGTTGTTCTTGTAGAATGTTGAACGACTACCCCAACTAAAATCTATCCACTCAACAAAAATTATTTCACACCACAGACTCATCTTGGTCAGGATCGATTTGAAATCTATCATGGTTTCAGAGAAATCATACTCCATGGTTCGTTGTTCTTGTAGAATGTTGAACGACTGCCCCAACTAAAATCTACCCACTCAACAAAAATTATTTCACACCACAGACTCATCTTGGTCAGGATCGATTTGAAATCTATCATGGTTTCAGAGAAATCATACTCCATGGTTCGTTGTTCTTGTAGAATGTTGAACGACTACCCCAACTAAAATCTTTCCACTCAACAAACATTATTTCAGAGAAATCATACTCCATGGTTCGTTGTTCTTGTAGAATGTTGAACGACTATCCCAACTAAAATCTATCCACTCAACAAAAATTATTTCAGAGAAATCATACTCCATGGTTCGTTGTTCTTGTAGAATGTTGAACGACTATGCCAACTAAAATCTATCCCCTCAACGAAAATTAATTCAGAGAAATCATACTCCATGGTAAGTTGTTCTTGTAGAATATTGAACGACTACCCCAACTAAAATCTATCCACTCAACAAAAATTATTTCAGAGAAATCATACTCCATGGTTCGTTGTTCTTGTAGAATGTTGAACGACTACCAAAACTAAAATCTATCCACTCAACAAAAATTATTTCAGAGAAATCATACTCCATGTTTCGTTGTTCTTGTAGAATGTTGAACGACTATCCCAACTAAAATCTATCCACTCAACAAAAATTATTTCACACCACAGACTCCTCATCTTGGTCAGGATCGATTTGAAATCTATCATGGTTTCAGAGAAATCATACTCCATGGTTCGTTGTTCTTGTAGAATGTTGAACGACTACCCCAACTAAAATCTATCCACTCAACAAAAATTATTTCAGAGAAATCATACTCCATGGTTCGTTGTTCTTGTAGAATGTTGAACGACTATCCCAACTAAAATCTATCCACTCAAGAAAAATTATTTCACACCACAGACTCATCTTGGTCAGGATCGATTTGAAATCTATCATGGTTTCAGAGAAATCATACTCCATGGTAAGTTGTTCTTGTAGAATGTTGAACGACTACCCCAACTAAAATCTATCCACTCAACAAAAATTATTTCAGAGAAATCATACTCCATGGTTCGTTGTTCTTGTAGAATGTTGAACGACTATCCCAACTAAAATCTATCCACTCAACAAAAATTATTGCACACCACAGACTCATCTTGGTCAGGATCGATTTGAAATCTATCATGGTTTCAGAGAAATCATACTCCATGGTAAGTTGTTCTTGTAGAATGTTGAACGACTACCCCAACTAAAATCTATCCACTCAACAAAAATTATTTCACACCACAGACTCATCTTGGTCAGGATCGATTTGAAATCTATCATGGTTTCAGAGAAATCATACTCCATGGTAAGTTGTTCTTGTAGAATGTTGAACGACTACCCCAACTAAAATCTATCCACTCAACAAAAATTATTTCACACCACAGACTCATCTTGGTCAGGATCGATTTGAAATCTATCATGGTTTCAGAGAAATCATACTCCATGGTTCGTTGTTCTTGTAAAATGTTGAACGACTACCCCAACTAAAATCTATCCACTCAACAAAAATTATTTCACACCACAGACTCATCTTGGTCAGGATCGATTTGAAATCTATCATGGTTGCAGAGAAATCATACTCCATGGTTCGTTGTTCTTGTAGAATGTTGAACGACTACCCCAACTAAAATCTATCCACTCAACAAAAATTATTTCAGAGAAATCATACTCCATGGTTCGTTGTTCTTGTAGAATGTTGAACGACTACCCCAACTAAAATCTATCCACTCAACAAAAATTATTTCACACCACAGACTCATCTTGGTCAGGATCGATTTGAAATCTATCATGGTTGCAGAGAAATCATACTCCATGGTTCGTTGTTCTTGTAGAATGTTGAACGACTACCCCAACTAAAATCTATCCACTCAACAAAAATTATTTCAGAGAAATCATACTCCATGGTTCGTTGTTCTTGTAGAATGTTGAACGACTACCCCAACTAAAATCTATTTACTCAACAAAAATTATTTCACACCACAGACTCATCTTGGTCAGGATCGATTTGAAATCTATCATGGTTGCAGAGAAATCATACTCCATGGTTCGTTGTTCTTGTAGAATGTTGAACGACTACCCCAACTAAAATCTATCCACTCAACAAAAATTATTTCAGTGAAATCATACTCCATGGTTCGTTGATCTTGTAGAATGTTGAACGACTATCCCAACTAAAATCTATCCACTCAACAAAAATTATTTCAGAGAAATCATACTCCACGGTTCGTTGTTCTTGTAGAATGTTGAACGACTACCCCAACTAAAATCTATCCACTCAACAAAAATTATTTCAGAGAAATCATACTCCATGGTAAGTTGTTCTTGTAGAATGTTGAACGACTACCCCAACTAAAATCTATCCACTCAACAAAAATTATTTCAGAGAAATCATACTCCGTATTTCGTTGTTCTTGTAGAATGTTGAACGACTACCCCAACTAAAATCTATCCACTCAACAAAAATTATTTCACACCACAGACTCATCTTGGTCAGGATCGATTTGAAATCTATCATGGTTGCAGAGAAATCATACTCCATGGTTCGTTGTTCTTGTAGAATGTTGAACGACTACCCCAACTAAAATCTATCCACTCAACAAAAATTATTTCACACCACAGACTCATCTTGGTCAGGATCGATTTGAAATCTATCATGGTTGCAGAGAAATCATACTCCATGGTTCGTTGTTCTTGTAGAATGTTGAACGACTACCCCAACTAAAATCTATCCACTCAACAAAAATTATTTCAGAGAAATCATACTCCATGGTTCGTTGTTCTTGTAGAATGTTGAACGACTATCCCAACTAAAATCTATCCACTCAACAAAAATTATTTCAGAGAAATCATACTCCACGGTTCGTTGTTCTTGTAGAATGTTGAACGACTACCCCAACTAAAATCTATCCACTCAACAAAAATTATTTAAGAGAAATCATACTCCATGGTTCGTTGTTCTTGTAGAATGTTGAACGACTATCCCAACTAAAATCTATCCACTCAACAAAAATTAATTCAGAGAATTCATACTCCATGGCAAGTTGTTCTTGTAGAATGTTGAACGACTACCCCAACTAAAATCTATCCACTCAACAAAAATTATTTCAGAGAAATCATTCTCCATGTTTCGTTGTTCTTGTAGACTGTTGAACGACTACCCCAACTAAAATCTATCCACTCAACAAAAATTATTTCAGAGAAATCATACTCCGTGGTTCGTTGTTCTTGTAGAATGTTGAACGACTACCCCAACTAAAATCTATCCACTCAACAAAAATTATTTCACACCACAGACTCATCTTGGTCAGGATCGATTTGAAATCTATCATGGTTTCAGAGAAATCATACTCCATGGTAAGTTGTTCTTGTAGAATGTTGAACGACTACCCCAACTAAAATCTACCCACTCAACAAAAATTATTTCACACCACAGACTCATCTTGGTCAAAATCGATTTGAAATCTATCATGGTTTCAGAGAAATCATACTCCATGGTTCGTTGTTCTTGTAAAATGTTGAACGACTACCAAAACTAAAATCTATTTACTCAACAAAAATTATTTCACACCACAGACTCATCTTGGTCAGGATCGATTTGAAATCTATCATGGTTTCAGAGAAATCATACTCCATGGTAAGTTGTTCTTGTAGAATGTTGAACGACTATCCCAACTAAAATCTATCCACTCAACAAAAATTGTTTCACACCATAGACTCATCTTGGTCAGGATCGATTTGAAATCTATCATGGTTGCAGAGAAATCATACTCCATGGTTCGTTGTTCTTGTAGAATGTTGAACGACTACCCCAACTAAAATCTATCCACTCAACAAAAATTATTTCACACCACAGACTCACCTTGGTCAGGATCGATTTGAAATCTATCATGGTTGCAGGGAAATCATACTCCATGGTTCGTTGTTCTTGTAGAATGTTGAACGACTACCCCAACTAAAATCTATCCACTCAACAAAAATTATTTCAGAGAAATCATACTCCATGGTTCGTTGTTCTTGTAGAATGTTGAACGACTACCCCAACTAAAATCTATCCACTCAACAAAAATTATTTCAGAGAAATCATACTCCGTGGTTCGTTGTTCTTGTAGAATGTTGAACGACTACCCCAACTAAAATCTATCCACTCAACAAAAATTATTTCACACCACAGACTCATCTTGGTCAGGATCGATTTGAAATCTATCATAGTTTCAGAGAAATCATACTCCATGGTTCGTTGTTCTTGTAGAATGTTGAACGACTATCCCAACTAAAATCTATCCACTCAACAAGAATTATTTCACACCACAGACTCATCTTATTCAAGATCGATTTGAAATCTATCATGGTTTCAGAGAAATCATACTCCATGGTAAGTTGTTCTTGTAGAATGTTGAACGACTATCCCAACTAAAATCTATCCACTCAACAAAAATTATTTCAGAGAAATCATACTCCATGGTTCGTTGTTCTTGTAGAATGTTGAACGACTACCCCAACTAAAATCTATCCACTCAACAAAAATTATTTCAGAGAAATCATACTCCATGGTTCGTTGTTCTTGTAGAATGTTGAACGACTACCCCAACTAAAATCTATCCACTCAACAAAAATTATTTCAGAGAAATCATACTCCATGGTTCGTTGTTCTTGTAGAATGTTGAACGACTACCCCAACTAAAATCTATCCACTCAACAAAAATTATTTCAGAGAAATCATACTCCGTGGTTCGTTGTTCTTGTAGAATGTTGAACGACTAATCCAACTAAAATCTATCCACTCAACAAAAATTATTTCACACCACAGACTCATCTTGGTCAGGATCGATTTGAAATCTATCATGGTTTCAGAGAAATCATACTCCATGGTAAGCTGGTCTTGTAGAATGTTGAACGACTACCCCAACTAAAATCTATCCACTCAACAAAAATTATTTCACACCACAGGCTCATCTTGGTCAAGATCGATTTGAAATCTATCATGGTTTCAGAGAAATCATACTCCATGGTAAGTTGTTCTTGTAGAATGTTGAACGACTATCCCAACTAAAATCTATCCACTCAACAAAAATTATTTCAGAGAAATCATACTCCATGGTTCGTTGTTCTTGTAGAATGTTGAACGACTATCCCAACTAAAATCTATCCACTCAACAAAAATTATTTCACACCACAGACTCATCTTGGTCAAGATCGATTTGAAATCTATCATGGTTTCAGAGAAATCATACTCCATGGTAAGTTGTTCTTGTAGAATGTTGAACGACTATCCCAACTAAAATCTATCCACTCAACAAAAATTATTTCAGAGAAATCATACTCCATGGTTCGTTGTTCTTGTAGAATGTTGAACGACTACCCCAACTAAAATCTATCCACTCAACAAAAATTATTTCACACCACAGACTCATCTTGGTCAGGATCGATTTGAAATCTATCATAGTTTCAGAGAAATCATACTCCATTGTTCGTTGTTCTTGTAGAATGTTGAACGACTACCCCAACTAAAATCTATCCACTCAACAAAAATTATTTCAGAGAATTCATACTCCATTTTTCGTTGTTCTTGTAGAATGTTGAACGACTACCCCAACTAAAATCTATCCACTCAACAAAAATTATTTCAGAGATATCATACTCCGTGGTTCGTTGTTCTTGTAGAATGTTGAACGACTAATCCAACTAAAATCTATCCACTCAACAAAAATTATTTCACACCACAGACTCATCTTGGTCAGGATCGATTTGAAATCTATCATGGTTTCAGAGAAATCATACTCCATGGTAAGCTGGTCTTGTAGAATGTTGAACGACTACCCCAACTAAAATCTATCCACTCAACAAAAATTATTTCAGAGAAATCATACTCCATGGTTCGTTGTTCTTGTAGAATGTTGAACGATTACCCCAACTAAAATCTACCCACTCAACAAAAATTATTTCACACCACAGACTCATCTTGGTCAGGATCGATTTGAAATCTATCATGGTTTCAGAGAAATCATACTCCATGGTTCGTTGTTCTTGTAAAATGTTGAACGACTACCCCAACTAAAATCTATTTACTCAACAAAAATTATTTCACACCACAGACTCATCTTGGTCAGGATCGATTTGAAATCTATCATGGTTTCAGAGAAATCATACTCCATGGTAAGTTGTTCTTGTAGAATGTTGAACGACTATCCCAACTAAAATCTATCCACTCAACAAAAATTATTTCAGAGAAATCATACTCCATGGTTCGTTGTTCTTGTAGAATGTTGAACGACTATCCCAACTAAAATCTATCCACTCAACAAAAATTATTTCACACCACAGACTCATCTTGGTCAAGATCGATTTGAAATCTATCATGGTTTCAGAGAAATCATACTCCATGGTAAGTTGTTCTTGTAGAATGTTGAACGACTATCCCAACTAAAATCTATCCACTCAACAAAAATTATTTCAGAGAAATCATACTCCATGGTTCGTTGTTCTTGTAGAATGTTGAACGACTACCCCAACTAAAATCTATCCACTCAACAAAAATTATTTCACACCACAGACTCATCTTGGTCAGGATCGATTTGAAATCTATCATAGTTTCAGAGAAATCATACTCCATTGTTCGTTGTTCTTGTAGAATGTTGAACGACTACCCCAACTAAAATCTATCCACTCAACAAAAATTATTTCAGAGAATTCATACTCCATTTTTCGTTGTTCTTGTAGAATGTTGAACGACTACCCCAACTAAAATCTATCCACTCAACAAAAATTATTTCAGAGATATCATACTCCGTGGTTCGTTGTTCTTGTAGAATGTTGAACGACTAATCCAACTAAAATCTATCCACTCAACAAAAATTATTTCACACCACAGACTCATCTTGGTCAGGATCGATTTGAAATCTATCATGGTTTCAGAGAAATCATACTCCGTGGTTCGTTGTTCTTGTAGAATGTTGAACGACTAATCCAACTAAAATCTATCCACTCAACAAAAATTATTTCACACCACAGACTCATCTTGGTCAGGATCGATTTGAAATCTATCATGGTTTCAGAGAAATCATACTCCATGGTAAGCTGGTCTTGTAGAATGTTGAACGACTACCCCAACTAAAATCTATCCACTCAACAAAAATTATTTCACACCACAGGCTCATCTTGGTCAAGATCGATTTGAAATCTATCATGGTTTCAGAGAAATCATACTCCATGGTAAGTTGTTCTTGTAGAATGTTGAACGACTATCCCAACTAAAATCTATCCACTCAACAAAAATTATTTCAGAGAAATCATACTCCATGGTTCGTTGTTCTTGTAGAATGTTGAACGACTATCCCAACTAAAATCTATCCACTCAACAAAAATTATTTCACACCACAGACTCATCTTGGTCAAGATCGATTTGAAATCTATCATGGTTTCAGAGAAATCATACTCCATGGTAAGTTGTTCTTGTAGAATGTTGAACGACTATCCCAACTAAAATCTATCCACTCAACAAAAATTATTTCAGAGAAATCATACTCCATGGTTCGTTGTTCTTGTAGAATGTTGAACGACTACCCCAACTAAAATCTATCCACTCAACAAAAATTATTTCACACCACAGACTCATCTTGGTCAGGATCGATTTGAAATCTATCATAGTTTCAGAGAAATCATACTCCATTGTTCGTTGTTCTTGTAGAATGTTGAACGACTACCCCAACTAAAATCTATCCACTCAACAAAAATTATTTCAGAGAATTCATACTCCATTTTTCGTTGTTCTTGTAGAATGTTGAACGACTACCCCAACTAAAATCTATCCACTCAACAAAAATTATTTCAGAGATATCATACTCCGTGGTTCGTTGTTCTTGTAGAATGTTGAACGACTAATCCAACTAAAATCTATCCACTCAACAAAAATTATTTCACACCACAGACTCATCTTGGTCAGGATCGATTTGAAATCTATCATGGTTTCAGAGAAATCATACTCCATGGTAAGCTGGTCTTGTAGAATGTTGAACGACTACCCCAACTAAAATCTATCCACTCAACAAAAATTATTTCAGAGAAATCATACTCCATGGTTCGTTGTTCTTGTAGAATGTTGAACGATTACCCCAACTAAAATCTACCCACTCAACAAAAATTATTTCACACCACAGACTCATCTTGGTCAGGATCGATTTGAAATCTATCATGGTTTCAGAGAAATCATACTCCATGGTTCGTTGTTCTTGTAAAATGTTGAACGACTACCCCAACTAAAATCTATTTACTCAACAAAAATTATTTCACACCACAGACTCATCTTGGTCAGGATCGATTTGAAATCTATCATGGTTTCAGAGAAATCATACTCCATGGTAAGTTGTTCTTGTAGAATGTTGAACGACTATCCCAACTAAAATCTATCCACTCAACAAAAATTGTTTCACACCACAGACTCACCTTGGTCAGGATCGATTTGAAATCTATCATGGTTGCAGAGAAATCATACTCCATGGTTCGTTGTTCTTGTAGAATGTTGAACGAGTACCCCAACTAAAATCTATCCACTCAACAAAAATTATTTCAGAGAAATCATACTAAATGTTGCGTTGTTCTTGTAGAATGTTGAACGACTACCCCAACTAAAATCTATCCACTCAACAAAAATTATTTCAGAGAAATCATACTCCATGGTTCGTTGTTCTTGTAGAATGTTGAACGACTACCCCAACTAAAATCTATCCACTCAACAAAAATTATTTCACACCACAGACTCATCTTGGTCAGGATCGATTTGAAATCTATCATAGTTTCAGAGAAATCATACTCCATGGTTCGTTGTTCTTGTAGAATGTTGAACGACTACCCCAACTAAAATCTATCCACTCAACAAAAATTATTTCAGAGAAATCATACTCCATGGTTCGTTGTTCTTGTAGAATGTTGAACGACTATCCCAACTAAAATCTATCCACTCAACAAAAATTATTTCAGAGAAATCATACTCCATGGTTCGTTGTTCTTGTGGAATGTTGAACGACTATGAAAACTAAAATCTATCCACTCAATGAAAATTAATTCAGAGAAATCATACTCCATGTTAAGTTGTTCTTGTAGAATGTTGAACGACTACCCCAACTAAAATCTATCCACTCAACAAAAATTATTTCAGAGAAATCATACTCCATGGTTCCTTGTTCTTGTAGAATGTTGAACGACTACCCCAACTAAAATCTATCCACTCAACAAAAATTATTTCAGAGAAATCATACTCCATGGTTCGTTGTTCTTGTAGAATGTTGAACGACTACCCCAACTAAAATCTATAGACTTAACAAAAATTATTTCACACCACAGACTCATCTTGGTCAGGATCGATTTGAAATCTATCATGGTTTCAGAGAAATCATACTCCAATGTAAGTTGTTCTTGTAGAATGTTGAACGACTACCCCAACTAAAATCTATCCACTCAACAAAAATTATTTCACACCACAGACTCATCTTGGTCAGGATCGATTTGAAATCTATCATGGTTTCAGAGAAATCATACTCCATGGTTCGTTGTTCTTGTAAAATGTTGAACGACTACCCCAACTAAAATCTATCCACTCAACAAAAATTATTTCACACCACAGACTCATCTTGGTCAGGATCGATTTGAAATCTATCATGGTTTCAGAGAAATCATACTCCATGGTTCGTTGTTCTTGTAGAATGTTGAACGACTATCCCAACTAAAATCTATCCACTCAACAAAAATTATTTCAGAGATATCATACTCCATGGTAAGTTGTTCTTGTAGAATGTTGAGCGACTACCCCAACTAAAATCTATCCACTCAACAAAAATTATTTCACACCACAGACTCATCTTGGTCAGGATCGATTTGAAATCTATCATGGTTTCAGAGAAATCATACTCCATGGTAAGTTGTTCTTGTAGAATGTTGAACGACTACCCCTAACTAAAATCTATCCACTCAACAAAAATTATTTCAGAGAAATCATACTCCATGGTAAGTTGTTCTTGTAGAATGTTGAACGACTACTCCAACTAAAATCTATCCACTCAACAAAAATTATTTCACACCACAGACTCATCTTGGTCAGGATCGATTTGAAATCTATCATGGTTGCAGAGAAATCATACTCCATGGTTCGTTGTTCTTGTAGAATGTTGAACGACTACCCCAACTAAAATCTATCCACTCAACAAAAATTATTTCAGAGAAATCATACTCCATGGTTCGTTGTTCTTGTAGAATGTTGAACGACTACCCCAACTAAAATCTATCCACTCAACAAAAATTATTTCACACCACAGACTCATCTTGGTCAGGATCGATTTGAAATCTATCATGGTTGCAGAGAAATCATACTCCATGGTTCGTTGTTCTTGTAGAATGTTGAACGACTACATCAACTAAAATCTATCCACTCAACAAAAATTATTTCAGAGAGATCATACTCCATTTTTCGTTGTTCTTGTAGAATGTTGAACGACTATCCCAACTAAAATCTATTTACTCAACAAAAATTATTTCACACCACAGACTCATCTTGGTCAGGATCGATTTGAAATCTATCATGGTTTCAGAGAAATCATACTCCATGGTAAGTTGTTCTTGTAGAATGTTGAACGACTATCCCAACTAAAATCTATCCACTCAACAAAAATTATTTCAGAGAAATCATACTCCATGGTAAGTTGTTCTTGTAGAATGTTGAACGACTACCCCAACTAAAATCTATCCACTCAACAAAAATTATTTCACACCACAGACTCATCTTGGTCAGGATCGATTTGAAATCTATCATGGTTTCAGAGAAATCATACTCCATGGTTCGTTGTTCTTGTAGAATGTTGAACGACTACCCCAACTAAAATCTATCCACTCAACAAAAATTATTTCACAATACAGACTCATCTTGGTCAGGATCGATTTGAAATCTATCATGGTTTCAGAGAAATCATAGTCCATGGTAAGTTGTTCTTGTAGAATGTTGAACGACTACCCCAACTAAAATCTATCCACTCAACAAAAATTATTTCAGAGAAATCATACTCCATGGTTCGTTGTTCTTGTAGAATGTTGAACGACTACCCCAACTAAAATCTATCCACTCAACAAAAATTATTTCACACCACAGACTCATCTTGGTCAGGATCGATTTGAAATCTATCATGGTTTCAGAGAAATCATAATCCATGGTTCGTTGTTCTTGTAGAATGTTGAACGACTACCCCAACTAAAATCTATCCACTCAACAAAAATTATTTCACACCACAGACTCATCTTGGTCAGGATCGATTTGAAATCTATCATGGTTTCAGAGAAATCATAGTCCATGGTAAGTTGTTCTTGTAGAATGTTGAACGACTACCCCAACTAAAATCTATTTACTCAACAAAAATTATTTCACACCACAGACTCATCTTGGTCAGGATCGATTTGAAATCTATCATGGTTTCAGAGAAATCATACTCCATGGTTCGTTGTTCTTGTAAAATGTTGAACGACTATCCCAACAAAAATCTATTAACTCAACAAAAATTATTTCACACCACAGACTCATCTTGGTCAGGATCGATTTGAAATCTATCATGGTTTCAGAGATATCATACTCCATGGTTCGTTGTTCTTGTAAAATGTTGAACGACTATCCCAACTAAAATCTATCCACTCAACAAAAATTATTTCAGAGAAATCATACTCCATGGTTCGTTGTTCTTGTAGAATGTTGAACGACTACCCCAACTAAAATCTATCCACTCAACAAAAATTATTTCACACCACAGACTCATCTTGGTCAGGATCGATTTGAAATCTATCATGGTTTCAGAGAAATCATACTCCATGGTTCGTTGTTCTTGTAGAATGTTGAACGACTAATCCAACTAAAATCTATCCACTCAACAAAAATTATTTCACACCACAGACTCATCTTGGTCAGGATCGATTTGAAATCTATCATGGTTTCAGAGAAATCATACTCCATGGTAAGTTGTTCTTGTAGAATGTTGAACGACTACCCCAACTAAAATCTATCCACTCAACAAAAATTATTTCACACCACAGACTCATCTTGGTCAGGATCGATTTGAAATCTATCATGGTTTCAGAGAAATCATACTCCATGGTTCGTTGTTCTTGTAAAATGTTGAACGACTATCCCAACTAAAATCTATCCACTCAACAAAAATTATTTCAGAGAAATCATACTCCATGGTTCGTTGTTCTTGTAGAATGTTGAACGACTACCCCAACTAAAATCTATCCACTCAACAAAAATTATTTCACACCACAGACTCATCTTGGTCAGGATCGATTTGAAATCTATCATGGTTTCAGAGAAATCATACTCCATTTTTCGTTGTTCTTGTAGAATGTTGAACGACTAATCCAACTAAAATCTATCCACTCAACAAAAATTATTTCACACCACAGACTCATCTTGGTCAGGATCGATTTTAAATCTATCATGGTTTCAGAGAAATCATACTCCATGGTTCGTTGTTCTTGTAGAATGTTGAACGACTAATCCAACTAAAATCTATTCGCTCAACAAAAATTATTTCACACCACAGACTCATCTTGGTCAGGATCGATTTGAAATCTATCATGGTTTCAGAGAAATCATACTCCATGGTAAGTTGTTCTTGTAGAATGTTGAACGACTACCCCAACTAAAATCTATCCACTCAACAAAAATTATTTCACACCACAGACTCATCTTGGTCAGGATCGATTTGAAATCTATCATGGTTTCAGAGAAATCACACTCCATGGTTCGTTGTTCTTGTAAAATGTTGAACGACTATCCCAACTAAAATCTATATACTCAACAAAAATTATTTCAGAGAAATCATACTCCATGGTTCGTTGTTCTTGTAGAATGTTGAACGACTACCCCAACTAAAATCTATCCACTCAACAAAAATTATTTCACACCACAGACTCATCTTGGTCAGGATCGATTTGAAATCTATCATGGTTTCAGAGAAATCATACTCCATGGTTCGTTGTTCTTGTAAAATGTTGAACGACTATCCCAACTAAAATCTATCCACTCAACAAAAATTATTTCACACCACAGACTCATCTTGGTCAGGATCGATTTGAAATCTATCATGGTTTCAGAGAAATCATACTCCATGGTTCGTTGTTCTTGTTGAATGTTGAACGACTAATCCAACTAAAATCTATCCGCTCAACAAAAATTATTTCACACCACAGACTCATCTTGGTCAGGATCGATTTGAAATCTATCATGGTTTCAGAGAAATCATACTCCATGGTTCGCTGTTCTTGTAAAATGTTGAACGACTATCCCAACTAAAATCTATCCACTCAACAAAAATTATTTCACACCACAGACTCATCTTGGTCAGGATCGATTTGAAATCTATCATGGTTTCAGAGAAATCATACTCCATGGCTCGTTGTTCTTGTAGAATGTTGAACGACTACCCCAACTAAAATCTATCCACTCAACAAAAATTATTTCACACCACAGACTCATCTTGGTCAGGATCGATTTGAAATCTATCATGGTTTCAGAGAAATCATACTCCATGGTTCGTTGTTCTTGTAAAATGTTGAACGACTATCCCAACTAAAATCTATCCACTCAACAAAAATTATTTCAGAGAAATCATACTCCATGTTTCGTTGTTCTTGTAGAATGTTGAACGACTACCCCAACTAAAATCTATCCACTCAACAAAAATTATTTCACACCACAGACTCATCTTGGTCAGGATCGATTTGAAATCTATCATGGTTTCAGAGAAATCATACTCCATGGTTCGTTGTTCTTGTAAAATGTTGAACGACTATCCCAACTAAAATCTATCCACTCAACAAAAATTATTTCAGAGAAATCATACTCCATGGTTCGTTGTTCTTGTAAAATGTTGAACGACTACCCCAACTAAAATCTATCCACTCAACAAAAATTATTTCACACCACAGACTCATCTTGGTCAGGATCGATTTGAAATCTATCATGGTTTCAGAGAAATCATACTCCATGTTTCGTTGTTCTTGTAGAATGTTGAACGACTACCCCAACTAAAATCTATCCACTCAACAAAAATTATTTCACAACACAGACTCATCTTGGACAGGATCGATTTGAAATCTATCATGGTTTCAGAGAAATCATACTCCATGGTTCGTTGTTCTTGTAAAATGTTGAACGACTATCCCAACTAAAATCTATCCACTCAACAAAAATTATTTCACACCACAGACTCATCTTGGTCAGGATCGATTTGAAATCTATCATGGTTTCAGAGAAATCATACTCCATTATTCGTTGTTCTTGTAGAATGTTGAACGACTACCCCAACTAAAATCTATCCACTCAACAAAAATTATTTCAGAGAAACCATACTCCATGGTAAGTTGTTCTTGTAGAATGTTGAACGACTACCCCAACTAAAATCTATCCACTCAACAAAAATTATTTCACACCACAGACTCATCTTGGTCAGGATCGATTTGAAATCTATCATGGTTTCAGAGAAATCATACTCCATGGTTCGTTGTTCTTGTAAAATGTTGAGCGACTATCCCAACTAAAATCTATCCACTCAACAAAAATTATTTCACACCACAGACTCATCTTGGTCAGGATCGATTTGAAATCTATCATGGTTTCAGAGAAATCATACTCCATGGCTCGTTGTTCTTGTAGAATGTTGAACGACTACCCCAACTAAAATCTATCCACTCAACAAAAATTATTTCACACCACAGACTCATCTTGGTCAGGATCGATTTGAAATCTATCATGGTTTCAGAGAAATCATACTCCATGGTTCGTTGTTCTTGTAAAATGTTGAACGACTATCCCAACTAAAATCTATCCACTCAACAAAAATTATTTCAGAGAAATCATACTCCATGTTTCGTTGTTCTTGTAGAATGTTGAACGACTACCCCAACTAAAATCTATCCACTCAACAAAAATTATTTCACACCACAGACTCATCTTGGTCAGGATCGATTTGAAATCTATCATGGTTTCAGAGAAATCACACTCCATGGTTCGTTGTTCTTGTAAAATGTTGAACGACTATCCCAACTAAAATCTATATACTCAACAAAAATTATTTCAGAGAAATCATACTCCATGGTTCGTTGTTCTTGTAGAATGTTGAACGACTACCCCAACTAAAATCTATCCACTCAACAAAAATTATTTCACACCACAGACTCATCTTGGTCAGGATCGATTTGAAATCTATCATGGTTTCAGAGAAATCATACTCCATGGTTCGTTGTTCTTGTAAAATGTTGAACGACTATCCCAACTAAAATCTATCCACTCAACAAAAATTATTTCACACCACAGACTCATCTTGGTCAGGATCGATTTGAAATCTATCATGGTTTCAGAGAAATCATACTCCATGGTTCGTTGTTCTTGTTGAATGTTGAACGACTAATCCAACTAAAATCTATCCGCTCAACAAAAATTATTTCACACCACAGACTCATCTTGGTCAGGATCGATTTGAAATCTGTCATGGTTTCAGAGAAATCATACTCCATGGTTCGCTGTTCTTGTAAAATGTTGAACGACTATCCCAACTAAAATCTATCCACTCAACAAAAATTATTTCACACCACAGACTCACCTTGGTCAGGATCGATTTGAAATCTATCATGGTTTCAGAGAAATCATACTCCATGGCTCGTTGTTCTTGTAGAATGTTGAACGACTACCCCAACTAAAATCTATCCACTCAACAAAAATTATTTCACACCACAGACTCATCTTGGTCAGGATCGATTTGAAATCTATCATGGTTTCAGAGAAATCATACTCCATGGTTCGTTGTTCTTGTAAAATGTTGAACGACTATCCCAACTAAAATCTATCCACTCAACAAAAATTATTTCAGAGAAATCATACTCCATGTTTCGTTGTTCTTGTAGAATGTTGAACGACTACCCCAACTAAAATCTATCCACTCAACAAAAATTATTTCACACCACAGACTCATCTTGGTCAGGATCGATTTGAAATCTATCATGGTTTCAGAGAAATCATACTCCATGGTTCGTTGTTCTTGTAAAATGTTGAACGACTATCCCAACTAAAATCTATCCACTCAACAAAAATTATTTCAGAGAAATCATACTCCATGGTTCGTTGTTCTTGTAAAATGTTGAACGACTACCCCAACTAAAATCTATCCACTCAACAAAAATTATTTCACACCACAGACTCATCTTGGTCAGGATCGATTTGAAATCTATCATGGTTTCAGAGAAATCATACTCCATGTTTCGTTGTTCTTGTAGAATGTTGAACGACTACCCCAACTAAAATCTATCCACTCAACAAAAATTATTTCACAACACAGACTCATCTTGGACAGGATCGATTTGAAATCTATCATGGTTTCAGAGAAATCATACTCCATGGTTCGTTGTTCTTGTAAAATGTTGAACGACTATCCCAACTAAAATCTATCCACTCAACAAAAATTATTTCACACCACAGACTCATCTTGGTCAGGATCGATTTGAAATCTATCATGGTTTCAGAGAAATCATACTCCATTATTCGTTGTTCTTGTAGAATGTTGAACGACTACCCCAACTAAAATCTATCCACTCAACAAAAATTATTTCAGAGAAACCATACTCCATGGTAAGTTGTTCTTGTAGAATGTTGAACGACTACCCCAACTAAAATCTATCCACTCAACAAAAATTATTTCACACCACAGACTCATCTTGGTCAGGATCGATTTGAAATCTATCATGGTTTCAGAGAAATCATACTCCATGGTTCGTTGTTCTTGTAAAATGTTGAGCGACTATCCCAACTAAAATCTATCCACTCAACAAAAATTATTTCACACCACAGACTCATCTTGGTCAGGATCGATTTGAAATCTATCATGGTTTCAGAGAAATCATACTCCATGGCTCGTTGTTCTTGTAGAATGTTGAACGACTACCCCAACTAAAATCTATCCACTCAACAAAAATTATTTCACACCACAGACTCATCTTGGTCAGGATCGATTTGAAATCTATCATGGTTTCAGAGAAATCATACTCCATGGTTCGTTGTTCTTGTAAAATGTTGAACGACTATCCCAACTAAAATCTATCCACTCAACAAAAATTATTTCAGAGAAATCATACTCCATGTTTCGTTGTTCTTGTAGAATGTTGAACGACTACCCCAACTAAAATCTATCCACTCAACAAAAATTATTTCACACCACAGACTCATCTTGGTCAGGATCGATTTGAAATCTATCATGGTTTCAGAGAAATCATACTCCATGGTTCGTTGTTCTTGTAAAATGTTGAACGACTATCCCAACTAAAATCTATCCACTCAACAAAAATTATTTCAGAGAAATCATACTCCATGGTTCGTTGTTCTTGTAAAATGTTGAACGACTACCCCAACTAAAATCTATCCACTCAACAAAAATTATTTCACACCACAGACTCATCTTGGTCAGGATCGATTTGAAATCTATCATGGTTTCAGAGAAATCATACTCCATGGTAAGTTGTTCTTGTAGAATGTTGAACGACTACCCCAACTAAAATCTATCCACTCAACAAAAATTATTTCACAACACAGACTCATCTTGGTCAGGATCGATTTGAAATCTATCATGGTTTCAGAGAAATCATACTCCATGGTTCGTTGTTCTTGTAAAATGTTGAACGACTATCCCAACTAAAATCTATCCACTCAACAAAAATTATTTCACACCACAGACTCATCTTGGTCAGGATCGATTTGAAATCTATCATGGTTTCAGAGAAATCATACTCCATTGTTCGTTGTTCTTGTAGAATGTTGAACGACTACCCCAACTAAAATCTATCCACTCAACAAAAATTATTTCACACCACAGACTCATCTTGGTCAGGATCGATTAGAAATCTATCATGGTTTCAGAGAAATCATACTCCATGGTAAGTTGTTCTTGTAGAATGTTGAACGACTACCCCAACTAAAATCTATCCACTCAACAAAAATTATTTCACAACACAGACTCATCTTGGTCAGGATCGATTTGAAATCTATCATGGTTTCAGAGAAATCATACTCCATGGTTCGTTGTTCTTGTAAAATGTTGAACGACTATCCCAACTAAAATCTATCCACTCAACAAAAATTATTTCACACCACAGACTCATCTTGGTCAGGATCGATTTGAAATCTATCATGGTTTCAGAGAAATCATACTCCATTGTTCATTGTTCTTGTAGAATGTTGAACGACTACCCCAACTAAAATCTATCCACTCAACAAAAATTATTTCAGAGAAACCATACTCCATGGTAAGTTGTTCTTGTAGAATGTTGAACGACTACCCCAACTAAAATCTATCCACTCAACAAAAATTATTTCACACCACAGACTCATCTTTTTCAGGATCGATTTGAAATCTATCATGGTTTCAGAGAAATCGTACTCCATGGTTCGTTGTTCTTGTAGAATGTTGAACGACTACCCCAACTAAAAGTTATCCACTCAACAAAAATTATTTCAGAGAAATCATACTCCATGTTTCGTTGTTCTTGTAGAATGTTGAACGACTACCCCAACTAAAATCTATCCACTCAACAAAAATTATTTCACACCACAGACTCATCTTGGTCAGGATCGATTTGAAATCTATCATGGTTTCAGAGAAATCATACTCCATGGTTCGTTGTTCTGGTAGAATGTTGAACGACTACCCCAACTAAAATCTATCCACTCAACAAAAATTATTTCACACCACAGACTCATCTTGGTCAGGATCGATTTGAAATCTATCATGGTTTCAGAGAAATCATACTCCATGGTTCGTTGTTCTTGTAGAATGTTGAACGACTACCCCAACTAAAATCTATCCACTCAACAAAAATTATTTCAGAGAAATCATACTCCATGGTTCGTTGTTCTTGTAGAATGTTGAACGACTACCCCAATTAAAATCTATCCACTCAACAAAAATTATTTCAGAGAAATCATACTCCATGGTAAGTTGTTCTTGTAGAATGTTGAACGACTATCCCAACTAAAATCTATCCACTCAACAAAAATTATTTCACAAAACAGACTCATCTTGGTCAGGATCGATTTGAAATCTATCATGGTTTCAGAGAAATCAAAGTCCATGGTAAGTTGTTCTTGTAGAATGTTGAACGACTACCCCAACTAAAATCTATCCACTCAACAAAAATTATTTCAGAGAAATCATACTTCATGGTAAGTTGTTCTTGTAGAATGTTGAACGACTATCCCTAACTAAAATCTATCCACTCAACAAAAATTATTTCACACCACAGACTCATCTTGGTCAGGATCGATTTGAAATCTATCATGGTTTCAGAGAAATCATACTCCATGGTTCGTTGTTCTTGTAGAATGTTGAACGACTATCCCAACTAAAATCTATCCACTCAACAAAAATTAGTCCATGGTAAGTTGTTCTTGTAGAATGTTGAACGACTACCCCAACTAAAATCTATCCACTCAACAAAAATTATTTCAGAGAAATCATACTCCATGATAAGTTGTTCTTGTAGAATGTTGAACGACTATCCCTAACTAAAATCTATCCACTCAACCAAAATTATTTCACACCACAGACTCATCTTGGTCAGGATCGATTTGAAATCTATCATGGTTTCAGAGAAATCATACTCCATGGTAAGTTGTTCTTGTAGAATGTTGAACGACTACCCCAATTAAAATCTATCCACTCAACAAAAATTATTTCAGAGAAATCATACTTAATGGTAAGTTGTTCTTGTAGAATGTTGAACGACTATCCCAACTAAAATCTATCCACTCAACAAAAATTATTTCAGAGAAATCATACTCCATGGTTCGTTGTTCTTGTAAAATGTTGAACGACTATCCCAACTAAAATCTATCCACTCAACAAAAATTATTTCAGAGAAATCATACTCCATGTTTCGTTGTTCTTGTAGAATGTTGAACGACTACCCCAACTAAAATCTATCCACTCAACAAAAATTATTTCACACCACAGACTCATCTTGGTCAGGATCGATTTGAAATCTATCATGGTTTCAGAGATATCATACTCCATGGTTCGTTGTTCTTGTAAAATGTTGAACGACTATCCCAACTAAAATCTATCCACTCAACAAAAATTATTTCAGAGAAATCATACTCCATGGTTCGTTGTTCTTGTAAAATGTTGAACGACTACCCCAACTAAAATCTATCCACTCAACAAAAATTATTTCACACCACAGACTCATCTTGGTCAGGATCGATTTGAAATCTATCATGGTTTCAGAGAAATCATACTCCATGTTTCGTTGTTCTTGTAAAATGTTGAACGACTATCCCAACTAAAATCTATCCACTCAACAAAAATTATTTCAGAGAAATCATACTCCATGGTTCGTTGTTCTTGTAGAATGTTGAACGACTACCCCAACTAAAATCTATCCACTCAACAAAAATTATTTCACACCACAGACTCATCTTGGTCAGGATCGATTTGAAATCTATCATGGTTTCAGAGAAATCATACTCCATGGTAAGTTGTTCTTGTAGAATGTTGAACGACTACCCCAACTAAAATCTATCCACTCAACAAAAATTATTTCACAACACAGACTCATCTTGGTCAGGATCGATTTGAAATCTATCATGGTTTCAGAGAAATCATACTCCATGGTTCGTTGTTCTTGTAAAATGTTGAACGACTATCCCAACTAAAATCTATCCACTCAACAAAAATTATTTCACACCACAGACTCATCTTGGTCAGGATCGATTTGAAATCTATCATGGTTTCAGAGAAATCATACTCCATTGTTCGTTGTTCTTGTAGAATGTTGAACGACTACCCCAACTAAAATCTATCCACTCAACAAAAATTATTTCACACCACAGACTCATCTTGTTCAGGATCGATTTCTATCATGGTTGCAGAGAAATCATACTCCATGGCTCGTTGTTCTTGTAGAATGTTGAACGACTACCCCAACTAAAATCTATCCACTCAACAAAAATTATTTCACACCACAGACTCATCTTGGTCAGGATCGATTTGAAATCTATCATGGTTTCAGAGAAATCATACTCCATGGTTCGTTGTTCTTGTAGAATGTTGAACGACTACCCCAACTAAAATCTATCCACTCAACAAAAATTATTTCACACCACAGACTCATCTTTTTCAGGATCGATTTGAAATCTATCATGGTTTCAGAGAAATCGTACTCCATGGTTCGTTGTTCTTGTAGAATGTTGAACGACTACCCCAACTAAAAGTTATCCACTCAACAAAAATTATTTCAGAGAAATCATACTCCATGTTTCGTTGTTCTTGTAGAATGTTGAACGACTACCCCAACTAAAATCTATCCACTCAACAAAAATTATTTCACACCACAGATTCATCTTGGTCAGGATCGATTTGAAATCTATCATGGTTTCAGAGAAATCATACTACTCCATGGTTCGTTGTTCTGGTAGAATGTTGAACGACTACCCCAACTAAAATCTATCCACTCAACAAAAATTATTTCACACCACAGACTCATCTTGGTCAGGATCGATTTGAAATCTATCATGGTTTCAGAGAAATCATACTCCATGGTTCGTTGTTCTTGTAAAATGTTGAACGACTACCCCAACTAAAATCTATCCACTCAACAAAAATTATTTCAGAGAAATCATACTCCATGGCTCGTTGTTCTTGTAGAATGTTGAACGACTACCCCAATTAAAATCGGTCCACTCAACAAAAATTATTTCAGAGAAATCATACTCCATGGTAAGTTGTTCTTGTAGAATGTTGAACGACTATCCCAACTAAAATCTATCCACTCAACAAAAATTATTTCACACCACAGACTCATCTTGGTCAGGATCGATTTTAAATCTATCATGGTTTCAGAGAAATCATACTCCATGGTAAGTTGTTCTTGTAGAATGTTGAACGACTACCCCAACTAAAATCTATCCACTCAACAAAAATTATTTCACACCACAGACTCATCTTGGTCAGGATCGATTTGAAATCTATCATGGTTTCAGAGAAATCAAAGTCCATGGTAAGTTGTTCTTGTAGAATGTTGAACGACTACCCCAACTAAAATTTATCCACTCAACAAAAATTATTTCAGAGAAATCATACTCCATGGTAAGTTGTTCTTGTAGAATGTTGAACGACTATCCCTAACTAAAATCTATCCACTCAACAAAAATTATTTCACACCACAGACTCATCTTGGTCAGGATCGATTTGAAATCTATCATGGTTTCAGAGAAATCATACTCCATGGTTCGTTGTTCTTGTAGAATGTTGAACGACTATCCCAACTAGTCCATGGTAAGTTGTTCTTGTAGAATGTTGAACGACTACCCCAACTAAAATCTATCCACTCAACAAAAATTATTTCAGAGAAATCATACTCCATGATAAGTTGTTCTTGTAGAATGTTGAACGACTATCCCTAACTAAAATCTATCCACTCAACAAAAATTATTTCACACCACAGACTCATCTTGGTCAGGATCGATTTGAAATCTATCATGGTTTCAGAGAAATCATACTCCATGGTTCGTTGTTCTTGTAGAATGTTGAACGACTATCCCAACTAAAATCTATCCACTCAACAAAAATTATTTCACACCACAGACTCATCTTGGTCAGGATCAATTTGAAATCTATCATGGTTTCAGAGAAATCATACTCCATGGTAAGTTGTTCTTGCAGAATGTTGAACGACTACCCCAACTAAAATCTATCCACTCAACAAAAATTATTTCACACCACAGACTCATCTTGGTCAGGATCGATTTGAAATCTATCATGGTTTCAGAGAAATCATAGTCCATGGTAAGTTGTTCTTGTAGAATGTTGAACGACTACCCCAACTAAAATCTATCCACTCAACAAAAATTATTTCAGACAAATCATACTCCATGGTTCGTTGTTCTTGTAGAATGTTGAGCGACTACCCCAACTAAAATCTATCCACTCAACAAAAATTATTTCACACCACAGACTCATCTTGGTCATAATCGATTTGAAATCTATCATGGTTTTAGAGAAACCATAGTCCATGATAAGTTGTTCTTGTAGAATGTTGAACGACTACCCCAACTAAAATCTATCCACTCAACAAAAATTATTTCACACCACAGACTCATCTTGGTCAGGATCGATTTGAAATCTATCATGGTTTCAGAGAAATCATACTCCATGGTTCGTTGTTCTTGTAGAATGTTGAACGACTACCCCAACTAAAATCTATCCACTCAACAAAAATTATTTCACACCACAGACTCATCTTGGTCAGGATCGATTTGAAATCTATCATGGTTTCAGAGAAATCATACTCCATGGTTCGTTGTTCTTGTAGAATGTTGAACGACTATCCCAACTAAAATCTATCCACTCAACAAAAATTATTACACACCACAGACTCATCTTGGTCAGGATCGATTTGAAATCTATCATGGTTTCAGAGAAATCATAGTCCATGGTAAGTTGTTCTTGTAGAATGTTGAACGACTACCCCTAACTACAATCTATCCACTCAACAAAAATTATTTCACACCACAGACTCATCTTGGTCAGGATCGATTTGAAATCTATCATGGTTTCAGAGAAATCATACTCCATGGTTCGTTGTTCTTGTAGACTGTTGAACGACTACCCCAACTAAAATCTATCCACTCAACAAAAATTATTTCAGAGAAATCATACTCCATGGTTCGTTGTTCTTGTAAAATGTTGAACGACTACCCCAACTAAAATCTATCCACTCAACAAAAATTATTTCACACCACAGACTCATCTTGGTCAGGATCGATTTGAAATCTATCATGGTTTCAGAGCAATCATACTCCATGGTTCGTTGTTCTTGTAGAATGTTGAACGACTACCCCAACTAAAATCTATCCACTCAACAAAAATTATTTCAGAGAAATCATACTCCATGGTTCGTTGTTCTTGTAGAATGTTGAACGAGTATCCCAACTAAAATCTATCCACTCAACAAAAATTATTTCACACCACAGACTCATCTTGGTCAGGATCGATTTGAAATCTATCATGGTTTCAGGGAAATCATACTCCATGGTTCGTTGTTCTTGTAGAATGTTGAACGACTACCCCAACTAAAATCTATCCACTCAACAAAAATTATTTCACACCACAGACTCATTTTGGTCAGGATCGATTTGAAATCTATCATGGTTTCAGAGAAATCATACTCCATGGTTCGTTGTTCTTGTAGAATGTTGAACGACTACCCCAACTAAAATCTATCCACTCAACAAAAATTATTTCACACCACAGACTCATCTTGGTCAGGATCGATTTGAAATCTATCATGGTTTCAGAAAAATCATACTCCATGGTTCGTTGTTCTTGTAGAATGTTGAACGACTACCCCAACTAAAATCTATCCACTCAACAAAAATTATTTCACACCACAGACTCATCTTGGTCATAATCGATTTGAAATCTATCATGGTTTTAGAGAAACCATAGTCCATGATAAGTTGTTCTTGTAGAATGTTGAACGACTACCCCAACTAAAATCTATCCACTCAACAAAAATTATTTCACACCACAGACTCATCTTGGTCAGGATCGATTTGAAATCTATCATGGTTTCAGAGAAATCATACTCCATGGTTCGTTGTTCTTGTAGAATGTTGAACGACTACCCCAACTAAAATCTATCCACTCAACAAAAATTATTTCACACCACAGACTCATCTTGGTCAGGATCGATTTGAAATCTATCATGGTTTCAGAGAAATCATACTCCATGGTTCGTTGTTCTTGTAGAATGTTGAACGACTATCCCAACTAAAATCTATCCACTCAACAAAAATTATTACACACCACAGACTCATCTTGGTCAGGATCGATTTGAAATCTATCATGGTTTCAGAGAAATCATAGTCCATGGTAAGTTGTTCTTGTAGAATGTTGAACGACTACCCCTAACTACAATCTATCCACTCAACAAAAATTATTTCACAAAACAGACTCATCTTGGTCAGGATCGATTTGAAATCTATCATGGTTTCAGAGAAATCATACTCCATGGTTCGTTGTTCTTGTAGACTATTGAACGACTACCCCAACTAAAATCTATCCACTCAACAAAAATTATTTCAGAGAAATCATACTCCATGGTTCGTTGTTCTTGTAAAATGTTGAACGACTACCCCAACTAAAATCTATCCACTCAACAAAAATTATTTCACACCACAGACTCATCTTGGTCAGGATCGATTTGAAATCTATCATGGTTTCAGAGCAATCATACTCCATGGTTCGTTGTTCTTGTAGAATGTTGAACGACTACCCCAACTAAAATCTATCCACTCAACAAAAATTATTTCAGAGAAATCATACTCCATGGTTCGTTGTTCTTGTAGAATGTTGAACGAGTATCCCAACTAAAATCTATCCACTCAACAAAAATTATTTCACACCACAGACTCATCTTGGTCAGGATCGATTTGAAATCTATCATGGTTTCAGAGAAATCATACTCCATGTTTCGTTGTTCTTGTAGAATGTTGAACGACTACCCCAACTAAAATCTATCCACTCAACAAAAATTATTTCACACCACAGACTCATTTTGGTCAGGATCGATTTGAAATCTATCATGGTTTCAGAGAAATCATACTCCATGGTTCGTTGTTCTTGTAGAATGTTGAACGACTACCCCAACTAAAATCTATCCACTCAACAAAAATTATTTCAGAGAAATCATACTCCATGGTTCGTTGTTCTTGTAGAATGTTGAACGACTACCCCAATTAAAATCTGTCCACTCAACAAAAATTATTTCAGAGAAATCATACTCCATGGTAAGTTGTTCTTGTAGAATGTTGAACGACTATCCCAACTAAAATCTATCCACTCAACAAAAATTATTTCACACCACAGACTCATCTTGGTCAGGATCGATTTTAAATCTATCATGGTTTCAGAGAAATCATACTCCATGGTAAGTTGTTCTTGTAGAATGTTGAACGACTACCCCAACTAAAATCTATCCACTCAACAAAAATTATTTCACACCACAGACTCATCTTGGTCAGGATCGATTTGAAATCTATCATGGTTTCAGAGAAATCAAAGTCCATGGTAAGTTGTTCTTGTAGAATGTTGAACGACTACCCCAACTAAAATTTATCCACTCAACAAAAATTATTTCAGAGAAATCATACTCCATGGTAAGTTGTTCTTGTAGAATGTTGAACGACTATCCCTAACTAAAATCTATCCACTCAACAAAAATTATTTCACACCACAGACTCATCTTGGTCAGGATCGATTTGAAATCTATCATGGTTTCAGAGAAATCATACTCCATGGTTCGTTGTTCTTGTAGAATGTTGAACGACTATCCCAACTAAAATCTATCCACTCAACAAAAATTAGTCCATGGTAAGTTGTTCTTGTAGAATGTTGAACGACTACCCCAACTAAAATCTATCCACTCAACAAAAATTATTTCAGAGAAATCATACTCCATGATAAGTTGTTCTTGTAGAATGTTGAACGACTATCCCTAACTAAAATCTATCCACTCAACAAAAATTATTTCACACCACAGACTCATCTTGGTCAGGATCGATTTGAAATCTATCATGGTTTCAGAGAAATCATACTCCATGGTTCGTTGTTCTTGTAGAATGTTGAACGACTATCCCAACTAAAATCTATCCACTCAACAAAAATTATTTCACACCACAGACTCATCTTGGTCAGGATCAATTTGAAATCTATCATGGTTTCAGAGAAATCATACTCCATGGTAAGTTGTTCTTGCAGAATGTTGAACGACTACCCCAACTAAAATCTATCCACTCAACAAAAATTATTTCACACCACAGACTCATCTTGGTCAGGATCGATTTGAAATCTATCATGGTTTCAGAGAAATCATAGTCCATGGTAAGTTGTTCTTGTAGAATGTTGAACGACTACCCCAACTAAAATCTATCCACTCAACAAAAATTATTTCAGACAAATCATACTCCATGGTTCGTTGTTCTTGTAGAATGTTGAGCGACTACCCCAACTAAAATCTATCCACTCAACAAAAATTATTTCACACCACAGACTCATCTTGGTCATAATCGATTTGAAATCTATCATGGTTTTAGAGAAACCATAGTCCATGATAAGTTGTTCTTGTAGAATGTTGAACGACTACCCCAACTAAAATCTATCCACTCAACAAAAATTATTTCACACCACAGACTCATCTTGGTCAGGATCGATTTGAAATCTATCATGGTTTCAGAGAAATCATACTCCATGGTTCGTTGTTCTTGTAGAATGTTGAACGACTACCCCAACTAAAATCTATCCACTCAACAAAAATTATTTCACACCACAGACTCATCTTGGTCAGGATCGATTTGAAATCTATCATGGTTTCAGAGAAATCATACTCCATGGTTCGTTGTTCTTGTAGAATGTTGAACGACTATCCCAACTAAAATCTATCCACTCAACAAAAATTATTACACACCACAGACTCATCTTGGTCAGGATCGATTTGAAATCTATCATGGTTTCAGAGAAATCATAGTCCATGGTAAGTTGTTCTTGTAGAATGTTGAACGACTACCCCTAACTACAATCTATCCACTCAACAAAAATTATTTCACACCACAGACTCATCTTGGTCAGGATCGATTTGAAATCTATCATGGTTTCAGAGAAATCATACTCCATGGTTCGTTGTTCTTGTAGACTGTTGAACGACTACCCCAACTAAAATCTATCCACTCAACAAAAATTATTTCAGAGAAATCATACTCCATGGTTCGTTGTTCTTGTAAAATGTTGAACGACTACCCCAACTAAAATCTATCCACTCAACAAAAATTATTTCACACCACAGACTCATCTTGGTCAGGATCGATTTGAAATCTATCATGGTTTCAGAGCAATCATACTCCATGGTTCGTTGTTCTTGTAGAATGTTGAACGACTACCCCAACTAAAATCTATCCACTCAACAAAAATTATTTCAGAGAAATCATACTCCATGGTTCGTTGTTCTTGTAGAATGTTGAACGAGTATCCCAACTAAAATCTATCCACTCAACAAAAATTATTTCACACCACAGACTCATCTTGGTCAGGATCGATTTGAAATCTATCATGGTTTCAGAGAAATCATACTCCATGGTTCGTTGTTCTTGTAGAATGTTGAACGACTACCCCAACTAAAATCTATCCACTCAACAAAAATTATTTCACACCACAGACTCATTTTGGTCAGGATCGATTTGAAATCTATCATGGTTTCAGAGAAATCATACTCCATGGTTCGTTGTTCTTGTAGAATGTTGAACGACTACCCCAACTAAAATCTATCCACTCAACAAAAATTATTTCACACCACAGACTCATCTTGGTCAGGATCGATTTGAAATCTATCATGGTTTCAGAAAAATCATACTCCATGGTTCGTTGTTCTTGTAGAATGTTGAACGACTACCCCAACTAAAATCTATCCACTCAACAAAAATTATTTCACACCACAGACTCATCTTGGTCATAATCGATTTGAAATCTATCATGGTTTTAGAGAAACCATAGTCCATGATAAGTTGTTCTTGTAGAATGTTGAACGACTACCCCAACTAAAATCTATCCACTCAACAAAAATTATTTCACACCACAGACTCATCTTGGTCAGGATCGATTTGAAATCTATCATGGTTTCAGAGAAATCATACTCCATGGTTCGTTGTTCTTGTAGAATGTTGAACGACTACCCCAACTAAAATCTATCCACTCAACAAAAATTATTTCACACCACAGACTCATCTTGGTCAGGATCGATTTGAAATCTATCATGGTTTCAGAGAAATCATACTCCATGGTTCGTTGTTCTTGTAGAATGTTGAACGACTATCCCAACTAAAATCTATCCACTCAACAAAAATTATTACACACCACAGACTCATCTTGGTCAGGATCGATTTGAAATCTATCATGGTTTCAGAGAAATCATAGTCCATGGTAAGTTGTTCTTGTAGAATGTTGAACGACTACCCCTAACTACAATCTATCCACTCAACAAAAATTATTTCACAAAACAGACTCATCTTGGTCAGGATCGATTTGAAATCTATCATGGTTTCAGAGAAATCATACTCCATGGTTCGTTGTTCTTGTAGACTATTGAACGACTACCCCAACTAAAATCTATCCACTCAACAAAAATTATTTCAGAGAAATCATACTCCATGGTTCGTTGTTCTTGTAAAATGTTGAACGACTACCCCAACTAAAATCTATCCACTCAACAAAAATTATTTCACACCACAGACTCATCTTGGTCAGGATCGATTTGAAATCTATCATGGTTTCAGAGCAATCATACTCCATGGTTCGTTGTTCTTGTAGAATGTTGAACGACTACCCCAACTAAAATCTATCCACTCAACAAAAATTATTTCAGAGAAATCATACTCCATGGTTCGTTGTTCTTGTAGAATGTTGAACGAGTATCCCAACTAAAATCTATCCACTCAACAAAAATTATTTCACACCACAGACTCATCTTGGTCAGGATCGATTTGAAATCTATCATGGTTTCAGAGAAATCATACTCCATGTTTCGTTGTTCTTGTAGAATGTTGAACGACTACCCCAACTAAAATCTATCCACTCAACAAAAATTATTTCACACCACAGACTCATTTTGGTCAGGATCGATTTGAAATCTATCATGGTTTCAGAGAAATCATACTCCATGGTTCGTTGTTCTTGTAGAATGTTGAACGACTACCCCAACTAAAATCTATCCACTCAACAAAAATTATTTCACACCACAGACTCATCTTGGTCAGGATCGATTTGAAATCTATCATGGTTTCAGAAAAATCATACTCCATGGTTCGTTGTTCTTGTAGAATGTTGAACGACTACCCCAACTAAAATCTATCCACTCAACAAAAATTATTTCAGAGAAATCATACTCCATGGTTCGTTGTTCTTGTAAAATGTTGAACGACTACCCCAACTAAAATCTATTTACTCAACAAAAATTATTTCACACCACAGACTCATCTTGGTCAGGATCGATTTGAAATCTATCATGGTTTCAGAGAAATCATACTCAATGGTGAGTTGTTCTTGTAGAATGTTGAACGACTATCCCAACTAAAATCTATCCACTCAACAAAAATTATTTCAGAGAAATCATACTCCATGGTTCGTTGTTCTTGTAGAATGTTGAACGACTACCCCAACTAAAATCTATCCACTCAACAAAAATTATTTCAGAGAAATCATACTCCATGGTAAATTGTTCTTGTAGAATGTTGAACGACTACAACAACTAAAATCTATCCACTCAACAAAAATTATTTCACACCACAGACTCATCTTGGTCAGGATCGATTTGAAATCTATCATGGTTTCAGAGAAATCATAGTCCATGGTAAGTTGTTCTTGTAGAATGTTGAACGACTACCCCAACTAAAATCTATCCACTCAACAAAAATTATTTCAGAGAAATCATACTCCATGGTAAGTTGTTCTTGTAGAATGTTGAACGACTACCCCAACTAAAATCTATCCACTCAACAAAAATTATTTCACACCACAGACTCATCTTGGTCAGGATCGATTTGAAATCTATTATGGTTTCAGAGAAATCATACTCCATGGTTCGTTGTTCTTGTAGAATGTTGAACGACTAATCCAACTAAAATCTATCCGCTCAACAAAAATTATTTCACACCGCAGACTCATCTTGGTCAGGATCGATTTGAAATCTATCATGGTTTCAGAGAAATCATACTCCATGGTAAGTTGTTCTTGTAGAATGTTGAACGACTACCCCAACTAAAATCTATCCACTCAACAAAAATTATTTCACACCACAGACTCATCTTGGTCAGGATCGATTTGAAATCTATCATGGTTTCAGAGAAATCATACTAAATGGTTCGTTGTTCTTGTAAAATGTTGAACGACTATCCCAACTAAAATTTATCCACTCAACAAAAATTATTTCACACCACAGACTCATCTTGGTCAGGATCGATTTGAAATCTATCATGGTTTCAGAGAAATCATACTCCATGGTTCGTTGTTCTTGTAAAATGTTGAACGACTATCCCAACTAAAATCTATCCACTCAACAAAAATTATTTCAGAGAAATCATACTCCATGGTTCGTTGTTCTTGTAGAATGTTGAACGACTACCCCAACTAAAATCTATCCACTCAACAAAAATTATTTCATACCACAGACTCATCTTGGTCAGGATCGATTTGAAATCTATCATGGTTTCAGAGAAATCATACTCCATGGTTCGTTGTTCTTGTAGAATGTTGAACGACTATCCCAACTAAAATCTATCCGCTCAACAAAAATTATTTCACACCACAGACTCATCTTGGTCAGGATCGATTTGAAATCTATCATGGTTTCAGAGAAATCATAGTCCATGGTAAGTTGTACTTGTGGAATGTTGAACGACTACCCCAACTAAAATCTATCCACTCAACAAAAATTATTTCACACCACAGACTCATCTTGGTCAGGATCGATTTGAAATCTATCATGGTTTCAGAGAAATCATACTCCATGGTTCGTTGTTCTTGTAGAATGTTGAACGACTATCCCAACTAAAATCTATCCACTCAACAAAAATTATTTCACACCACAGACTCATCTTGGTCACAATCGATTTGAAATCTATCATGGTTTCAGAGAAATCATACTCCATGGTTCGTTGTTCTTGTAAAAGGTTGAACGACTATCCCAACTAAAATCTATCCACTCAACAAAAATTATTTCACACCACAGACTCATCTTGGTCAGGATCGATTTGAAATCTATCATGGTTTCGGAGAAATCGTACTCCATGGTAAGTTGTTCTTGTAGAATGTTGAACGACTACCCCAAATAAAATCTATCCACGCACCAAAAATTATTTCACACCACAGACTCATCTTGGTCAGGATCGATTTGAAATCTATCATGGTTTCAGAGAAATCATACTCCATGGTTCGTTGTTCTTGTAGAATGTTGAACGACTAATCCAACTAAAATCTATCCACTCAACAAAAATTATTTCACACCACAGACTCATCTTGGCCAGGATCGATTTGAAATCTATCATGGTTTCAGAGAAATCATACTCCATGGTAAGTTGTTCTTGTAGAATGTTGAACGACTACCCCAAATAAAATCTATCCACTCACCAAAAATTATTTCACACCACAGACTCATCTTGGTCAGGATCGATTTGAAATCTATCATGGTTTCAGAGAAATCATACTCCATGGTTCGTTGTTCTTGTAAAATGTTGAACGACTATCCCAACTAAAATCTATCCACTCAACAAAAATTATTTCAGAGAAATCATACTCCATGTTTCGTTGTTCTTGTAGAATGTTGAACGACTACCCCAACTAAAATCTATCCACTCAACAAAAATTATTTCACACCACAGACTCATCTTGGTCAGGATCGATTTGAAATCTATCATGGTTTCAGAGAAATCATACTCCATGGTAAGTTGTTCTTGTAGAATGTTGAACGACTACCCCAAATAAAATCTATCCACGCACCAAAAATTATTTCACACCACAGACTCATCTTGGTCAGGATCGATTTGAAATCTATCATGGTTTCAGAGAAATCATACTCCATGGTTCGTTGTTCTTGTAGAATGTTGAACGACTATCCCAACTAAAATCTATCCACTCAACAAAAATTATTTCACACCACAGACTCATCTTGGTCAGGATCGATTTGAAATCTATCATGGTTTCAGAGAAATCATACTCCATGGTTCGTTGTTCTTGTAAAATGTTGAACGACTATCCCAACTAAAATCTATCCACTCAACAAAAATTATTTCACACCACAGACTCATCTTGGTCAGGATCGATTTGAAATCTATCATGGTTTCAGAGAAATCATACTCCATGGTTCGTTGTTCTTGTAAAATGTTGAACGACTATCCCAACTAAAATCTATCCACTCAACAAAAATTATTTCAGAGAAATCATACTCCATGGTTCGTTGTTCTTGTAGAATGTTGAACGACTACCCCAACTAAAATCTATCCACTCAACAAAAATTATTTCACACCACAGACTCATCTTGGTCAGGATCGATTTGAAATCTATCATGGTTTCAGAGAAATCATACTCCATGGTTAGTTGTTCTTGTAGAATGTTGAACGACTACCCCAACTAAAATCTATCCACTCAACAAAAATTATTTCAGAGAAATCATACTCCATGGTTCGTTGTTCTTGTAGAATGTTGAACGACTACCCCAATTAAAATCTATCCACTCAACAAAAATTATTTCAGAGAAATCATACTCCATGGTAAGTTGTTCTTGTAGAATGTTGAACGACTATCCCAACTAAAATCTATCCACTCAACAAAAATTATTTCACACCACAGACTCATCTTGGTCAGGATCGATTTGAAATCTATCATGGTTTCAGAGAAATCATAGTCCATGGTAAGTTGTTCTTGTAGAATGTTGAACGACTACCCCAACTAAAATCTATCCACTCAACAAAAATTATTTCAAACCACAGACTCATCTTGGTCAGGATCGATTTGAAATCTATCATGGTTTCAGAGAAATCAAAGTCCATGGTAAGTTGTTCTTGTAGAATGTTTAACGACTACAACAACTAAAATTTATCCACTCAACAAAAATTATTTCAGAGAAATCATACTCCATGGTAAGTTGTTCTTGTAGAATGTTGAACGACTATCCCTAACTAAAATCTATCCACTCAACAAAAATTATTTCACACCACAGACTCATCTTGGTCAGGATCGATTTGAAATCTATCATGGTTTCAGAGAAATCATACTCCATGGTTCGTTGTTCTTGTAGAATGTTGAACGACTATCCCAACTAAAATCTATCCACTCAACAAAAATTAGTCCATGGTAAGTTGTTCTTGTAGAATGTTGAACGACTACCCCAACTAAAATCTATCCACTCAACAAAAATTATTTCAGAGAAATCATACTCCATGGTAAGTTGTTCTTGTAGAATGTTGAACGACTATCCCTAACTAAAATCTATCCACTCAACAAAAATTATTTCACACCACAGACTCAACTTGGTCAGGATCGATTTGAAATCTATCATGGTTTCAGAGAAATCATACTCCATGGTTCGTTGTTCTTGTAGAATGTTGAACGACTATCCCAACTAAAATCTATCCACTCAACAAAAATTATTTCACACCACAGACTCATCTTGGTCAGGATCAATTTGAAATCTATCATGGTTTCAGAGAAATCATACTCCATGGTAAGTTGTTCTTGCAGAATGTTGAACGACTACCCCAACTAAAATCTATCCACTCAACAAAAATTATTTCAGAGAAATCATACTCCATGGTAAGTTGTTCTTGTAGAATGTTGAACGACTACCCCAACTAAAATCTATCCACTCAACAAAAATTATTTCACACCACAGACTCATCTTGGTCAGGATCGATTTGAAATCTATCATGGTTTCAGAGAAATCATAGTCCATGGTAAGTTGTTCTTGTAGAATGTTGAACGACTACCCCAACTAAAATCTATCCACTCAACAAAAATTATTTCAGACAAATCATACTCCATGGTTCGTTGTTCTTGTAGAATGTTGAACGACTACCCCAACTAAAATCTATCCACTCAACAAAAATTATTTCACACCACAGACTCATCTTGGTCATAATCGATTTGAAATCTATCATGGTTTTAGAGAAATCATAGTCCATGATAAGTTGTTCTTGTAGAATGTTGAACGACTACCCCAACTAAAATCTATCCACTCAACAAAAATTATTTCTCACCACAGACTCATCTTGGTCAGGATCGATTTGAAATCTATCATGGTTTCAGAGAAATCATACTCCATGGTAAGTTGTTCTTGTAGAATGTTGAACGACTACCCCAACTATAATCTATCCACTCAACAAAAATTATTTCACACCACAGACTCATCTTGGTCAGGATCGATTTGAAATCTATCATGGTTTCAGAGAAATCAAAGTCCATGGTAAGTTGTTCTTGTAGAATGTTGAACGACTACCCCAACTAAAATTTATCCACTCAACAAAAATTATTTCAGAGAAATCATACTCCATGGTTCGTTGTTCTTGTAGAATGTTGAACGACTATCCCAACTAAAATCTATGCACTCAACAAAAATTAGTCCATGGTAAGTTGTTCTTGTAGAATGTTGAACGACTACCCCAACTAAAATCTATCCATTCAACAAAAATTATTTCAGAGAAATCATACTCCATGGTAAGTTGTTCTTGTTTCACACCACAGACTCATCTTGGTCAGGATCGATTTGAAATCTATCATGGTTTCAGAGAAATCATAGTCCATGGTAAGTTGTTCTTGTAGAATGTTGAACGACTATCCCAACTAAAATCTATCCACTCAACAAAAATTATTTCACACCACACACTCATCTTGGTCAGGATCAATTTGAAATCTATCATGGTTTCAGAGAAATCATACTCCATGGTAAGTTGTTCTTGCAGAATGTTGAACGACTACCCCAACTAAAATCTATCCACTCAACAAAAATTATTTCAGAGAAATCATACTCCATGGTAAGTTGTTCTTGTAGAATGTTGAATGACTACCCCAAATAAAATCTATCCACTCAACAAAAATTATTTCACACCACAGACTCATCTTGGTCAGGATCGATTTGAAATCTATCATGGTTTCAGAGAAATCAAAGTCCATGGTAAGTTGTTCTTGTAGAATGTTGAACGACTACAACAACTAAAATTTATCCACTCAACAAAAATTATTTCAGAGAAATCATACTCCATGGTAAGTTGTTCTTGTAGAATGTTGAACGACTATCCCTAACTAAAATCTATCCACTCAACAAAAATTATTTCACACCACAGACTCATCTTGGTCAGGATCGATTTGAAATCTATCATGGTTTCAGAGAAATCATACTCCATGGTTCGTTGTTCTTGTAGAATGTTGAACGACTATCCCAACTAAAATCTATCCACTCAACAAAAATTAGTCCATGGTAAGTTGTTCTTGTAGAATGTTGAACGACTACCCCAACTAAAATCTATCCACTCAACAAAAATTATTTCAGAGAAATCATACTCCATGGTAAGTTGTTCTTGTAGAATGTTGAACGACTATCCCTAACTAAAATCTATCCACTCAACAAAAATTATTTCACACCACAGACTCAACTTGGTCAGGATCGATTTGAAATCTATCATGGTTTCAGAGAAATCATACTCCATGGTTCGTTGTTCTTGTAGAATGTTGAACGACTATCCCAACTAAAATCTATCCACTCAACAAAAATTATTTCACACCACAGACTCATCTTGGTCAGGATCAATTTGAAATCTATCATGGTTTCAGAGAAATCATACTCCATGGTAAGTTGTTCTTGCAGAATGTTGAACGACTACCCCAACTAAAATCTATCCACTCAACAAAAATTATTTCAGAGAAATCATACTCCATGGTAAGTTGTTCTTGTAGAATGTTGAACGACTACCCCAACTAAAATCTATCCACTCAACAAAAATTATTTCACACCACAGACTCATCTTGGTCAGGATCGATTTGAAATCTATCATGATTTCAGAGAAATCATAGTCCATGGTAAGTTGTTCTTGTAGAATGTTGAACGACTACCCCAACTAAAATCTATCCACTCAACAAAAATTATTTCAGACAAATCATACTCCATGGTTCGTTGTTCTTGTAGAATGTTGAACGACTACCCCAACTAAAATCTATCCACTCAACAAAAATTATTTCACACCACAGACTCATCTTGGTCATAATCGATTTGAAATCTATCATGGTTTTAGAGAAATCATAGTCCATGATAAGTTGTTCTTGTAGAATGTTGAACGACTACCCCAACTAAAATCTATCCACTCAACAAAAATTATTTCTCACCACAGACTCATCTTGGTCAGGATCGATTTGAAATCTATCATGGTTTCAGAGAAATCATACTCCATGGTAAGTTGTTCTTGTAGAATGTTGAACGACTACCCCAACTAAAATCTATCCACTCAACAAAAATTATTTCACACCACAGACTCATCTTGGTCAGGATCGATTTGAAATCTATCATGGTTTCAGAGAAATCAAAGTCCATGGTAAGTTGTTCTTGTAGAATGTTGAACGACTACCCCAACTAAAATTTATCCACTCAACAAAAATTATTTCAGAGAAATCATACTCCATGGTTCGTTGTTCTTGTAGAATGTTGAACGACTATCCCAACTAAAATCTATGCACTCAACAAAAATTAGTCCATGGTAAGTTGTTCTTGTAGAACGTTGAACGACTACCCCAACTAAAATCTATCCACTCAACAAAAATTATTTCAGAGAAATCATACTCCATGGTAAGTTGTTCTTGTAGAATGTTGAACGACTATCCCAACTAAAATCTATCCACTCAACAAAAATTATTTCACACCACAGACTCATCTTGGTCAGGATCGATTTGAAATCTATCATGGTTTCAGAGAAATCATACTCCATGGTTCGTTGTTCTTGTAGAATGTTGAACGACTATCCCAACTAAAATCTATCCACTCAACAAAAATTATTTCACACCACAGACTCATCTTGGTCAGGATCAATTTGAAATCTATCATGGTTTCAGAGAAATCATACTCCATGGTAAGTTGTTCTTGCAGAATGTTGAACGACTACCCCAAATAAAATCTATCCACTCAACAAAAATTATTTCACACCACAGACTCATCTTGGTCAGGATCGATTTGAAATCTATCATGGTTTCAGAGAAATCATAGTCCATGGTAAGTTGTTCTTGTAGAATGTTGAACGACTACCCCAACTAAAATCTATCCACTCAACAAAAATTATTTCACACCACAGACTCATCTTGGTCAGGATCGATTTGAAATCTATCATGGTTTCAGAGAAATCAAAGTCCATGGTAAGTTGTTCTTGTAGAATGTTGAACGACTACCCCAACTAAAATCTATCCACTCAACAAAAATTATTTCACACCACAGACTCATCTTGGTCAGGATCGATTTGAAATCTATCATGGTTTCAGAGAAATCATAGTCCATGGTAAGTTGTTCTTGTAGAATGTTGAACGACTACCCCTAACTACAATCTATCCACTCAACAAAAATTATTTCACACCACAGACTCATCTTGGTCAGGATCGATTTGAAATCTATCATGGTTTCAGAGAAATCAAAGTCCATGGTAAGTTGTTCTTGTAGAATGTTGAACGACTACCCCAACTAAAATCTATCCACTCAACAAAAATTATTTCACACCACAGACTCATCTTGGTCAGGATCGATTTGAAATCTATCATGGTTTCAGAGAAATCATACTCCATGGTAAGTTGTTCTTGTAGAATGTTGAACGACTACCCCAACTAAAATCTATCCACTCAACAAAAATTATTTCACACCACAGACTCATCTTGGTCAGGATCGATTTGAAATCTATCATGGTTTCAGAGAAATCAAAGTCCATGGTAAGTTGTTCTTGTAGAATGTTGAACGACTACCCCAACTAAAATCTATCCACTCAACAAAAATTATTTCACACCACAGACTCATCTTGGTCAGGATCGATTTGAAATCTATCATGGTTTCAGAGAAATCATACTCCATTGTTCGTTGTTCTTGTAGAATGTTGAACGACTAATCCAACTAAAATCTATCCGCTCAACAAAAATTATTTCACACCACAGACTCATCTTGGTCAGGATCGATTTGAAATCTATCATGGTTTCAGAGAAATCATAGTCCATGGTAAGTTGTTCTTGTAGAATGTTGAACGACTACCCCTAACTACAATCTATCCACTCAACAAAAATTATTTCACACCACAGACTCATCTTGGTCAGGATCGATTTGAAATCTATCATGGTTTCAGAGAAATCAAAGTCCATGGTAAGTTGTTCTTGTAGAATGTTGAACGACTACCCCAACTAAAATCTATCCACTCAACAAAAATTATTTCACACCACAGACTCATCTTGGTCAGGATCGATTTGAAATCTATCATGGTTTCAGAGAAATCATACTCCATGGTAAGTTGTTCTTGTAGAATGTTGAACGACTACCCCAACTAAAATCTATCCACTCAACAAAAATTATTTCACACCACAGACTCATCTTGGTCAGGATCGATTTGAAATCTATCATGGTTTCAGAGAAATCAAAGTCCATGGTAAGTTGTTCTTGTAGAATGTTGAACGACTACCCCAACTAAAATCTATCCACTCAACAAAAATTATTTCACACCACAGACTCATCTTGGTCAGGATCGATTTGAAATCTATCATGGTTTCAGAGAAATCATACTCCATTGTTCGTTGTTCTTGTAGAATGTTGAACGACTAATCCAACTAAAATCTATCCGCTCAACAAAAATTATTTCACACCACAGACTCATCTTGGTCAGGATGGATTTGAAACCTATCATGGTTTCAGAGAAATCATACTCCATGGTAAGTTGTTCTTGTAGAATGTTGAACGACTACCCCAACTAAAATCTATCCACTCAACAAAAATTATTTCACACCACAGACTCATCTTGGTCAGGATCGATTTGAAATCTATCATGGTTTCAGAGAAATCATACTCCATGGTTCGTTGTTCTTGTAGAATGTTGAACGACTACCCCAACTAAAATCTATCCACTCAACAAAAATTATTTCAGAGAAATCATACTCCATGGTAAGTTGTTCTTGTAGAATGTTGAACGACTACCCCAACTAAAATCTATCCACTCAAGAAAAATTATTTCACACCACAGACTCATCTTGGTCAGGATCGAATTGAAATCTATCATGGTTTCAGAGAAATCATACTCCATGGTTCGTTGTTCTTGTAGAATGTTGAACGACTACCCCAACTAAAATCTATCCACTCAACAAAAATTATTTCACACCACAGACTCATCTTTTTCAGGATCGATTTGAAATCTATCATGGTTTCAGAGAAATCGTACTCCATGGTTCGTTGTTCTTGTAGAATGTTGAACGACTACCCCAACTAAAATCTATCCACTCAACAAAAATTATTTCAGAGAAATCATACTCCATGGTAAGTTGTTCTTGTAGAATGTTGAACGACTACCCCAACTAAAATCTATCCACTCAACAAAAATTATTTCACACCACAGACTCATCTTGGTCAGGATCGATTTGAAATCTATCATGGTTTCAGAGAAATCATACTCCATGGTTCGTTGTTCTTGTAGAATGTTGAACGACTACCCCAACTAAAATCTATCCACTCAACAAAAATTATTTCACACCACAGACTCATCTTGGTCAGGATCGATTTGAAATCTATCATGGTTTCAGAGAAATCAAAGTCCATGGTAAGTTGTTCTTGTAGAATGTTGAACGACTACCCCAACTAAAATTTATCCACTCAACAAAAATTATTTCAGAGAAATCATACTCCATGGTTCGTTGTTCTTGTAGAATGTTGAACGACTATCCCAACTAAAATCTATGCACTCAACAAAAATTAGTCCATGGTAAGTTGTTCTTGTAGAATGTTGAACGACTACCCCAACTAAAATCTATCCACTCAACAAAAATTATTTCAGAGAAATCATACTCCATGGTAAGTTGTTCTTGTAGAATGTTGAACGACTATCCCAACTAAAATCTATCCACTCAACAAAAATTATTTCACACCACAGACTCATCTTGGTCAGGATCGATTTGAAATCTATCATGGTTTCAGAGAAATCATACTCCATGGTTCGTTGTTCTTGTAGAATGTTGAACGACTATCCCAACTAAAATCTATCCACTCAACAAAAATTATTTCACACCACAGACTCATCTTGGTCAGGATCAATTTGAAATCTATCATGGTTTCAGAGAAATCATACTCCATGGTAAGTTGTTCTTGCAGAATGTTGAACGACTACCCCAAATAAAATCTATCCACTCAACAAAAATTATTTCACACCACAGACTCATCTTGGTCAGGATCGATTTGAAATCTATCATGGTTTCAGAGAAATCATAGTCCATGGTAAGTTGTTCTTGTAGAATGTTGAACGACTACCCCAACTAAAATCTATCCACTCAACAAAAATTATTTCACACCACAGACTCATCTTGGTCAGGATCGATTTGAAATCTATCATGGTTTCAGAGAAATCAAAGTCCATGGTAAGTTGTTCTTGTAGAATGTTGAACGACTACCCCAACTAAAATCTATCCACTCAACAAAAATTATTTCACACCACAGACTCATCTTGGTCAGGATCGATTTGAAATCTATCATGGTTTCAGAGAAATCATAGTCCATGGTAAGTTGTTCTTGTAGAATGTTGAACGACTACCCCTAACTACAATCTATCCACTCAACAAAAATTATTTCACACCACAGACTCATCTTGGTCAGGATCGATTTGAAATCTATCATGGTTTCAGAGAAATCATAGTCCATGGTAAGTTGTTCTTGTAGAATGTTGAACGACTACCCCAACTAAAATCTATCCACTCAACAAAAATTATTTCACACCACAGACTCATCTTGGTCAGGATCGATTTGAAATCTATCATGGTTTCAGAGAAATCAAAGTCCATGGTAAGTTGTTCTTGTAGAATGTTGAACGACTACCCCAACTAAAATCTATCCACTCAACAAAAATTATTTCACACCACAGACTCATCTTGGTCAGGATCGATTTGAAATCTATCATGGTTTCAGAGAAATCAAAGTCCATGGTAAGTTGTTCTTGTAGAATGTTGAACGACTACCCCAACTAAAATCTATCCACTCAACAAAAATTATTTCACACCACAGACTCATCTTGGTCAGGATCGATTTGAAATCTATCATGGTTTCAGAGAAATCATACTCCATTGTTCGTTGTTCTTGTAGAATGTTGAACGACTAATCCAACTAAAATCTATCCGCTCAACAAAAATTATTTCACACCACAGACTCATCTTGGTCAGGATCGATTTGAAATCTATCATGGTTTCAGAGAAATCATAGTCCATGGTAAGTTGTTCTTGTAGAATGTTGAACGACTACCCCTAACTACAATCTATCCACTCAACAAAAATTATTTCACACCACAGACTCATCTTGGTCAGGATCGATTTGAAATCTATCATGGTTTCAGAGAAATCAAAGTCCATGGTAAGTTGTTCTTGTAGAATGTTGAACGACTACCCCAACTAAAATCTATCCACTCAACAAAAATTATTTCACACCACAGACTCATCTTGGTCAGGATCGATTTGAAATCTATCATGGTTTCAGAGAAATCATACTCCATGGTAAGTTGTTCTTGTAGAATGTTGAACGACTACCCCAACTAAAATCTATCCACTCAACAAAAATTATTTCACACCACAGACTCATCTTGGTCAGGATCGATTTGAAATCTATCATGGTTTCAGAGAAATCAAAGTCCATGGTAAGTTGTTCTTGTAGAATGTTGAACGACTACCCCAACTAAAATCTATCCACTCAACAAAAATTATTTCACACCACAGACTCATCTTGGTCAGGATCGATTTGAAATCTATCATGGTTTCAGAGAAATCATACTCCATTGTTCGTTGTTCTTGTAGAATGTTGAACGACTAATCCAACTAAAATCTATCCGCTCAACAAAAATTATTTCACACCACAGACTCATCTTGGTCAGGATGGATTTGAAACCTATCATGGTTTCAGAGAAATCATACTCCATGGTAAGTTGTTCTTGTAGAATGTTGAACGACTACCCCAACTAAAATCTATCCACTCAACAAAAATTATTTCACACCACAGACTCATCTTGGTCAGGATCGATTTGAAATCTATCATGGTTTCAGAGAAATCATACTCCATGGTTCGTTGTTCTTGTAAAATGTTGAACGACTATCCCAACTAAAATCTATCCACTCAACAAAAATTATTTCACACCACAGACTCATCTTGGTCAGGATCGATTTGAAATCTATCATGGTTTCAGAGAAATCATACTCCATGGTTCGTTGTTCTTGTAGAATGTTGAACGACTACCCCAACTAAAATCTATCCACTCAACAAAAATTATTTCAGAGAAATCATACTCCATGGTAAGTTGTTCTTGTAGAATGTTGAACGACTACCCCAACTAAAATCTATCCACTCAAGAAAAATTATTTCACACCACAGACTCATCTTGGTCAGGATCGAATTGAAATCTATCATGGTTTCAGAGAAATCATACTCCATGGTTCGTTGTTCTTGTAGAATGTTGAACGACTACCCCAACTAAAATCTATCCACTCAACAAAAATTATTTCACACCACAGACTCATCTTTTTCAGGATCGATTTGAAATCTATCATGGTTTCAGAGAAATCGTACTCCATGGTTCGTTGTTCTTGTAGAATGTTGAACGACTACGCCAACTAAAATCTATCCACTCAACAAAAATTATTTCAGAGAAATCATACTCCATGGTAAGTTGTTCTTGTAGAATGTTGAACGACTACCCCAACTAAAATCTATCCACTCAACAAAAATTATTTCACACCACAGACTCATCTTGGTCAGGATCGATTTGAAATCTATCATGGTTTCAGAGAAATCATACTCCATGGCTCGTTGTTCTTGTAGAATGTTGAACGACTACCCCAACTAAAATCTATCCACTCAACAAAAATTATTTCACACCACAGACTCATCTTGGTCAGGATCGATTTGAAATCTATCATGGTTTCAGAGAAATCATACTCCATGGTTCGTTGTTCTTGTAGAATGTTGAACGACTACCCCAACTAAAATCTATCCACTCAACAAAAATTATTTCAGAGAAATCATACTCCATGGTTCGTTGTTCTTGTAGAATGTTGAGCGACTACCCCAACTAAAATCTATCCACTCAACAATAATTATTTCAGAGAAATCATACTCCATGGTTCGTTGTTCTTGTAGAATGTTGAACGACTATCCCAACTAAAATCTATCCACTCAACAAAAATTATTTCACACCACAGACTCATCTTGGTCAGGATCGATTTGAAATCTATCATGGTTTCAGAGAAATCATACTCCATGGTTCGTTGTTCTTGTAGAATGTTGAACGACTACCCCAACTAAAATCTATCCACTCAACAAAAATTATTTCACACCACAGACTCATCTTGGTCAGGATCGATTTGAAATCTATCATGGTTTCAGAGAAATCATACTCCATGGTTCGTTGTTCTTGTAGAATGTTGAACGACTACCCCAACTAAAATCTATCCACTCAACAAAAATTATTTCACACCACAGACTCATCTTGGTCAGGATCGATTTGAAATCTATCATGGTTTCAGAAAAATCATACTCCATGGTTCGTTGTTCTTGTAGAATGTTGAACGACTACCCCAACTAAAATCTATCCACTCAACAAAAATTATTTCAGAGAAATCATACTCCATGGTTCGTTGTTCTTGTAAAATGTTGAACGACTACCCCAACTAAAATCTATCCACTCAACAAAAATTATTTCACACCACAGACTCATCTTGGTCAGGATCGATTTGAAATCTATCATGGTTTCAGAGAAATCATACTCAATGGTAAGTTGTTCTTGTAGAATGTTGAACGACTATCCCAACTAAAATCTATCCACTCAACAAAAATTATTTCAGAGAAATCATACTCCATGGTTCGTTGTTCTTGTAGAATGTTGAACGACTACCCCAACTAAAATCTATCCACTCAACAAAAATTATTTCAGAGAAATCATACTCCATGGTAAATTGTTCTTGTAGAATGTTGAACGACTACAACAACTAACATCTATCCACTCAACAAAAATTATTTCACACCACAGACTCATCTTGGTCAGGATCGATTCGAAATCTATCATGGTTTCAGAGAAATCATACTCCATGGTAAGTTGTTCTTGTAGAATGTTGAACAACTACCCCAACTAAAATCTATCCACTCAACAAAAATTATTTCAGAGAAATCATACTCCATGGTTCGTTGTTCTTGTAGAATGTTGAACGACTACCCCAACTAAATTCTATCCACTCAACAAAAATTATTTCACACCACAGACTCATCTTGGTCAGGATCGATTTGAAATCTATCATGGTTTCAGAGAAATCATACTCCATGGTTCGTTGTTCTTGTAGAATGTTGAACGACTACCCCAACTAAAATCTATCCACTCAACAAAAATTATTTCACACCACAGACTCATCTTGGTCAGGATCGATTTGAAATCTATCATGGTTTCAGAGAAATCATACTCCATGGTTCGTTGTTCTTGTAGAATGTTGAACGACTACCCCAACTAAAATCTATCCACTCAACAAAAATTATTTCACACCACAGACTCATCTTGGTCAGGATCGATTTGAAATCTATCATGGTTTCAGAAAAATCATACTCCATGGTTCGTTGTTCTTGTAGAATGTTGAACGACTACCCCAACTAAAATCTATCCACTCAACAAAAATTATTTCAGAGAAATCATACTCCATGGTTCGTTGTTCTTGTAAAATGTTGAACGACTACCCCAACTAAAATCTATCCACTCAACAAAAATTATTTCACACCACAGACTCATCTTGGTCAGGATCGATTTGAAATCTATCATGGTTTCAGAGAAATCATACTCAATGGTAAGTTGTTCTTGTAGAATGTTGAACGACTATCCCAACTAAAATCTATCCACTCAACAAAAATTATTTCAGAGAAATCATACTCCATGGTTCGTTGTTCTTGTAGAATGTTGAACGACTACCCCAACTAAAATCTATCCACTCAACAAAAATTATTTCAGAGAAATCATACTCCATGGTAAATTGTTCTTGTAGAATGTTGAACGACTACAACAACTAACATCTATCCACTCAACAAAAATTATTTCACACCACAGACTCATCTTGGTCAGGATCGATTCGAAATCTATCATGGTTTCAGAGAAATCATACTCCATGGTAAGTTGTTCTTGTAGAATGTTGAACAACTACCCCAACTAAAATCTATCCACTCAACAAAAATTATTTCAGAGAAATCATACTCCATGGTTCGTTGTTCTTGTAGAATGTTGAACGACTACCCCAACTAAATTCTATCCACTCAACAAAAATTATTTCACACCACAGACTCATCTTGGTCAGGATCGATTTGAAATCTATCATGGTTTCAGAGAAATCATACTCCATGGTTCGTTGTTCTTGTAGAATGTTGAACGACTATCCCAACTAAAATCTATCCACTCAACAAAAATTATTTCACACCACAGACTCATCTTGGTCAGGATCGATTTGAAATCTATCATGGTTTCAGAGAAATCATACTCCATGGTAAGTTGTTCTTGTAGAATGTTGAACGACTACCCCAACTAAAATCTATCCACTCAACAAAAATTATTTCACACCACAGACTCATCTTGGTCAGGATCGATTTGAAATCTATCATGGTTTCAGAGAAATCATAGTCCATGGTAAGTTGTTCTTGTAGAATGTTGAACGACTACCCCAACTAAAATCTATCCACTCAACAAAAATTATTTCAGAGAAATCATACTCCATGGTTCGTTGTTCTTGTAGAATGTTGAACGACTACCCCAACTAAAATCTATCCACTCAACAAAAATTATTTCACACCACAGACTCATCTTGGTCAGGATCGATTTGAAATCTATCATGGTTTCAGAGAAATCATACTCCATGGTTCGTTGTTCTTGTAAAATGTTGAACGACTATCCCAACTAAAATCTATCCACTCAACAAAAATTATTTCACACCACAGACTCATCTTGGTCAGGATCGATTTGAAATCTATCATGGTTTCAGAGAAATCATACTCCATTGTTCGTTGTTCTTGTAGAATGTTGAACGACTAATCCAACTAAAATCTATCCGCTCAACAAAAATTATTTCACACCACAGACTCATCTTGGTCAGGATCGATTTGAAATCTATCATGGTTTCAGAGAAATCATACTCCATGGTAAGTTGTTCTTGTAGAATGTTGAACGACTACCCCAACTAAAATCTATCCACTCAACAAAAATTATTTCACACCACAGACTCATCTTGGTCAGGATCGATTTGAAATCTATCATGGTTTCAGAGAAATCATAATCCATGGTAAGTTGTTCTTGTAAAATGTTGAACGACTATCCCAACTAAAATCTATCCACTCAACAAAAATTATTTCACACCACAGACTCATCTTGGTCAGGATCGATTTGAAATCTATCATGGTTTCAGAGAAATCATACTCCATTGTTCGTTGTTCTTGTAGAATGTTGAACGACTACCCCAACTAAAATCTATCCACTCAACAAAAATTATTTCAGAGAAATCATACTCCATGGTAAGTTGTTCTTGTAGAATGTTGAACGACTACCCCAACTAAAATCTATCCACTCAACAAAAATTATTTCACACCACAGACTCATCTTGGTCAGGATCGAATTGAAATCTATCATGGTTTCAGAGAAATCATACTCCATGGTTCGTTGTTCTTGTAGAATGTTGAACGACTACCCCAACTAAAATCTATCCACTCAACAAAAATTATTTCACACCACAGACTCATCTTTTTCAGGATCGATTTGAAATCTATCATGGTTTCAGAGAAATCGTACTCCATGGTTCGTTGTTCTTGTAGAATGTTGAACGACTACCCCAACTAAAATCTATCCACTCAACAAAAATTATTTCAGAGAAATCATACTCCATGGTAAGTTGTTCTTGTAGAATGTTGAACGACTACCCCAACTAAAATCTATCCACTCAACAAAAATTATTTCACACCACAGACTCATCTTGGTCAGGATCGATTTGAAATCTATCATGGTTTCAGAGAAATCATACTCCATGGTTCGTTGTTCTTGTAGAATGTTGAACGACTACCCCAACTAAAATCTATCCACTCAACAAAAATTATTTCACACCACAGACTCATCTTGGTCAGGATCGATTTGAAATCTATCATGGTTTCAGAGAAATCATACTCCATGGTTCGTTGTTCTTGTAGAATGTTGAACGACTACCCCAACTAAAATCTATCCACTCAACAAAAATTATTTCAGAGAAATCATACTCCATGGTTCGTTGTTCTTGTAGAATGTTGAACGACTACCCCAATTAAAATCTATCCACTCAACAAAAATTATTTCAGAGAAATCATACTCCATGGTAAGTTGTTCTTGTAGAATGTTGAACGACTATCCCAACTAAAATCTATCCACTCAACAAAAATTATTTCACACCACAGACTCATCTTGGTCAGGATCGATTTGAAATCTATCATGGTTTCAGAGAAATCATAGTCCATGGTAAGTTGTTCTTGTAGAATGTTGAACGACTACCCCAACTAAAATCTATCCACTCAACAAAAATTATTTCACATCACAGACTCATCTTGGTCAGGATCGATTTGAAATCTATCATGGTTTCAGAGAAATCAAAGTCCATGGTAAGTTGTTCTGGTAGAATGTTGAACGACTACCCCAACTAAAATCTATCCACTCAACAAAAATTATTTCAGAGAAATCATACTCCATGGTAAGTTGTTCTTGTAGAATGTTGAACGACTATCCCTAACTAAAATCTATCCACTCAACAAAAATTATTTCACACCACAGACTCATCTTGGTCAGGATCGATTTGAAATCTATCATGGTTTCAGAGAAATCATACTCCATGGTTCGTTGTTCTTGTAGAATGTTGAACGACTATCCCAACTAAAATCTATGCACTCAACAAACATTAGTCCATGGTAAGTTGTTCTTGCAGAATGTTGAACGACTACCCCAAGTAAAATCTATCCACTCAACAAAAATTATTTCAGAGAAATCATACTCCATGGTAAGCTGTTCTTGTAGAATGTTGAACGACTATTCCTAACTAAAATCTATCCACTCAACAAAAATTATTTCACACCACAGACTCATCTTGGTCAGGATCGATTTGAAATCTATCATGGTTTCAGAGAAATCATACTCCATGGTTCGTTGTTCTTGTAGAATGTTGAACGACTATCCCAACTAAAATCTATCCACTCAACAAAAATTATTTCACACCACAGACTCATCTTGGTCATAATCGATTTGAAATCTATCATGGTCTTAGAGAAATCATAGTCCATGATAAGTTGTTCTTGTAGAATGTTGAACGACTACCCCAACTAAAATCTATCCACTCAACAAAAATTATTTCACACCACAGACTCATCTTGGTCAGGATCGATTTGAAATCTATCATGGTTTCAGAGAAATCATACTCCATGGTAAGTTGTTCTTGTAGAATGTTGAACGACTACCCCAACTAAAATCTATCCACTCAACAAAAATTATTTCACACCACAGACTCATCTTGGTCAGGATCGATTTGAAACCTATCATGGTTTCAGAGAAATCATAGTCCATGGTAAGTTGTTCTTGTAGAATGTTGAACTACTACCCCAACTAAAATCTATCCACTCAACAAAAATTATTTCACACCACAGACTCATCTTGGTCAGGATCGATTTGAAATCTATCATGGTTTCAGAGAAATCATAGTCCATGGTTCGTTGTTCTTGTAGAATGTTGAACGACTACCCCTAACTACAATCTATCCACTCAACAAAAATTATTTCACACCACAGACTCATCTTGGTCAGGATCGATTTGAAATCTATCATGGTTTCAGAGAAATCATACTCCATGGTTCGTTGTTCTTGTAGAATGTTGAACGACTACCCCAACTAAAATCTATCCACTCAACAAAAATTATTTCAGAGAAATCATACTCCATGGTTCGTTGTTCTTGTAAAATGTTGAACGACTACCCCAACTAAAATCTATCCACTCAACAAAAATTATTTCACACCACAGACTCATCTTGGTCAGGATCGATTTGAAATCTATCATGGTTTCAGAGAAATCATACTCCATGGTTCGTTGTTCTTGTAGAATGTTGAACGACTACCCCAACTAAAATCTATCCACTCAACAAAAATTATTTCAGAGAAATCATACTCCATGGTTCGTTGTTCTTGTAGAATGTTGAACGACTATCCCAACTAAAATCTATCCACTCAACAAAAATTATTTCACACCACAGACTCATCTTGGTCAGGATCGATTTGAAATCTATCATGGTTTCAGAGAAATCATACTCCATGATTCGTTGTTCTTGTAGAATGTTGAACGACTACCCCAACTAAAATCTATCCACTCAACAAAAATTATTTCACACCACAGACTCATCTTGGTCAGGATCGATTTGAAATATATCATGGTTTCAGAGAAATCATACTCCATGGTTCGTTGTTCTTGTAGAATGTTGAACGACTACCCCAACTAAAATCTATCCACTCAACAAAAATTATTTCACACAACAGACTCATCTTGGTCAGGATCGATTTGAAATCTATCATGGTTTCAGAAAAATCATACTCCATGGTTCGTTGTTCTTGTAGAATGTTGAACGACTACCCCAACTAAAATCTATCCACTCAACAAAAATTATTTCAGAGAAATCATACTCCATGGTAAATTGTTCTTGTAGAATGTTGAACGACTACAACAACTAAAATCTATCCACTCAACAAAAATTATTTCACACCACAGACTCATCTTGGTCAGGATCGATTTGAAATCTATCATGGTTTCAGAGAAATCATACTCCATGGTAAGTTGTTCTTGTAGAATGTTGAACGACTACCCCAACTAAAATCTATCCACTCAACAAAAATTATTTCAGAGAAATCATACTCCATGGTTCGTTGTTCTTGTAGAATGTTGAACGACTACCCCAACTAAAATCTATCCACTCAACAAAAATTATTTCACACCACAAACTCATCTTGGTCAGGATCGATTTGAAATCTATCATGGTTTCAGAGAAATCATACTCCATGGTTCGTTGTTCTTGTAGAATGTTGAACGACTACCCCAACTAAAATCTATCCACTCAACAAAAATTATTTCACACCACAGACTCATCTTGGTCAGGATCGATTTGAAATCTATCATGGTTTCAGAGAAATCATACTCCATGGTAAGTTGTTCTTGTAGAATGTTGAACGACTACCCCAACTAAAATCTATCCACTCAACAAAAATTATTTCACACCACAGACTCATCTTGGTCAGGATCGATTTGAAATTTATCATGGTTTCAGAGAAATCATAGTCCATGGTAAGTTGTTCTTGTAGAATGTTGAACGACTACCCCAACTAAAATCTATCCACTCAACAAAAATTATTTCAGAGAAATCATACTCCATGGTAAGTTGTTCTTGTAGAATGTTGAACGACTACCCCAACTAAAATGTATCCACTCAACAAAAATTATTTCACACCACAGACTCATCTTGGTCAGGATCGATTTGAAATCTATCATGGTTTCAGAGAAATCATAGTCCATGGTAAGTTGTTCTTGTAGAATGTTGAACGACTACCCCAACTAAAATCTATCCACTCAACAAAAATTATTTCACACCACAGACTCATCTTGGTCAGGATCGATTTGAAATCTATCATGGTTTCAGAGAAATCATACTCCATGGTTCGTTGTTCTTGTAGAATATTGAACGACTATCCCAACTAAAATCTATCCACTCAACAAAAATTATTACACACCACAGACTCATCTTGGTGAGGATCGATTTGAAATCTATCATGGTTTCAGAGAAATCATACTCCATGGTAAGTTGTTCTTGTAGAATGTTGAACGACTACCCCAACTAAAATCTATCCACTCAACAAAAATTATTTCACACCACAGATTCATCTTGGTCAGGTTCGATTTGAAATCTATCATGGTTTCAGAGAAATCATAGTCCATGGTAAGTTGTTCTTGTAGAATGTTGAACGACTACCCCAACTAAAATCTATCCACTCAACAAAAATTATTTCAGAGAAATCATACTCCATGGTAAGTTGTTCTTGTAGAATGTTGAACGACTACCCCAACTAAAATCTATCCACTCAACAAAAATTATTTCACACCACAGACTCATCTTGGTCAGGATCGATTTGAAATATATCATGGTTTCAGAGAAATCATACTCCATGGTTCGTTGTTCTTGTAGAATGTTGAACGACTACCCCAACTAAAATCTATCCACTCAACAAAAATTATTTCACACAACAGACTCATCTTGGTCAGGATCGATTTGAAATCTATCATGGTTTCAGAAAAATCATACTCCATGGTTCGTTGTTCTTGTAGAATGTTGAACGACTACCCCAACTAAAATCTATCCACTCAACAAAAATTATTTCAGAGAAATCATACTCCATGGTTCGTTGTTCTTGTAAAATGTTGAACGACTACCCCAACTAAAATCTATCCACTCAACAAAAATTATTTCACACCACAGACTCATCTTGGTCAGGATCGATTTGAAATCTATCATGGTTTCAGAGAAATCATACTCAATGGTAAGTTGTTCTTGTAGAATGTTGAACGACTATCCCAACTAAAATCTATCCACTCAACAAAAATTATTTCAGAGAAATCATACTCCATGGTTCGTTGTTCTTGTAGAATGTTGAACGACTACCCCAACTAAAATCTATCCACTCAACAAAAATTATTTCAGAGAAATCATACTCCATGGTAAATTGTTCTTGTAGAATGTTGAACGACTACAACAACTAAAATCTATCCACTCAACAAAAATTATTTCACACCACAGACTCATCTTGGTCAGGATCGATTTGAAATCTATCATGGTTTCAGAGAAATCATACTCCATGGTAAGTTGTTCTTGTAGAATGTTGAACGACTACCCCAACTAAAATCTATCCACTCAACAAAAATTATTTCAGAGAAATCATACTCCATGGTTCGTTGTTCTTGTAGAATGTTGAACGACTACCCCAACTAAAATCTATCCACTCAACAAAAATTATTTCACACCACAAACTCATCTTGGTCAGGATCGATTTGAAATCTATCATGGTTTCAGAGAAATCATACTCCATGGTTCGTTGTTCTTGTAGAATGTTGAACGACTACCCCAACTAAAATCTATCCACTCAACAAAAATTATTTCACACCACAGACTCATCTTGGTCAGGATCGATTTGAAATCTATCATGGTTTCAGAGAAATCATACTCCATGGTAAGTTGTTGTTGTAGAATGTTGAACGACTACCCCAACTAAAATCTATCCACTCAACAAAAATTATTTCACACCACAGACTCATCTTGGTCAGGATCGATTTGAAATTTATCATGGTTTCAGAGAAATCATAGTCCATGGTAAGTTGTTCTTGTAGAATGTTGAACGACTACCCCAACTAAAATCTATCCACTCAACAAAAATTATTTCAGAGAAATCATACTCCATGGTAAGTTGTTCTTGTAGAATGTTGAACGACTACCCCAACTAAAATGTATCCACTCAACAAAAATTATTTCACACCACAGACTCATCTTGGTCATAATCGATTTGAAATCTATCATGGTTTCAGAGAAATCATAGTCCATGGTAAGTTGTTCTTGTAGAATGTTGAACGACTACCCCAACTAAAATCTATCCACTCAACAAAAATTATTTCACACCACAGACTCATCTTGGTCAGGATCGATTTGAAATCTATCATGGTTTCAGAGAAATCATACTCCATGGTTCGTTGTTCTTGTAGAATGTTGAACGACTATCCCAACTAAAATCTATCCACTCAACAAAAATTATTACACACCACAGACTCATCTTGGTGAGGATCGATTTGAAATCTATCATGGTTTCAGAGAAATCATACTCCATGGTAAGTTGTTCTTGTAGAATGTTGAACGACTACCCCAACTAAAATCTATCCACTCAACAAAAATTATTTCACACCACAGATTCATCTTGGTCAGGTTCGATTTGAAATCTATCATGGTTTCAGAGAAATCATAGTCCATGGTAAGTTGTTCTTGTAGAATGTTGAACGACTACCCCAACTAAAATCTATCCACTCAACAAAAATTATTTCAGAGAAATCATACTCCATGGTAAGTTGTTCTTGTAGAATGTTGAACGACTACCCCAACTAAAATCTATCCACTCAACAAAAATTATTTCACACCACAGACTCATCTTGGTCAGGATCGATTTGAAATCTATCATGGTTTCAGAGAAATCATACTCCATGGTTCGTTGTTCTTGTAGAATGTTGAACGACTACCCCAACTAAAATCTATCCACTCAACAAAAATGATTTCACACCACAGACTCATCTTGGTCAGGATCGATTTGAAATCTATCATGGTTTCAGAGAAATCATACTCCATGGTTCGTTGCTCATGTAGAATGTTGAACGACTATCCCAACTAAAATCTATCCACTCAACAAAAATTATAACAGAGAAATCATACTTCATGGTAAGTTTTTCTTGTAGAATGTTGAACGACTACCCCAACTAAAATCTATCCACTCAACAAAAATTATTTCACACCACAGACTCATCTTGGTCAGGATCGATTTGAAATCTATCATGGTTTCAGAGAAATCATACTCTATGGTTCGTTGTTCTTGTAGAATGTTGAACGACTACCCCAACTAAGATCTATCCACTCAACAAAAATTATTTCAGAGAAATCATACTCCATGGTTCGTTGTTGGTGCAGAATGTTGAACGACTATCCCAACTAAAATCTATCCACTCAACAAAAATTATTTCAGAGAAATCATACTCCATGCTTCGTTGTTCTTGTAGAATGTTGAACGACTACCCCAACTAAAATCTATCCACTCAACAAAAATTATTTCACACCACAGTCTCATCTTGGTCAGGATCGATTTGAAATCTATCATTTTTTCAGAGAAATCATACTCCATGGTTCGTTGTTCTTGTAAAATGTTGAACGACTATCCCAACTAAAATCTATCCACTCAACGAAAATTAATTCAGAGAAATCATACTGAATGGTAAGTTGTTCTTGTAGAATGTTGAACGACTACCCCAACTAAAATCTATTGACTCAACAAAAATTATTTCAGAGAAATCATACTCCATGGTTCGTTGTTCTTGTAGAATGTTGAACGACTACCCCAACTAAAATCTATCCACTCAACAAAAATTATTTCAGAGAAATCATACTCCATGGTTCGTTGTTCTTGTAGAATGTTGAACGACTACCCCAACTAAAATCTATCCACTCAACAAAAATTATTTCACTATCATGGTTTCAGAGAAATCATACTCCATGGTAAGTTGTTCTTGTAGAATATTGAACGACTACCCCAACTAAAATCTATCCACTCAACAAAAATTATTTCACACCACAGACTCATCTTGGTCAGGATCGATTTGAAATCTATCATGGTTTCAGAGAAATCATACTCCATGGTTCGTTGTTCTTGTAAAATGTTGAACGACTACCCCAACTAAAATCTATCCACTCAACAAAAATTATTTCACACCACAGACTCATCTTGGTCAGGATCGATTTGAAATCTATCATGGTTTCAGAGAAATCATACTCCATGGTAAGTTGTTCTTGTAGAATGTTGAACGACTATGCCAACTAAAATCTATCCACTCAACAAAAATTATTTCAGAGAAATCATACTCCATGGTAAGTTGTTCTTGTAGAATGTTGAACGACTACCCCAACTAAAATCTATCCACTCAACAAAAATTATTTCACACCACAAACTCATCTTGGTCAGGATCGATTTGAAATCTATCATGGTTTCAGAGAAATCATACTCCATGGTAAGTTGTTCTTGTAGAATGTTGAACGACTACCCCAACTAAAATCTATCCACTCAACAAAAATTATTTCACACCACAGACTCATCTTGGTCAGGATCGATTTGAAATCTATCATGGTTTCAGAGAAATCATACTCCATGGTTCGTTGTTCTTGTAAAATGTTGAACGACTACCCCAACTAAAATCTATCCACTCAACAAAAATTATTTCACACCACAGACTCATCTTGGTCAGGATCGATTTGAAATCTATCATGGTTTCAGAGAAATCATACTCCATGGTAAGTTGTTCTTGTAGAACGTTGAACGACTATCCCAACTAAAATCTATCCACTCAACAAAAATTATTTCAGAGAAATCATACTCCATGGTAAGTTGTTCTTGTAGAATGTTGAACGACTACCCCAACTAAAATCTATCCACTCAACAAAAATTATTTCACACCACAGACTCATCTTGGTCAGGATCGATTTGAAATCTATCATGGTTTCAGAGAAATCATACTCCATATTAAGTCGTTCTTGTAGAATGTTGAACGACTACCCCAACTAAAATCTATCCACTCAACAAAAATTATTTCACACCACAGACTCATCTTGGTCAGGATCGATTTGAAATCTATCATGGTTTCAGAGAAATCATACTCCATGGTTCGTTGTTCTTGTAGAATGTTGAACGACTACCCCAACTAAAATCTATCCACTCAACAAAAATTATTTCAGAGAAATCATACTCCATGGTAAGTTGTTCTTGTAGAATGTTGAACGACTACCCCAACTAAAATCTATCCAATCAACAAAAATTATTTCACACCACAGACTCATCTTGGGTCAGGATCGATTTGAAATCTATCATGGTTTCAGAGAAATCATACTCCATGGTTCGTTGTTCTTGTAGAATGTTGAACGACTACCCCAACTAAAATCTATCCACTCAACAAAAATTATTTCAGAGAAATCATACTCCATGCTTCGTTGTTCTTGTAGAATGCTGAACGAATACCAAAACTAAAATCTATCCACTCAACAAAAATTATTTCACACCACAGATTCATCTTGGTCAGGATCGATTTGAAATCTATCATGGTTTCAGAGAAATCATACTCCATGGTAAGTTGTTCTTGTAGAATGTTGAACGACTACCCCAACTAAAATCTATCCACTCAACAAAAATTATTTCACACCACAGACTCATCTTGGACAGGATCGATTTGAAATCTATCATGGTTTCAGAGAAATCATAGTCCATGGTTCGTTGTTCTTGTAGAATGTTGAACCCCAACTAAAATCTATCCACTCAACAAAAAATATTTCACACCACAGACTCATCTTGGTCAGGATCGATTTGAAATCTATCATGGTTTCAGAGAAATCATAGTCCATGGTAAGTTGTTCTTGTAGAATGTTGAACGACTATCCCAATTAAAATCTATCCACTCAACAAATATTATTTCAGAGAAATCATACTCCATGGCAAGTTGTTCTTGTAGAATGTTGAACGACTACCCCAACTAAAATCTATCCACTCAACAAAAATTATTTCACACCACAGACTCATCTTGGTCAGGATCGATTTGAAATCTATCATGGTTTCAGAGAAATCATACTCCATGGTAAGTTGTTCTTGTAGAATGTTGAACGACTATCCCAACTAAAATCTATCCACTCAACAAAAATTATTTCACACCACAGACTCATCTTGGTCAGGATCGATTTGAAATCTATCATGGTTTCAGAGAAATCATAGTCCATGGTAAGTTGTTCTTGTAGAATGTTGAACGACTACCCCTAACTAAAATCTATCCACTCAACAAAAATTATTTCAGAGAAATCATACTCCATGGTTCGTTGTTCTTGTAGAATGTTGAACGACTACCCCAACTAAAATCTATCCACTCAACAAAAATTATTTCACACCACAGACTCATCTTGGTCAGAATGGATTTGAAATCTATCATGGTTTCAGAGAAATCATACTCCATGGTAAGTTGTTCTTGTAGAATGTTGAACGACTACCCCTAACTAAAATCTATCCAGTCAACAAAAATTATTTCAGAGAAATCATACTCCATGGTTCGTTGTTCTTGTAGAATTTTGAACGACTACCCCAACTAAAATCTATCCACTCAACAAAAATTATTTCAGAGAAATCATACTCCATGGTAAGTTGTTCTTGTAGAATGTTGAACGACTACCCCAACTAAAATCTATCCACTCAACAAAAATTATTTCAGAGAAATCATACTTCATGGTAAGTTTTTCTTGTAGAATGTTGAACGACTACCCCAACTAAAATCTATCCACTCAACAAAAATTATTTCACACCACAGACTCATCTTGGTCAGGATCGATTTGAAATCTATCATGGTTTCAGAGAAATCATACTCCATGGTTCGTTGTTCTTGTAGAATGTTGAACGACTACCCCAACTAAGATCTATCCACTCAACAAAAATTATTTCAGAGAAATCATACTCCATGGTTCGTTGTTCTTGTAGAATGTTGAACGACTATGCCAACTAAAATCTATCCACTCAACGAAAATTAATTCAGAGAAATCATACTCCATGGTAAGTTGTTCTTGTAGAATGTTGAACGACTACCCCAACTAAAATCTATTGACTCAACAAAAATTATTTCAGAGAAATCATACTCCATGGTTCGTTGTTCTTGTAGAATGTTGAACGACTACCCCAACTAAAATCTATCCACTCAACAAAAATTATTTCAGAGAAATCATACTCCATGGTTCGTATTTCTTGTAGAATGTTGAACGACTACCCCAATAAAATCTATCCACTCAACAAAAATTATTTCACTATCATGGTTTCAGAGAAATCATACTCCATGGTTCGTTGTTCTTGTAGAATATTGAACGACTACCCCAACTAAAATCTATCCACTCAACAAAAATTATTTCACACCACAGACTCATCTTGGTCAGGATCGATTTGAAATCTATCATGGTTTCAGAGAAATCATACTCCATGGTTCGTTGTTCTTGTAAAATGTTGAACGACTACCCCAACTAAAATCTATCCACTCAACAAAAATTATTTCACACCACAGACTCATCTTGGTCAGGATCGATTTGAAATCTATCATGGTTTCAGAGAAATCATACTCCATGGTAAGTTGTTCTTGTAGAATGTTGAACGACTATCCCAACTAAAATCTATCCACTCAACAAAAATTATTTCAGAGAAATCATACTCCATGGTTCGTTGTTCTTGTAGAATGTTGAACGACTACCCCAACTAAAATCTATCCACTCAACAAAAATTATTTCACACCACAAACTCATCTTGGTCAGGATCGATTTGAAATCTATCATGGTTTCAGAGAAATCATACTCCATGGTAAGTTGTTCTTGTAGAATGTTGAACGACTACCCCAACTAAAATCTATCCACTCAACAAAAATTATTTCACACCACAGACTCATCTTGGTCAGGATCGATTTGAAATCTATCATGGTTTCAGAGAAATCATACTCCATGTTTCGTTGTTCTTGTAAAATGTTGAACGACTACCCCAACTAAAATCTATCCACTCAACAAAAATTATTTCACACCACAGACTCATCTTGGTCAGGATCGATTTGAAATCTATCATGGTTTCAGAGAAATCATACTCCATGATTCGTTGTTCTTGTAGAATGTTGAACGACTACCCCTAACTAAAATCTATCCACTCAACAAAAATTATTTCAGAGAAATCATACTCCATGGTTCGTTGTTCTTGTAGAATGTTGAACGACTACCCCAACTAAAATCTATCCACTCACCAAAAATTATTTCACACCACAGACTCATCTTGGTCAGAATGGATTTGAAATCTATCATGGTTTCAGAGAAATCATACTCCATGGTAAGTTGTTCTTGTAGAATGTTGAACGACTACCCCTAACTAAAATCTATCCAGTCAACAAAAATTATTTCAGAGAAATCATACTCCATGGTAAGTTGTTCTTGTAGAATGTTGAACGACTACCCCAACTAAAATCTATCCACTCAACAAAAATTATTTCAGAGAAATCATACTCCATGGTAAGTTGTTCTTGTAGAATGTTGAACGACTACCCCAACTAAAATCTATCCACTCAACAAAAATTATTTCACACCACAGACTCATCTTGGTCAGGATCGATTTGAAATCTATCATGGTTTCAGAGAAATCATACTCCATGATTCGTTGTTCTTGTAGAATGTTGAACGACTACCCCAACTAAAATCTATCCACTCAACAAAAATTATTTCAGAGAAATCATACTTCATGGTAAGTTTTTCTTGTAGAATGTTGAACGACTACCCCAACTAAAATCTATCCACTCAACAAAAATTATTTCACACCACAGACTCATCTTGGTCAGGATCGATTTGAAATCTATCTTTTTTTCAGAGAAATCATACTCCATGGTTCGTTGTTCTTGTAGAATGTTGAACGACTACCCCAACTAAGATCTATCCACTCAACAAAAATTATTTCAGAGAATTCATACTCCATGGTTCGTTGTTGTTGTAGAATGTTGAACGACTATCCCAACTAAAATCTATCCACTCAACAAAAATTATTTCAGAGAAATCATACTCCATGCTTCGTTGTTCTTGTAGAATGTTGAACGACTATGCCAACTAAAATCTATCCACTCAACGAAAATTAATTCAGAGAAATCATACTCCATGGTAAGTTGTTCTTGTAGAATGTTGAACGATTACCCCAACTAAAATCTATTGACTCAACAAAAATTATTTCAGAGAAATCATACTCCATGGTTCGTTGTTCTTGTAGAATGTTGAACGACTACCCCAACTAAAATCTATCCACTCAACAAAAATTATTTCAGAGAAATCATACTCCATGGTTCGTATTTCTTGTAGAATGTTGAACGACTACCCCAACTAAAATCTATCCACTCAACAAAAATTATTTCACTATCATGGTTTCAGAGAAATCATACTCCATGGTTCGTTGTTCTTGTAAAATGTTGAACGACTACCCCAACTAAAATCTATCCACTGAACAAAAATTATTTCACACCACAGACTCATCTTGGTCAGGATCGATTTGAAATCTATCATGGTTTCAGAGAAATCATACTCCATGGTTCGTTGTTCTTGTAAAATGTTGAACGACTACCCCAACTAAAATCTATCCACTCAACAAAAATTATTTCACACCACAGACTCATCTTGGTCAGGATCGATTTGAAATCTATCATGGTTTCAGAGAAATCATACTCCATGGTAAGTTGTTCTTGTAGAATGTTGAACGACTATCCCAACTAAAATCTATCCACTCAACAAAAATTATTTCAGAGAAATCATACTCCATGGTTCGTTGTTCTTGTAGAATGTTGAACGACTACCCCAACTAAAATCTATCCACTCAACAAAAATTATTTCACACCACAAACTCATCTTGGTCAGGATCGATTTGAAATCTATCATGGTTTCAGAGAAATCATACTCCATGGTAAGTTGTTCTTGTAGAATGTTGAACGACTACCCCAACTAAAATCTATCCACTCAACAAAAATTATTTCACACCACAGACTCATCTTGGTCAGGATCGATTTGAAATCTATCATGGTTTCAGAGAAATCATACTCCATGGTTCGTTGTTCTTGTAAAATGTTGAACGACTACCCCAACTAAAATCTATCCACTCAACAAAAATTATTTCACACCACAGACTCATCTTGGTCAGGATCGATTTGAAATCTATCATGGTTTCAGAGAAATCATACTCCATGGTAAGTTGTTCTTGTAGAATGTTGAACGACTATCCCAACTAAAATCTATCCACTCAACAAAAATTATTTCAGAGAAATCATACTCCATGGCAAGTTGTTCTTGTAGAATGTTGAACGACTACATCAACTAAAATCTATCCACTCAACAAAAATTATTTCACACCACAGACTCATCTTGGTCAGGATCGATTTGAAATCTATCATGGTTTCAGAGAAATCATACTCCATGTTTCGTTGTTCTTGTAAAATGTTGAACGACTACCCCAACTAAAATCTAGCCACTCAACAAAAATTATTTCACACCACAGACTCATCTTGGTCAGGATCGATTTGAAATCTATCATGGTTTCAGAGAAATCATACTCCATGGTAAGTTGTTCTTGTAGAATGTTGAACGACTATCCCAACTAAAATCTATCCACTCAACAAAAATTATTTCAGAGAAATCATACTGCATGGTAAGTTGTTCTTGTAGAATGTTGAACGACTACCCCAACTAAAATCTATCCACTCAACAAAAATTATTTCACACCACAGACTCATCTTGGTCAGGATCGATTTGAAATCTATCATGGTTTCAGAGAAATCATACTCCATGGTAAGTCGTTCTTGTAGAATGTTGAACGACTACCCCTAACTAAAATCTATCCACTCAACAAAAATTATTTCACACCACAGACTCATCTTGGTCAGGATCGATTTGAAATCTATCATGGTTTCAGAGAAATCATACTCCATGGTTCGTTGTTCTTGTAGAATGTTGAACGACTACCCCAACTAAAATCTATCCACTCAACAAAAATTATTTCACACCACAGACTCATCTTGGTCAGGATCGATTTGAAATCTATCATGGTTTCAGAGAAATCATAGTCCATGGTAAGTTGTTCTTGTAGAATGTTGAACGACTATTCCAATTAAAATCTATCCACTCAACAAAAATTATTTCAGAGAAATCATACTCCATGGCAAGTTGTTCTTGTAGAATGTTGAACGACTACCCCAACTAAAATCTATCCACTCAACAAAAATTATTTCACACCACAGACTCATCTTGGTCAGGATCGATTTGAAATCTATCATGGTTTCAGAGAAATCATACTCCATGGTAAGTTGTTCTTGTAGAATGTTGAACGACTATCCCAACTAAAATCTATCCACTCAACAAAAATTATTTCACACCACAGACTCATCTTGGTCAGGATCGATTTGAAATCTATCATGGTTTAGGAGAAATCATAGTCCATGGTAAGTTGTTCTTGTAGAATGTTGAACGACTACCCCTAACTAAAATCTATCCACTCAACAAAAATTATTTCAGAGAAATCATACTCCATGGTTCGTTGTTCTTTTAGAATGTTGAACGACTACCCCAACTAAAATCTATCCACTCAACAAAAATTATTTCACACCACAGACTCATCTTGGTCAGGATCGATTTGAAATCTATCATGGTTTCAGAGAAATCATACTCCATGGTAAGTTGTTCTTGTAGAATGTTGAACGACTATCCCAACTAAAATCTATCCACTCAACAAAAATTATTGCACACCACAGACTCATCTTGGTCAGGATCGATTTGAAATCTATCATGGTTTCAGAGAAATCATACTCCATATTAAGTTGTTCTTGTAGAATGTTGAACGACTATCCCAACTAAAATCTATCCACTCAACAAAAATTATTTCAGAGAAATCATACTCCATGGTTCGTTGTTCTTGTAGAATGTTGAACGACTATCCCAACTAAAAGCTATCCACTCAACAAAAATTATTTCAGAGAAATCATACTCCATGGTTCGTTGTTTTTGTAGAATGTTGAACGACTACCCCAACTAAAATCTATCCACTCAACAAAAATTATTTCAGAGAAATCATACTCCATGGTTCGTTGTTTTTGTAGAATGTTGAACGACTACCCCAACTAAAATCTATCCACTCAACAAAAATTATTTCACACCACAGACTCATCTTGGTCAGGATCGATTTGAAATCTATCATGGTTTCAGAGAAATCATACTCCATGGTTCGTTGTTCTTGCAAAATGTTGAACGACTATCCCAACTAAAATCTATCCACTCAACAAAAATTATTTCAGAGAAATCATACTCCATGGTTCGTTGTTTTTGTAGAATGTTGAACGACTACCCCAACTAAAATCTATCCACTCAACAAAAATTATTTCACACCACAGACTCATCTTGGTCAGGATCGATTTGAAATCTGTCATGGTTTCAGAGAAATCATACTCCATGGTAAGTTGTTCTTGTAGAATGTTGAACGACTACCCCAACTAAAATCTATCCACTCAAGAAAAATTATTTCACACCACAGACTCATCTTGGTCAGGATCGATTTGAAATCTATCATGGTTTCAGAGAAATCATAGTCCATGGTAAGTTGTTCTTGTAGAATGTTGAACGACTACCCCAACTAAAATCTATCCACTCAACAAAAATTATTTCAGAGAAATCATGCTCCGTGGTAAGTTGTTCTTGTAGAATGTTGAACGACTACCCCAACTAAAATCTATCCACTCAGCAAAAATTATTTCAGAGAAATCATACTCCATGGTAAGTTGTTCTTGTAGAATGTTGAACGACTACCCCAACTAAAATCTATCCACTCAACAAAAATTATTTCACACCACAGACTCATCTTGGTCAGGATCGATTTGAAATCTATCATGGTTTCAGAGAAATCATACTCCATGGTTCGTTGTTCTTGTAGAATGTTGAACGACTATCCCAACTAAAATCTATCCACTCAACAAATATTATTTCAGAGAAATCATACTCCATGGTAAGTTGTTCTTGTAGTATGTTGAACGACTACCCCAACTAAAATCTATCCACTCAACAAAAATTATATCAGAGAAATCATACTCCATGGTAAGTTGTTCTTGTAGAATGTTGAACGACTATCCCAACTAAAATCTATCCACTCAACAAAAATTATTTCAGAGAAATCATACTCCATGGTAAGTTGTTCTTGTAGAATGTTGAACGACTACCCCAACTAAAATCTATCCACTCAACAAAAATTATTTCACACCACAGACTCATCTTGGTCAGGATCGATTTGAAATCTATCATGGTTTCAGAGAAATCATACTCCATGGTAAGTTGTTCTTGTAGAATGTTGAACGACTACCCCAACTAAAATCTATCCACTCAACAAAAATTATTTCACACCACAGACTCATCTTGGTCAGGATGGATTTGAGATCTATCATGATTTCAGAGAAATCATACTCCATGGTTCGTTGTTCTTGTAGAATGTTGAACGACTACCCCAACTAAAATCTATCCACTCAACAAAAATTATTTCACACCACAGACTCATCTTGGTCAGGATCGATTTGAGATCTATCAAGATTTCAGAGAAATCATACTCCATGGTTCGTTGTTCTTGTAGAATGTTGAACGACTACCCTAACTAAAATCTATCCACTCAACAAAAATTATTTCAGAGAAATCATAGTCCATGGTAAGTTGTTCTTGTAGAATGTTGAACGACTACCCCAACTAAAATCTATATACTCAACAAAAATTATTTCAGAGAAATCATACTCCATGGTAAGTTGTTCTTGCAGAATGTTGAACGACTACCCCAACTAAAATCTATCCACTCAACAAAAATTATTTCAGAGAAATCATACTCCATGGTAAGTTGTTCTTGTAGAATGTTGAACGACTACCCCAACTAAAATCTATCCACTCAAAAAAAATTATTTCAGAGAAATCATAGTCCATGGTAAGTTGTTCTTGTAGAATGTTGAACGACTACCCCAACTAAAATCTATCCACTCAACAAAAATTATTTCACACCACAGACTCATCTTGGTCAGGATCGATTTGAGATCTATCAAGATTTCAGAGAAATCATACTCCATGGTTCGTTGTTCTTGTAGAATGTTGAACGACTACCCTAACTAAAATCTATCCACTCAACAAAAATTATTTCAGAGAAATCATACTCCATGGTAAGTTGTTCTTGTAGAATGTTGAACGACTACCCCAACTAAAATCTATCCACTCAACAAAAATTATTTCACACCACAGACTCATCTTGGTCAGGATCGATTTGAAATCTATCATGGTTTCAGAGAAATCATACTCCATGGTAAGTTGTTCTTGTAGAATGTTGAACGACTATCCCAACTAAAATCTATCCACTCAACAAAAATTATTTCAGAGAAATCATACTCCATGGTAAGTTGTTCTTGTAGAATGTTGAACGACTACCCCAACTAAAATCTATCCACTCAACAAAAATTATTTCACACCACAGACTCATCTTGGTCAGGATCGATTTGAAATCTATCATGGTTTCAGAGAAATCATACTCCATGGTTCGTTGTTCTTGTAGAATGTTGAACTGGTACCCCAACTAAAATCTATCCACTCAACAAAAATTATTTCACACCACAGACTCATCTTGGTCAGGATCCATTTGAAATCTATCATGGATTCAGAGTAATCATACTCCATGGTAAGTTGTTCTTGTAGAATGTTGAACGACTATCCCAACTAAAATCTATCCACTCAACAAAAATTATTTCAGAGAAATCATACTCCATGGTAAGTTGTTCTTGTACAATGTTGAACGACTACCCCAACTAAAATCTATCCACTCAGCAAAAATTATTTCAGAGAAATCATACTCCATGGTAAGTTGTTCTTGTAGAATGTTGAACGACTACCCCAACTAAAATCTATCCACTCAACAAAAATTATTTCACACCACAGACTCATCTTGGTCAGGATCGATTTGAAATCTATCATGGTTTCAGAGAAATCATACTCCATGGTAAGTTGTTCTTGTAGAATGTTGAACGACTATCCCAACTAAAATCTATCCACTCAACAAATATTATTTCAGAGAAATCATACTCCATGGTAAGTTGTTCTTGTAGAATGTTGAACGACTACCCCAACTAAAATCTATCCACTCAACAAAAATTATATCAGAGAAATCATACTCCATGGTAAGTTGTTCTTGTAGAATGTTGAACGACTATCCCAACTAAAATCTATCCACTCAACAAAAATTATTTCAGAGAAATCATACTCCATGGTAAGTTGTTCTTGTAGAATGGTGAACGACTACCCCAACTAAAATCTATCCACTCAACAAAAATTATTTCACACCACAGACTCATCTTGGTCAGGATCGATTTGAAATCTATCATGGTTTCAGAGAAATCATACTCCGTGGTTCGTTGTTCTTGTAGAATGTTGAACGACTACCCCAACTAAAATCTATTAACTCAACAAAAATTATTTCACACCACAGACTCATCTTGGTCAGGATCGATTTGAGATCTATCATGATTTCAGAGAAATCATACTCCATGGTTCGTTGTTCTTGTAGAATGTTGAACGACTACCCCAACTAAAATCTATCCACTCAACAAAAATTATATCAGAGAAATCATACTCCATGGTAAGTTGTTCTTGTAGAATGTTGAACGACTATCCCAACTAAAATCTATCCACTCAACAAAAATTATTTCAGAGAAATCATACTCCATGGTAAGTTGTTCTTGTAGAATGGTGAACGACTACCCCAACTAAAATCTATCCACTCAACAAAAATTATTTCACACCACAGACTCATCTTGGTCAGGATCGATTTGAAATCTATCATGGTTTCAGAGAAATCATACTCCATGGTAAGTTGTTCTTGTAGAATGTTGAACGACAACCCCAACTAAAATCTATCCACTCAACAAAAATTATTTCACACCACAGACTCATCTTGGTCAGGATCGATTTGAGATCTATCATGATTTCAGAGAAATCATACTCCATGGTTCGTTGTTCTTGTAGAATGTTGAACGACTACCCCAACTAAAATCTATCCACTCAACAAAAATTATTTCAGAGAAATCATACTCCATGGTAAGTTGTTCTTGTAGAATGTTGAACGACTACTCCAACTAAAATCTATCCACTCAACAAAAATTATTTCACACCACAGACTCATCTTGGTCAGGATCGATTTGAAATCTATCATGGTTTCAGAGAAATCATACTCCATGGTAAGCTGTTCTTGTAGAATGTTGAACGACTATCCCAACTAAAATCTATCCACTCAACAAATATTATTTCAGAGAAATCATACTCCATGGTAAGTTGTTCTTGTAGTATGTTGAACGACTACCCCAACTAAAATCTATCCACTCAACAAAAATTATATCAGAGAAATCATACTCCATGGTAAGTTGTTCTTGTAGAATGGTGAACGACTATCCCAACTAAAATCTATCCACTCAACCAAAATTATTTCAGAGAAATCATACTCCATGGTAAGTTGTTCTTGTAGAATGGTGAACGACTACCCCAACTAAAATCTATCCACTCAACAAAAATTATTTCACACCACAGACTCATCTTGGTCAGGATCGATTTGAAATCTATCATGGTTTCAGAGAAATCATACTCCATGGTAAGTTGTTCTTGTAGAATGTTGAACGACTACCCCAACTAAAATCTATCCACTCAACAAAAATTATTTCACACCACAGACTCATCTTGGTCAGGATCGATTTGAGATCTATCATGATTTCAGAGAAATCATACTCCATGGTTCGTTGTTCTTGTAGAATGTTGAACGACTACCCCAACTAAAATCTATCCACTCAACAAAAATTATTTCAGAGAAATCATAGTCCATGGTAAGTTGTTCTTGTAGAATGTTGAACGACTATCCCAACTAAAATCTATCCACTCAACAAAAATTATTTCAGAGAAATCATACTCCATGGTTCGTTGTTCTTGTAGAATGTTGAACGATTATCCCAACTAAAATCTATCCACTCAACAAAAATTATTTCAGAGAAATCATACTCCATGGTAAGTTGTTCTTGTAGAATGTTGAACGACTACCCTAACAAAAATCTATCCACTCAACAAAAATTATTTCAGAGAAATCATACTCCATGGTAAGTTGTTCTTGTAGAATGTTGAACGACTACCCCAACTAAAATCTATCCACTCAACAAAAATTATTTCACACCACAGACTCGTCTTGGTCAGAATCGATTTGAAATCTATTATGGTTTCAGAGAAATCATACTCCATGGTTCGTTGTTCTTGTAGAATGTTGAACGACTATCCCAACTAAAATCTATCCAGTCAACAAAAATTATTTCAGAGAAATCATACTCCATGGTAAGTTGTTCTTGTAGAATGTTGAACGACTACCCCAACTAAAATCTATCCACTCAACAAAAATTATTTCACACCACAGACTCATCTTGGTCAGGATCGATTTGAAATCTATCATGGTTTCAGAGAAATCATACTCCATGGTAAGTTGTTCTTGTAGAATGTTGAACGACTATCCCAACTAAAATCTATCCAGTCAACAAAAATTATTTCAGAGAAATCATACTCCATGGTAAGTTGTTCTTGTAGAATGTTGAACGACTACCCCAACTAAAATCTATCCACTCAACAAAAATTATTTCACACCACAGACTCATCTTGGTCAGGATCGATTTGAAATCTATCATGGTTTCAGAGAAATCATAGTCCATGGTAAGTTGTTCTTGTAGAATGTTGAACGACTATCCCAACTAAAATCTATCCACTCAACAAAAATTATTTCAGAGAAATCATACTCCATGGTAAGTTGTTCTTGTAGAATGTTGAACGACTACCCCAACTAAAATCTATCCACTCAACAAAAATTATTTCACACCACAGACTCATCTTGGTCAGGATCGATTTGAAATCTATCATGGTTTCAGAGAAATCATACTCCATTGTTCGTTGTTCTTGTAGAATGTTGAACTGCTACCCAACTAAAATCTATAAACTCAACAAAAATTATTTCACACCACAGACTCATCTTGGTTAGGATCGATTTGAAATCTATCATGGATTCAGAGTAATCATACTCCATGGTAAGTTGTTCTTGTAGAATGTTGAACGACTATCAAAACTAAAATCTATCCACTCAACAAAAATTTTTTCAGAGAAATCATACTCCATGGTAAGTTGTTCTTGTAGAATGTTGAACGACTACCCCAACTAAAATCTATCCACTCAGCAAAAATTATTTCAGAGAAATCATACTCCATGGTAAGTTGTTCTTGTAGAATGTTGAACGACTACCCCAACTAAAATCTATCCACTCAACAAAAATTATTTCACACCACAGACTCATCTTGGTCAGGATCGATTTGAAATCTATCATGGTTTCAGAGAAATCATACTCCATGGTAAGTTGTTCTTGTAGAATATTGAACGACTATCCCAACTAAAATCTATCCACTCAACAAATATTATTTCAGAGAAATCATACTCCATGGTAAGTTGTTCTTGTAGTATGTTGAACGACTACCCCAACTAAAATCTATCCACTCAACAAAAATTATATCAGAGAAATCATACTCCATGGTAAGTTGTTCTTGTAGAATGTTGAACGACTACCCCAACTAAAATCTATCCACTCAACAAAAATTATTTCAGAGAAATCATACTCCATGGTAAGTTGTTCTTGTAGAATGGTGAACGACTACCCCAACTAAAATCTATCCACTCAACAAAAATTATTTCACATCACAGACTCATCTTGGTCAGGATCGATTTGAAATCTATCATGGTTTCAGAGAAATCATACTCCATGGTAAGTTGTTCTTGTAGAATGTTGAACGACTACCCCAACTAAAATCTATTAACTCAACAAAAATTATTTCACACCACAGACTCATCTTGGTCAGGATCGATTTGAGATCTATCATGATTTCAGAGAAATCATACTCCATGGTTCGTTGTTCTTGTAGAATGTTGAACGACTACCCCAACTAAAATCTATCCACTCAACAAAAATTATTTCACACCACAGACTCATCTTGGTCAGGATCGATTTGAAATCTATCATGGTTTCAGAGAAATCATACTCCATGGTAAGTTGTTCTTGTAGAATGTTGAACGAATACCCCTAACTAAAATCTATCCACTCAACAAAAATTATTTCAGAGAAATCATACTCCATGGTAAGTTGTTCTTGTAGAATATTGAACGACTACCCTAACAAAAATCTATCCACTCAACAAAAATTATTTCAGAGAAATCATAGTCCATGGTAAGTTGTTCTTGTAGAATGTTGAACGACTATCCCAACTAAAATCTATCCACTCAACAAAAATTATTTCAGAGAAATCATACTCCATGGTTCGTTGTTCTTGTAGAATGTTGAACGACTATCCCAACTAAAATCTATCCACTCAACAAAAATTATTTCAGAGAAATCATACTCCATGGTAAGTTGTTCTTGTAGAATGTTGAACGACTACCCCAACTAAAATCTATCCACTCAACAAAAATTATTTCACACCACAGACTCATCTTGGTCAGGATCGATTTGAAATCTATCATGGTTTCAGAGAAATCATACTCCATGGTAAGTTGTTCTTGTAGAATTTTGAACGACTATCCCAACTAAAATCTATCCACTCAACAAAAATTATTTCAGAGAAATCATACTCCATGGTAAGTTGTTCTTGTAGAATGTTGAACGACTACCCCAACTAAAATCTATCCACTCAACAAAAATTATTTCAGAGAAATCATACTCCATGATAAGTTGTTCTTGTAGAATGTTCAACGGCTACCCCAATTAAAATCTATTTACTCAACAAAAATTATTTCAGAGAAATCATACTCCATGGTAAGTTGTTCTTGTAGAATGTTGAACGACTACCCCAACTAAAATCTATCCACTCAACAAAAATTATTTCACACCACAGACTCATCTTGGTCAGGATCGATTTGAAATCTATCATGGTTTCAGAGAAATCATACTCCATGGTAAGTTGTTCTTGTAGAATGTTGAACGACTATCCCAACTAAAATCTATCCACTCAACAAAAATTATTTCAGAGAAATCATGCTCCATGGTAAGTTGTTCTTGTAGAATGTTGAACGACTACCCCAACTAAAATCTATCCACTCAACAAAAATTATTTCACACCACAGACTCATCTTGGTCAGGATCGATTTGAAATCTATCATGGTTTCAGAGAAATCATAGTCCATGGTAAGTTGTTCTTGTAGAATGTTGAACGACTACCCCAACTAAAATCTATCCACTCAACAAAAATTATTTCACACCACAGACTCATCTTGGTCAGGATCGATTTGAAATCTATCATGGTTTCAGAGAAATCATACTCCATGGTAAGTTGTTCTTGTAGAATGTTGAACGACTACCCCAACTAAAATCTATCCACTCAACAAAAATTATATCAGAGAAATCATACTCCATGGTAAGTTGTTCTTGTAGAATGTTGAACGACTATCCCAACTTAAATCTATCCACTCAACAAAAATTATTTCAGAGAAATCATACTCCATGGTAAGTTGTTCTTGTAGAATGTTGAACGACTACCCCAACTAAAATCTATCCACACAACAAAAATTATTTCACACAACAGACTCATCTTGGTCAGGATCGATTTGAAATCTATCATGGTTTCATAGAAATCATACTCCATGGTAAGTTGTTCTTGTAGAATGTTGAACGACTACCCCAACTAAAATCTATCCACTCAACAAAAATTATTTCACACCACAGACTCATCTTGGTCAGGATCGATTTGAGATCTATCATGATTTCAGAGAAATCATTATCCATGGTTCGTTGTTCTTGTAGAATGTTGAACGACTACCCCAACTAAAATCTATCCACTCAACAAAAATTATTTCACACCACAGACTCATCTTGGTCAGGATCGATTTGAAATCTATCATGGTTTCAGAGAAATCATACTCCATGGTAAGTTGTTCTTGTAGAATGTTGAACGAATACCCCTAACTAAAATCTATCCACTCAACAAAAATTATTTCAGAGAAATCATACTCCATGGTAAGTTGTTCTTGTAGAATGTTGAACGACTACCCCAACTAAAATCTATCCACTCAACAAAAATTATTTCAGAGAAATCATAGTCCATGGTAAGTTGTTCTTGTAGAATGTTGAACGACTATCCCAACTAAAATCTATCCACTCAACAAAAATTATTTCAGAGAAATCATACTCCATGGTTCGTTGTTCTTGTAAAATGTTGAACGACTACCCCAACTAAAATCTATCCACTCAACAAAAATTATTTCACACCACAGACTCATCTTGGTCAGGATCGATTTGAAATCTATCATGGTTTCAGAGAAATCATACTCCATGGTAAGTTGTTCTTGTAGAATGTTGAACGAATACCCCTAACTAAAATCTATCCACTCAACAAAAATTATTTCAGAGAAATCATACTCCATGGTAAGTTGTTCTTGTAGAATGTTGAACGACTACCCCAACTAAAATCTATCCACTCAACAAAAATTATTTCAGAGAAATCATAGTCCATGGTAAGTTGTTCTTGTAGAATGTTGAACGACTATCCCAACTAAAATCTATCCACTCAACAAAAATTATTTCAGAGAAATCATACTCCATGGTTCGTTGTTCTTGTAAAATGTTGAACGACTACCCCAACTAAAATCTATCCACTCAACAAAAATTATTTCACACCACAGACTCATCTTGGTCAGGATCGATTTGAAATCTATCATGGTTTCAGAGAAATCATACTCCATGGTTCGTTGTTCTTGTAAAATGTTGAACGACTACCCCAACTAAAATCTATCCACTCAACAAAAATTATTTCACACCACAGACTCATCTTGGTCAGGATCGATTTGAAATCTATCATGATTTCAGAGAAATCATACTCCATGGTTCGTTGTTCTTGTAGAATGTTGAACGAATACCCCTAACTAAAATCTATCCACTCAACAAAAATTATTTCAGAGAAATCATACTCCATGGTAAGTTGTTCTTGTAGAATGTTGAACGACTACCCCAACTAAAATCTATCCACTCAACAAAAATTATTTCAGAGAAATCATAGTCCATGGTAAGTTGTTCTTGTAGAATGTTGAACGACTATCCCAACTAAAATCTATTAACTCAACAAAAATTATTTCAGAGAAATCATAGTCCATGGTAAGTTGTTCTTGTAGAATGTTGAACGACTATCCCAACTAAAATCTATCCACTCAACAAAAATTATTTCAAAGAAATCATGCTCCATGGTAAGTTGTTGTTGTAGAATGTTGAACGACTATCCCAACTAAAATCTATCCAATCAACAAAAATTATTTCACACCACAGACTCATCTTGGTCAGGATCGATTTGAAATCTATCATGGTTTCAGAGAAATCATAGTCCATGGTAAGTTGTTCTTGTAGAATGTTGAACGACTACCCCAACTAAAATCTATCCACTCAACAAAAATTATTTCACACCACAGACTCATCTTGGTCAGGATCTATTTGAAATCTATCATGGTTGCAGAGAAATCATACTCCATGGTTCGCTGTTCTTGTAGAATGTTGAACGACTAGACCAACTAAAATGTATCCACTCAACAAAAATTATTTCAGAGAAATCATACTCCATGGTTCGTTGTTCTTGTAGAATGTTGAACGACTACCCCAACTAAAATCTATCCACTCAACAAAAATTATGTCACACCACAGACTCATCTTGGTCAGGATCGATTTGAAATCTATCATGGTTTCAGAGAAATTATAGACCATGGTAAGTTGTTCTTGTAGAATGTTGAACGACTACCCCAACTAAAATCTATCCACTCAACAAAAATTATTTCACACCACAGACTCATCTTGGTCAGGATCGATTTGAAATCTATCATGGTTGCAGAGAAATCATACTCCATGGTTCGTTGTTCTTGTAGAATGTTGAACGACTATCCCAACTAAAATCTATCCACTCAACAAAAATTATTTCAGAGAAATCATACTCCATGGTAAGTTGTTCTTGTAGAATGTTGAACGACTACCCCAACTAAAATCTATCCACTCAACAAAAATTATTTCAGAGAAATCATACTCCATGGTTCGTTGTTCTTGTAGAATGTTGAACGAATACCCCAACTAAAATCTATCCACTCAACAAAAATTATTTCACACCACAGACTCATCTTGGTCAGGATCGATTTGAAATCTATCATGGTTTCAGAGAAATCATACTCCATGGTTCGTTGTTCTTGTAGAATGTTGAACGACTACCCCAACTAAAATCTATATACTCAACAAAAATTATTTCAGAGAAATCATACTCCATTTTAAGTTGTTCTTGTAGAATGTTGAACGACTACCCCAACTAAAATCTATCCACTCAACAAAAATTATTTCAGAGAAATCATACTCCATGGTTCGTTGTTCTTGTAGAATGTTGAACGAATACCCCAACTAAAATCTATCCACTCAACAAAAATTATTTCACACCACAGACTCATCTTGGTCAGGATCGATTTGAAATCTATCATGGTTTCAGAGAAATCATACTCCATGGTTCGTTGTTCTTGTAGAATGTTGAACGACTACCCCAACTAAAATCTATTAACTCAACAAAAATTATTTCAGAGAAATCATACTCCATGGTAAGTTGTTCTTGTAGAATGTTGAACGACTACCCCAACTAAAATCTATCCACTCAACAAAAATTATTTCAGAGAAATCATACTCCATGGTTCGTTGTTCTTGTAGAATGTTGAACGAATACCCCAACTAAAATCTATCCACTCAACAAAAATTATTTCACACCACAGACTCATCTTGGTCAGGATCGATTTGAAATCTATCATGGTTTCAGAGAAATCATACTCCATGGTTCGTTGTTCTTGTAGAATGTTGAACGACTACCCCAACTAAAATCTATCCACTCAACAAAAATTATTTCAGAGAAATCATACTCCATGGTAAGTTGTTCTTGTAGAATGTTGAACGACTACCAGAACTAAAATCTATCCACTCAACAAAAATTATTTCAGAGAAATCATACTCCATGGTAAGTTGTTCTTGTAGAATGTTGAACGACTACCCCTAACTAAAATCTATCCACTCAACAAAAATTATTTCACACCACAGACTCATCTTGGTCAGGATCGATTTGAAATCTATCATGGTTTCAGAGAAATCATACTCCATGTTTCGTTGTTCTTGTAGAATGTTGAACGACTACCCCAACTAAAATCTATCCACTCAACAAAAATTATTTCACACCACAGACTCATCTTGGTCAGGATCGATTTGAAATCTATCATGGTTGCAGAGAAATCATACTCCATGGTTCGTTGTTCTTGTAGAATGTTGAACGACTACCCCAACTAAAATCTATCCACTCAACAAAAATTATTTCACACCACAGACTCATCTTGGTCAGGATCGATTTGAAATCTACCATGGTTTCAGAGAAATCATACTCCATGGTAAGTTGTTCTTGTAGAATGTTGAACGACTACCCCAACTAAAATCTATCCACCCAACAAAAATTATTTCAGAGAAATCATACTCCATGGTAAGTTGTTCTTGTTGAATGTTGAACGACTACCCCAACTAAAATCTATCCACCCAACAAAAATTATTTCAGAGAAATCATACTCCATGGTAAGTTGTTCTTGTAGAATGTTGAACGACTACCCCAACTAAAATCTATTTACTCAACAAAAATTATTTCACACCACAGACTCATCTTGGTCAGGATCGATTTGAAATCTATCATGGTTTCAGAGAAATCATACTCCATGGTTCGTTGTTCTTGTAGAATGTTGAACGACTATCCCAACTAAAATCTATCCACTCAACAAAAATTATTTCAGAGAAATCATACTCCATGGTAAGTTGTTCTTGTAGAATGTTGAACGACTACCCCAACTAAAATATATCCACTCAACAAAAATTAATTCACACCACAGACTCATCTTGGTCAGGATCGATATGAAATCTATCATGGTTTCAGAGAAATCATACTCCATGGTAAGTTGTTCTTGTAGAATGTTGAGCGACTACCCCTAACTAAAATCTATCCACTCAACAAAAATTATTTCAGAGAAATCATACTGCATGGTAAGTTGTTCTTGTAGAATGTTGAACGACTATCCCAACTAAAATCTATCCACTCAACAAAAATTATTTCACACTACCCCTAACTAAAATCTATCCACTCAACAAAAATTATTTCAGAGAAATCATACTCCATGTTTCATTGTTCTTGTAGAATGTTGAACGACTACATCAACTAAAATCTATCCACTCAACAAAAATTATTTCAGAGAAATCATACTCCATGGTTCGTTGTTCTTGTAAAATGTTGAACGACTACCCCAACTAAAATCTATCCACTCAACAAAAATTATTTCAGAGAAATCATACTCCATGGTAAGTTGTTCTTGTAGAATGTTGAACGACTATCCCAACTAAAATCTATCCACTCAACAAAAATTATTTCAGAGAAATCATACTCCATGGATCGTTGTTCTTGTAGAATGTTGAACGACTACCCCAACTAAAATCTATCCACTCAACAAAAATTATTTCACACCACAGACTCATCTTGATCAGGATCGATTTGAAATCTATCATGGTTTCAGAGAAATCATACTCCATGGTTCGTTGTTCTTGTAAAATGTTGAACGACTACCCCAACTAAAATCTATCCACTCAACAAAAATTATTTCACACCACAGACTCATCTTGGTCAGGATCGATTTGAAATCTATCATGGTTTCAGAGATATCATACTCCATGGTTCGCTGTTCTTGTAACATGTTGAACGACTACCCCAACTAAAATCTATCCACTCAACAAAAATCATTTCAGAGAAATCATACTCCATGGTTCGTTGTTCTTGTAGAATGTTGAACGACTACCCCAACTAAAATCTATCCACTCAACAAAAATTATTTCAGAGAAATCATACTCCATGGTTCGTTGTTCTTGTAGAATGTTGAACGACTACCGGAACTAAAATCTATCCACTCCAGAAAAATTATTTCACACTACAGACTCATCTTGGTCAGGATCGATTTGAAATCTATCATGGTTTCAGAGAAATCATACTCCATGGTTCGTTGTTCTTGTAGAATGTTGAACGACTACCCCAACTAAAATCTATCCACTCAACAAAAATTATTTCAGAGAAATCATACTCCATGGTAAGTTGTTCTTGTAGAATGTTGAACGACTATCCCAACTAAAATCTATCCACTCAACAAAAATTATTTCAGAGAAATCATACTCCATGGTAAGTTGTTCTTGTAGAATGTTGAACGACTACCCCAACTAAAATCTATCCACTCAACAAAAATTATTTCAGAGAAATCATACTCCATGGTAAGTTGTTCTTGTAGAATGATGAACGACTATTCCAACTAAAATCTATCCACTCAATAAAAATTATTTCAGAGAAATCATACTCCATGGTAAGTTGTTCTTGTAGAATGTTGAACGACTACCCCAACTAAAATCTATCCACTCAACAAAAATTATTTCAGAGAAATCATACTCCATGGTAAGTTGTTCTTGTAGAATGTTGAACGACTACCCCAACTAAAATCTATCCACTCAACAAAAATTATGTCAGAGAAATCATACTCCATGGTAAGTTGTTCTTGTAGAATGTTGAACGACTACCCCAACTAAAATCTATCCACTCAACAAAAATTATTTCAGAGAAATCATACTCCATGGTAAGTTGTTCTTGTAGAATGTTGAACGACTACCCCAACTAAAATCTATCCACTCAACAAAAATTATTTCACACCACAGACTCATCTTGGTCAGGATCGATTTGAAATCTATCATGGTTTCAGAGAAATCATAGTCCATGGTAAGTTGTTCTTGTAGAATGTTGAACGACTACCCCTAACTAAAATCTATCCACTCAACAAAAATTATTTCACACCACAAACTCATCTTGGTCAGGATCGATTTGAAATCTATCATGGTTTCAGAGAAATCATACTCCATGGTTCGTTGTTCTTGTAGAATGTTGAACGACTACCCCAACTAAAATCTATCCACTCAACAAAAATTATTTCACACCACAGATTCATCTTGGTCAGGATCGATTTGAAATCTATCATGGTTTCAGAGAAATCATAGTCCATGGTAAGTTGTTCTTGTAGAATGTTGAACGACTACCCCAACTAAAATCTATCCACTCAACAAAAATTATTTCACACCACAGACTCATCTTGGTCAGGATCGATTTGAAATCTATCATGGTTTCAGAGAAATCATACTCCATGGTTCGTTGTTCTTGTAAAATGTTGAACGACTACCCCAACTAAAATCTATCCAATCAACAAAAATTATTTCAGAGAAATCATACTCCATGGTAAGTTGTTCTTGTTGAATGTTGAACGACTACCCCAACTAAAATCTATCCACTCAACAAAAATTATTTCACACCACAGACTCATCTTGGTCAGGATCGATTTGAAATCTATCATGGTTTCAGAGAAATCATACTCCATGGTTCGTTGTTCTTGTAGAATGTTGAACGACTACCCCAACTAAAATCTATCCACTCAACAAAAATTATTTCAGAGAAATCATAGTCCATGGTAAGTTGTTCTTGTAGAATGTTGAACGACTACCCCAATTAAAATCTATCCACTCAACAAAAATTATTTCAGAGAAATCATACTCCATGGCTCGTTGTTCTTGTAGAATGTTGAACGACTATCCCAACTAAAATCTATCCACTCAACAAAAATTATTTCAGAGAAATCATACTCCATGGTTCGTTGTTCTTGTAAAATGTTGAACGACTACCCCAACTAAAATCTATCCACTCAACAAAAATTATTTCAGAGAAATCATACTCCATGGTAAGTTGTTCTTGTAGAATGTTGAACGACTACCCCAACTAAAATCTATCCACTCAACAAAAATTATTTCACACCACATACTCATCTTGGTCAGGATCGATTTGAAATCTATCATGGTTTCAGAGAAATCATACTCCATGGTTCGTTGTTCTTGTAGAATGTTGAACGACTACCCCAACTAAAATCTATCCACTCAACAAAAATTATTTCACACCACAGACTCATCTTGGTCAGGATCGATTTGAAATCTATCATGGTTTCAGAGAAATCATACTCCATGGTTCGTTGTTCTTGTAGAATGTTGAAAGACTACCCCAACTAAAATCTATCCACTCAACAAAAATTATTTCACACCACAGACTCATCTTGGTCAGGATCGATTTGAAATCTATCATGGTTTCAGAGAAATCATACTCCATGGTTCGTTGTTCTTGTAGAATGTTGAACGACTACCCCAACTAAAATCTATCCACTCAACAAAAATTATTTCACACCACAGACTCATCTTGGTCAGGATCGATTTGAAATCTATCATGGTTTCAGAGAAATTATACTCCATGGTTCGTTGTTCTTGTAAAATGTTGAACGACTACCCCAACTAAAATCTATCCACTCAACAAAAATTATTTCAGAGAAATCATAGTCCATGGTAAGTTGTTCTTGTAGAATGTTGAACGACTATCCCAACTAAAATCTATCCACTCAACAAAAATTATTTCAGAGAAATCATAGTCCATGGTAAGTTGTTCTTGTAGAATGTTGAACGACTACCCCAACTAAAATCTATCCACTCAACAAAAAGTATTTCACACCACAGACTCATCTTGGTCAGGATCGATTTGAAATCTATCATGGTTTCAGAGACATCATACTCCATGGTTCGTTGTTCTTGTAAAATGTTGAACGACTACCCCAACTAAAATCTATCCACTCAACAAAAATTATTTCAGAGAAATCATACTCCATGGTAAGTTGTTCTTGTAGAATGTTGAACGACTACCCCAACTAAAATCTATCCACTCAACAAAAATTGTTTCACACCACAGACTCATCTTGGTCAGGATCGATTTGAAATCTATCATGGTTTCAGAGAAATCATACTCCATGGTTCGTTGTTCTTGTAGAATGTTGAACGACTACCCCAACTAAAATCTATCCACTCAACAAAAATTATTTCACACCACAGACTCATCTTGGTCAGGATCGATTTGAAATCTATCATGGTTGCAGAGAAATCATACTCCATGGTTCGTTGTTCTTGTAGAATGTTGAACGACTATCCCAACTAAAATCTATCCACTCAACAAAAATTATTTCAGAGAAATCATAGTCCATGGTAAGTTGTTCTTGTAGAATGTTGAACGACTATCCCAACTAAAATCTATCCACTCAACAAAAATTATTTCATAGAAATCATAGTCCATGGTAAGTTGTTCTTGTAGAATGTTGAACGACTACCCCAACTAAAATCTATCCACTCAACAAAAATTATTTCACACCACAGACTCATCTTGGTCAGGATCGATTTGAAATTTATCATGGTTTCAGAGAAATCATACTCCATGGTTCGTTGTTCTTGTAAAATGTTGAACGACTACCCCAACTAAAATCTATCCACTCAACAAAAATTATTTCACACCACAGACTCATCTTGGTCAGGATCGATTTGAAATCTATCATGGTTTCAGAGAAATCATACTCCATGGTTCGCTGTTCTTGTAACATGTTGAACGACTACCCCAACTAAAATCTATCCACTCAACAAAAATTATTTCAGAGAAATCATACTCCATGATAAGTTGTTCTTGTAGAATGTTGAACGACTACCCCAACTAAAATCTATCCACTCAACAAAAATTATTTCACACCACAGACTCATCTTGGTCAGGATCGATTTGAAATCTATCATGGTTTCAGAGAAATCATACTCCATGGTTCGTTGTTCTTGTAGAATGTTGAACGACTACCCCAACTAAAATCTATCCACTCAACAAAACTTATTTCAGAGAAATCATAGTCCATGGTAAGTTGTTCTTGTAGAATGTTGAACGACTACCCCAATTAAAATCTATCCACTCAACAAAAATTATTTCAGAGAAATCATACTCCATGGCTCGTTGTTCTTGTAGAATGTTGAACGACTATCCCAACTAAAATCTATCCACTCAACAAAAATTATTTCAGAGAAATCATACTCCATGGTTCGTTGTTCTTGTAAAATGTTGAAAGACTACCCCAACTAAAATCTATCCACTCAACAAAAATTATTTCAGAGAAATCATACTCCATGGTAAGTTGTTCTTGTAGAATGTTGAACGACTACCCCAACTAAAATCTATCCACTCAACAAAAATTATTTCACACCACAGACTCATCTTGGTCAGGATCGATTTGAAATCTATCATGGTTTCAGAGAAATCATACTCCATGGTTCGTTGTTCTTGTAGAATGTTGAACGACTACCCCAACTAAAATCTATCCACTCAACAAAAATTATTTCACACCACAGACTCATCTTGGTCAGGATCGATTTGAAATCTATCATGGTTTCAGAGAAATCATACTCCATGGTTCGTTGTTCTTGTAGAATGTTGAAAGACTACCCCAACTAAAATCTATCCACTCAACAAAAATTATTTCACACCACAGACTCATCTTGGTCAGGATCGATTTGAAATCTATCATGGTTTCAGAGAAATCATACTCCATGGTTCGTTGTTCTTGTAGAATGTTGAACGACTACCCCAACTAAAATCTATCCACTCAACAAAAATTATTTCACACCACAGACTCATCTTGGTCAGGATCGATTTGAAATCTATCATGGTTGCAGAGAAATCATACTCCATGGTTCGTTGTTCTTGTAGAATGTTGAACGACTATCCCAACTAAAATCTATCCACTCAACAAAAATTATTTCAGAGAAATCATAGTCCATGGTAAGTTGTTCTTGTAGAATGTTGAACGACTATCCCAACTAAAATCTATCCACTCAACAAAAATTATTTCAGAGAAATCATAGTCCATGGTAAGTTGTTCTTGTAGAATGTTGAACGACTACCCCAACTAAAATCTATCCACTCAACAAAAAGTATTTCACACCACAGACTCATCTTGGTCAGGATCGATTTGAAATCTATCATGGTTTCAGAGACATCATACTCCATGGTTCGTTGTTCTTGCAAAATGTTGAACGACTACCCCAACTAAAATCTATCCACTCAACAAAAATTATTTCACGCCACAGACTCATCGTGGTCAGGATCGATTTGAAATCTATCATGGTTTCAGAGAAATCATACTCCATGGTTCGCTGTTCTTGTAACATGTTGAACGACTACCCCAACTAAAATCTATCCACTCAACAAAAATTATTTCAGAGAAATCATACTCCATGGTAAGTTGTTCTTGTAGAATGTTGAACGACTACCCCAACTAAAATCTATCCACTCAACAAAAATTATTTCACACCACAGACTCATCTTGGTCAGGATCGATTTGAAATCTATCATGGTTTCAGAGAAATCATACTCCATGGTTCGTTGTTCTTGTAGAATGTTGAACGACTACCCCAACTAAAATCTATCCACTCAACAAAAATTATTTCACACCACAGACTCATCTTGGTCAGGATCGATTTGAAATCTATCATGGTTGCAGAGAAATCATACTCCATGGTTCGTTGTTCTTGTAGAATGTTGAACGACTATCCCAACTAAAATCTATCCACTCAACAAAAATTATTTCAGAGAAATCATAGTCCATGGTAAGTTGTTCTTGTAGAATGTTGAACGACTATCCCAACTAAAATCTATCCACTCAACAAAAATTATTTCAGAGAAATCATAGTCCATCGTAAGTTGTTCTTGTAGAATGTTGGACGACTACCCCAACTAAAATCTATCCACTCAACAAAAATTATTTCACACCACAGACTCATCCTGGTCAGGATCGATTTGAAATTTATCATGGTTTCAGAGAAATCATACTCCATGGTTCGTTGTTCTTGTAAAATGTTGAACGACTACCCCAACTAAAATCTATCCACTCAACAAAAATTATTTCACACCACAGACTCATCTTGGTCAGGATCGATTTGAAATCTATCATGGTTTCAGAGAAATCATACTCCATGGTTCGCTGTTCTTGTAACATGTTGAACGACTACCCCAACTAAAATCTATCCACTCAACAAAAATTATTTCAGAGAAATCATACTCCATGGTAAGTTGTTCTTGTAGAATGTTGAACGACTACCCCAACTAAAATCTATCCACTCAACAAAAATTATTTCACACCACATACTCATCTTGGTCAGGATCGATTTGAAATCTATCATGGTTTCAGAGAAATCATACTCCATGGTTCGTTGTTCTTGTAGAATGTTGAACGACTACCCCAACTAAAATCTATCCACTCAACAAAAATTATTTCACACCACAGACTCATCTTGGTCAGGATCGATTTGAAATCTATCATGGTTGCAGAGAAATCATACTCCATGGTTCGTTGTTCTTGTAGAATGTTGAACGACTATCCCAACTAAAATCTATCCACTCAACAAAAATTATTTCAGAGAAATCATAGTCCATGGTAAGTTGTTCTTATAGAATGTTGAACGACTATCCCAACTAAAATCTATCCACTCAACAAAAATTATTTCAGAGAAATCATAGTCCATGGTAAGTTGTTCTTGTAGAATGTTGAACGACTACCCCAACTAAAATCTATCCACTCAACAAAAAGTATTTCACACCACAGACTCATCTTGGTCAGGATCGATTTGAAATCTATCATGGTTTCAGAGACATCATACTCCATGGTAAGTTGTTCTTGTATAATGTTGAACGACTACCCCTAACTAAAATCTATCCACTCAACAAAAATTATTTCACGCCACAGACTCATCGTGGTCAGGATCGATTTGAAATCTATCATGGTTTCAGAGAAATCATACTCCATGTTTCGTTGTTCTTGTAGAATGTTGAACGACTACCCCAACTAAAATCTATCCACTCAACAAAAATTATTTCACACCACAGACTCATCTTGGTCAGGATCGATTTGAAATTTATCATGGTTTCAGAGAAATCATACTCCATGGTTCGTTGTTCTTGTAAAATGTTGAACGACTACCCCAACTAAAATCTATCCACTCAACAAAAATTATTTCACACCACAGACTCATCTTGGTCAGGATCGATTTGAAATCTATCATGGTTTCAGAGAAATCATACTCCATGGTTCGCTGTTCTTGTAACATGTTGAACGACTACCCCAACTAAAATCTATCCACTCAACAAAAATTATTTCAGAGAAATCATACTCCATGGTAAGTTGTTCTTGTAGAATGTTGAACGACTACTCCAACTAAAATCTATCCACTCAACAAAAATTATTTCAGAGAAATCATACTCCATGGTAAGTTGTTCTTGTAGAATGTTGAACGACTACCCCAACTAAAATCTATCCACTCAACAAAAATTATTTCACACCACAGACTCATCTTGGTCAGGATCGATTTGAAATCTATCATGGTTTCAGAGAAATCATACTCCATGGTTCGTTGTTCCTGTAGAATGTTGAACGACTACCCCAACTAAAATCTATCCACTCAACAAAAATTATTTCACACCACAGACTCATCTTGGTCAGGATCGATTTGAAATCTATCATGGTTGCAGAGAAATCATACTCCATGGTTCGTTGTTCTTGTAGAATGTTGAACGACTATCCCAACTAAAATCTATCCACTCAACAAAAATTATTTCAGAGAAATCATAGTCCATGGTAAGTTGTTCTTGTAGAATGTTGAACGACTATCCCAACTAAAATCTATCCACTCAACAAAAATTATTTCAGAGAAATCATAGTCCATGGTAAGTTGTTCTTGTAGAATGTTGAACGACTACCCCAACTAAAATCTATCCACTCAACAAAAAGTATTTCACACCACAGACTCATCTTGGTCAGGATCGATTTGAAATCTATCATGGTTTCAGAGACATCATACTCCATGGTAAGTTGTTCTTGTAGAATGTTGAACGACTACCCCCAACTAAAATCTATCCACTCAACAAAAATTATTTCACACCACAGACTCATCTTGGTCAGGATCGATTTGAAATCTATCATGGTTTCAGAGAAATCATACTCCATGTTTCGTTGTTCTTGTAGAATGTTGAACGACTACCCCAACTAAAATCTATCCACTCAACAAAAATTATTTCACACCACAGACTCATCTTGGTCAGGATCGATTTGAAATCTATCATGGTTGCAGAGAAATCATACTCCATGGTTCGTTGTTCTTGTAGAATGTTGAACGACTACCCCTAACTAAAATCTATCCACTCAACAAAAATTATTTCACACCACAGACTCATCGTGGTCAGGATCGATTTGAAATCTATCATGGTTTCAGAGAAATCATACTCCATGGTTCGTTGTTCTTGTAGAATGTTGAACGACTACCCCAACTAAAATCTATCCACTCAACAAAAATTATTTCACACCACAGACTCATCTTGGTCAGGATCGATTTGAAATCTATCATGGTTTCAGAGTCATCATACTCCATGGTAAGTTGTTCTTGTAGAATGTTGAACGACTACCCCTAACTAAAATCTATCCACTCAACAAAAATTATTTCACGCCACAGACTCATCGTGGTCAGGATCGATTTGAAATCTATCATGGTTTCAGAGAAATCATACTCCATGGTTCGTTGTTCTTGTAGAATGTTGAACGACTACCCCAACAAAAATCTATCCACTCAACAAAAATTATTTCACACCACAGACTCATCTTGGTCAGGCTCGATTTGAAATTTATCATGGTTTCAGAGAAATCATACTCCATGGTTCGTTGTTCTTGTAAAATGTTGAACGACTACCCCAACTAAAATCTATCCACTCAACAAAAATTATTTCACACCACAGACTCATCTTGGTCAGGATCGATTTGAAATCTATCATGGTTTCAGAGAAATCATACTCCATGGTTCGCTGTTCTTGTAACATGTTGAACGACTACCCCAACTAAAATCTATCCACTCAACAAAAATTATTTCAGAGAAATCATACTCCATGGTAAGTTGTTCTTGTAGAATGTTGAACGACTACCCCAACTAAAATCTATCCACTCAACAAAAATTATTTCAGAGAAATCATACTCCATGGTAAGTTGTTCTTGTAGAATGTTGAACGACTACCCCAACTAAAATCTATCCACTCAACAAAAATTATTTCACACCACAGACTCATCTTGGTCAGGATCGATTTGAAATCTATCATGGTTTCAGAGAAATCATACTCCATGGTTCGTTGTTCTTGTAGAATGTTGAACGACTACCCCAACTAAAATCTATCCACTCAACAAAAATTATTTCACACCACAGACTCATCTTGGTCAGGATCGATTTGAAATTTATCATGGTTTCAGAGAAATCATACTCCATGGTTCGTTGTTCTTGTAAAATGTTGAACGACTACCCCAACTAAAATCTATCCACTCAACAAAAATTATTTCAGAGAAATCATACTCCATGGTAAGTTGTTCTTGAAGAATGTTGAACGACTATCCCAACTAAAATTTATCCACTCAACAAAAATTATTTCAGAGAAATCATACTCCATGGTAAGTTGTTCTTGTAGAATGTTGAACGACTACCCCAACTAAAATCTATCCACTCAACAAAAATTATTTCAGAGAAATCATACTCCATGGTAAGTTGTTCTTGTAGAATGTTGAACGACTATCCCAACTAAAATCTATCCACTCAATAAAAATTATTTCAGAGAAATCATACTCCATGGTAAGTTGTTCTTGTAGAATGTTGAACGACTAGCAAAACTAAAATCTATCCACTCAACAAAAATTATTTCAGAGAAATCATACTCCATATTAAGTTGTTCTTGTAGAATGTTGAACGACTACCCCAACTAAAATCTATCCACTCAACAAAAATTATGTCAGAGAAATCATACTCCATGGTAAGTTGTTCTTGTAGAATGTTGAACGACTACCCCTAACTAAAATCTATCCACTCAACAAAAATTATTTCACACCACAGACTCATCTTGGTCAGGATCGATTTGAAATCTATCATGGTTTCAGAGAAATCATACTCCATGGTTCGTTGTTCTTGTAAAATGTTGAACGACTATCCCAACTAAAATCTATCCACTCAACAAAAATTATTTCACACCACAGACTCATCTTGCTCAGGATCGATTTGAAATCTACCATGGTTTCAGAGAAATCATACTCCATGGTAAGTTGTTCTTGTAGAATGTTGAACGACTATCCCAACTAAAATCTATCCACTCAACAAAAATTATTTCACACCACAGACTCATCTTGCTCAGGATCGATTTGAAATCTACCATGGTTTCAGAGAAATCATACTCCATGGTTCGTTGTTCTTGTAAAATGTTGAACGACTATCCCAACTAAAATCTATCCACTCAACAAAAATTATTTCAGAGGAATCATACTCCATGGTAATTTGTTCTTGTAGAATGTTGAACGACTATCCCAACTTAAATCTATCCACTCAACAAAAATTATTTCACAAAACAGACTCATCTTGCTCAGGATCGATTTGAAATCTACCATGGTTTTAGAGAAATCATACTCCATGGTAAGTTGTTCTTGTAGAATGTTGAACGACTATCCCAACAAAAATCTATCCACTCAACAAAAATTATTTCACACCACAGACTCATCTTGCTCAGGATCGATTTGAAATCTACCATGGTTTCAGAGAAATCATACTCCATGGTAAGTTGTTCTTGTAGAATGTTGAACGACTACCCCAAACTAAAATCTATCCACTCAACAAAAATTATTTCAGAGAAATCATACTCCATGGTTCGTTGTTCTTGTAGAATGTTGAACGACTACCCCAACTAAAATCTATCCACTCAACAAAAATTATTTCACACCACAGACTCATCTTGGTCAGGATCGATTTGAAATCTATCATGGTTTCAGAGAAATCATACTCCATGGTTCGTTGTTCTTGTAGAATGTTGAACGACTACCCCTAACTAAAATCTATCCACTCAACAAACATTATTTCAGAGAAATCATACTCCATGGTTCGTTGTTCTTGTAGAATGTTGAACGACTACCCCAACTAAAATCTATCCACTCAACAAAAATTATTTCAGAGAAATCATACTCCATGGTAAGTTGTTCTTGTAGAATGTTGAACGACTATCCCAACTAAAATCTATCCACTCAACAAAAATTATTTCGGAGAAATCGTACTCCATGGTAAGTTGTTCTTGTAAAATGTTGAACGACTACCCCAACTAAAATCTATCCACTCAACAAAAATTATTTCAGAGAAATCATACTCCATGGTAAGTTGTTCTTGTAGAATGTTGAACGACTACCTAAACTAAAATCTATCCACTCAACAAAAATTATTTCACACCACAGACTCATCTTGGTCAGGATCGATTTGAAATCTATCATGGTTTCAGAGAAATCATAGTCCATGGTAAGTTGTTCTTGTAGAATGTTGAACGACTATCCCAACTAAAATCTATCCACTCAACAAAAATTATTTCAGAGAAATCATACTCCATGGTAAGTTGTTCTTGTAGAATGTTGAACGACTATCCCAACTAAAATTTATCCACTCAACAAAAATTATTTCACACCACAGACTCATCTTGGTCAGGATCGATTTGAAACCTATTATGGTTTCAGAGAAATCATAGTCCATGGTAAGTTGTTCTTATAGAATGTTGAACGACTACCCCAACTAAAATCTATCCACTCAACAAAAATTATTTCACACCACAGACTCATCTTGGTCAGGATCGATTTGAAATCTATCATGGTTTCAGAGAAATCATAGTCCATTGTAAGTTGTTCTTGTAGAATGTTGAACGACTACCCCAACTAAAATCTATCCACTCAACAAAAATTATTTCAGAGAAATCATACTAGATGGTAAGTTGTTCTTGTAGAATGTTGAACGACTACCCCAACTAAAATCTATCCACTCAACAAAAATTATTTCAGAGAAATCATACTCCATGGTAAGTTGTTCTTGTAGAATGTTGAACGACTATCCCAACTAAAATCTATCCACTCAACAAAAATTATTTCAGAGAAATCATACTCCATGGTAAGTTGTTCTTGTAAAATGTTGAACGACTACCCCAACTAAAATCTATCCACTCAACAAAAATTATTTCAGAGAAATCATACTCCATGGTAAGTTGTTCTTGTAGAATGTTGAACTACTACCCCAACTAAAATCTATGCACTCAACAAAAATTATTTCACACCACAGACTCATCTTGGTCAGGATCGATTTGAAATCTATCATGGTTTCAGAGAAATCATAGTCCATGGTAAGTTGTTCTTGTAAAATGTTGAACGACTACCCCAACTAAAATCTATCCACTCAACAAAAATGATTTCAGAGAAATCATACTCCATGGTAAGTTGTTCTTGTAGAATGTTGAACGACTACCCCAACTAAAATCTATCCACTCAACAAAAATTATTTCACACCACAGACTCATCTTGGTCAGGATCGATTTGAAATCTATCATGGTTTCAGAGAAATCATAGTCCATGGTAAGTTGTTCTTGTAGAATGTTGAACGACTATCCCAACTAAAATCTATCCACTCAACAAAAACTATTTCAGAGAAATCATACTCCATGGTAAGTTGTTCTTGTAGAATGTTGAACGACTATCCCAACTAAAATCTATCCACTCAACAAAAATTATTTCACACCACAGACTCATCTTGGTCAGAATCGATTTGAAATCTATCATGGTTTCAGAGAAATCATACTCCATGGTAAGTTGTTCTTGTAGAATGTGGAACGACTACCCCAACTAAAATCTATCCACTCGTTGTTCTTGTAGGATGTTGAACGACTATCCCAACTAAAAAATATCCACTCAACAAAAATTATTTCACACCACAGACTCATCTTGGTCAGGATCGATTTGGAATCTATCATGGTTTCAGAGAAATCATACTCCATGGTTCGTTGTTCTTGTAGAATGTTGAACGACTACCCCTAACTAAAATCTATTTACTCAACAAAAATTATTTCAGAGAAATCATACTCCATGGTTCGTTGTTCTTGTAGAATGTTGAACGACTATCCCAACTAAAATCTATCCACTCAACAAAAATTATTTCACACCACAGACTCATCTTGGTCAGGATCGATTTGAAATCTATCATGGTTTCAGAGAAATCATACTCCATGGTAAGTTGTTCTTGTAGAATGTTGAACGACTACCCCTAACTAAAATCTATCCACTCAACAAAATTTATTTCTCACAACAGACTCATCTTGGTCAGGATCGATTTGAAATCTATCATGGTTTCAGAGAAATCATACTCCATCGTTCGTTGTTCTTGTAGAATGTTGAACGACTACCCCAACTAAAATCTATCCACTCAACAAACATTATTTCACACCACAGACTCATCTTGGTCAGGATCGATTTGAAATCTATCATGGTTTCAGAGAAATCATAGTCCATGGTAAGTTGTTCTTGTAGAATGTTGAACGACTACCCCAACTAAAATCTATCCACTCAACAAAAATTATTTCACACCACAGACTCATCTTGGTCAGGATCGATTTGAAATCTATCATGGTTTCAGAGAAATCATACTCCATGGTTCGTTGTTCTTGTAAAATGTTGAACGACTACCCCAACTAAAATCTATCCACTCAACAAAAATTATTTCACACCACAGACTCATCGTGGTCAGAATCGATTTGAAATCTATCATGGTTTCAGAGAAATCATAGTCCATGGTAAGTTGTTCTTGTAGAATGTTGAACGACTACCCCAACTAAAATCTATCCACTCAACAAAAATTATTTCACACCACAGACTCATCTTGGTCAGGATCGATTTGAAATCTATCATGGTTTCAGAGAAATCATACTCCATGGTAAGTTGTTCTTGTAGAATGTTGAACGACTACCCCAACTAAAATCTATCCACTCAACAAAAATTATTTCACACCACAGACTCATCTTGGTCAGGATCGATTTGAAATCTATCATGGTTTCAGAGAAATCATACTCCATGGTTCGTTGTTCTTGTAAAATGTTGAACGACTACCCCAACTAAAATCTATCCACTCAACAAAAATTATTTCAGAGAAATCATACTCCATGGTAAGTTGTTCTTGTAGAATGTTGAACGACTACCCCAACTAAAATCTATCCACTCAACAAAAATTATTTCACACCACAGACTCATCTTGGTCAGGATCGATTTGAAATCTATCATGGTTTCAGAGAAATCATACTCCATGGTAAGTTGTTCTTGTAGAATGTTGAACGACTACCCCAACTAAAATCTATCCACTCAACAAAAATTATTTCAGAGAAATCATAGTCCATGGTAAGTTGTTCTTGTAGAATGTTGAACGACTACCCCAATTAAAATCTATCCACTCAACAAAAATTATTTCAGAGAAATCATACTCCATGGTAAGTTGTTCTTGTAGAATGTTGAACGACTATCCCAACTAAAATCTATCCACTCAACAAAAATTATTTCAGAGAAATCATACTCCATGGTTCGTTGTTCTTGTAAAATGTTGAACGACTACCCCAACTAAAATCTATCCACTCAACAAAAATTATTTCAGAGAAATCATACTCCATGGTTCGTTGTTCTTGTAGAATGTTGAACGACTAACCCAACTAAAATCTATCCACTCAACAAAAATTATTTCACACCACAGACTCATCTTGGTCAGGATCGATTTGAAATCTATCATGGTTGCAGAGAAATCATACTCCATGGTTCGTTGTTCTTGTAGAATGTTGAACGACTATCCCAACTAAAATCTATCCACTCAACAAAAATTATTTCAGAGAAATCATAGTTCATGGTAAGTTGTTCTTGTAGAATGTTGAACGACTATCCCAACTAAAATCTATCCACTCAACAAAAATTATTTCAGAGAAATCATAGTCCATGGTAAGTTGTTCTTGTAGAATGTTGAACGACTACCCCAACTAAAATCTATCCACTCAACAAAAAGTATTTCACACCACAGACTCATCTTGGTCAGGATCGATTTGAAATCTATCATGGATTCAGAGACATCATACTCCATGGTAAGTTGTTCTTGTAGAATGTTGAACGACTACCCCTAACTAAAATCTATCCACTCAACAAAAATTATTTCACGCCACAGACTCTTCTTGGTCAGGATCGATTTGAAATCTATCATGGTTTCAGAGAAATCATAGTCCATGGTAAGTTGTTCTTGTAGAATGTTGAACGACTATCCCAACTAAAATCTATCCACTCAACAGAAATTATTTCACACCACAGACTCATCTTTGTCAGGATCGGTTTGAAATCTATCATGGTTTCAGAGAAATCATACTCCATGGTAAGTTGTTCTTGTAGAATGTTGAACGACTACCCCAACTAAAATCTATCCACTCAACAAAAATTATTTCACACCACAGACTCATCTTGGTCAGGATCGATTTGAAATCTATCATGGTTTCAGAGAAATCATACTCCATGGTTCGTTGTTCTTGCAAAATGTTGAACGACTACCCCAACTAAAATCTATCCACTCAACAAAAATTATTTCAGAGAAATCATACTCCATGATAAGTTGTTCTTGTAGAATGTTGAACGACTACCCCAATTAAAATCTATCCACTCAACAAAAATTATTTCAGAGAAATCATACTCCATGGTAAGTTGTTCTTGTAGAATGTTGAAGGACTATGCCAACTAAAATCTATCCACTCAACAAAAATTATTACACACCGCAGACTCGTCTTGATCAGGATCGATTTGAAATCTATCATGGTTTCAGAGAAATCATACTCCATGGTTCGTTGTTCTTGTAAAATGTTGAACGACTACCCCAACTAAAATCTATCCACTCAACAAAAATTATTTCACACCACAGACTCATCTTGGTCAGGATCGATTTGAAATCTATCATGGTTTCAGAGAAATCATACTCCATGGTAAGTTGTTCTTGTAGAATGTTGAACGACTACCCCAACTAAAATCTATCCACTCAACAAAAATTATTTCACACCACAGACTCACCTTGGTCAGGATCCATTTGAAAACTATCATGGTTTCAGAGAAATCATACTCCATGGTTCGTTGTTCTTGTAGAATGTTGAACGACTACCCCAACTAAAATCTATCCACTCAACAAACATTATTTCACACCACAGACTCATCTTGGTCAGGATCGATTTGAAATCTATCATGGTTTCAGAGAAATCATAGTCCATGGTAAGTTGTTCTTGTAGAATGTTGAACGACTACCCCAACTAAAATCTATCCACTCAACAAAAATTATTTCACACCACAGACTCATCTTGGTCAGGATCGATTTGAAATCTATCATGGTTTCAGAGAAATCATACTCCATGGTTCGTTGTTCTTGTAAAATGTTGAACGACTACCCCAACTAAAATCTATCCACTCAACAAAAATTATTTCACACCACAGACTCATCTTGGTCAGAATCGATTTGAAATCTATCATGGTTTCAGAGAAATCATAGTCCATGGTAAGTTGTTCTTGTAGAATGTTGAACGACTACCCCAACTAAAATCTATCCACTCAACAAAAATTATTTCACACCACAGACTCATCTTGGTCAGGATCGATTTGAAATCTATCATGGTTTCAGAGAAATCATACTCCATGGTTCGTTGTTCTTGTAAAATGTTGAACGCCTACCCCAACTAAAATCTATCCACTCAACAAAAATTATTTCACACCACAGACTCATCTTGGTCAGGATCGATTTGAAATCTATCATGGTTTCAGAGAAATCATAGTCCATGGTAAGTTGTTCTTGTAGAATGTTGAACGACTACCCCAACTAAAATCTATCCACTCAACAAAAATTATTTCACACCACAGACTCATCTTGGTCAGGATCGATTTGAAATCTATCATGGTTTCAGAGAAATCATAGTCCATGGTAAGTTGTTCTTGTAGAATGTTGAACGACTACCCCAACTAAAATCTATCCACTCAACAAAAATTATTTCACACCACAGACTCATCTTGGTCAGGATCGATTTGAAATCTATCATGGTTTCAGAGAAATCATACTCCATGGTTCGTTGTTCTTGTAGAATGTTGAACGACTACCCCAACTAAAATCTATCCACTCAGCAAAAATTATTTCACACCACAGACTCATCTTGGTCAGGATCGATTTGAAATCTATCATGGTTTCAGAGAAATCATACTCCATGTTTCGTTGTTCTTGTAGAATGTTGAACGACTATCCCAACTAAAATCTATCCACTCAACAAAAATTATTTCACACCACAGACTCATCTTGGTCAGGATCGATTTGAAATCTATCATGGTTTCAGAGAAATCATACTCCATGGTTCGTTGTTCTTGTAGAATGTTGAACGACTACCCCAACTAAAATCTATCCACTCAACAATAATTATTTCACACCACAGACTCATCTTTCTCAGGATCGATTTGAAATCTATCATGGTTTCACAGAAATCATACTCCATGGTTCGTTGTTCTTGTAGAATGTTGAACGACTACCCCAACTAAAATCTATCCACTCAACAAAAATTATTTCACACCACAGACTCATCTTGGTCAGGATCGATTTGAAATCTATCATGGTTTCAGAGAAATCATACTCCATGGTTCGTTGTTCTTGTAGAATGTTGAACGACTACCCCAACTAAAATCTATCCACTCAACAAAAATTATTTCACACCACAGACTCATCTTGGTCAGGATCGATTTGAAATCTATCATGGTTTCAGAGAAATCATACTCCATGGTTCGTTGTTCTTGTAGAATGTTGAACGACTACCCCAACTAAAATCTATCCACTCAACAAAAATTATTTCACACCACAGACTCATCTTGGTCAGGATCGATTTGAAATCTATCATGGTTTCAGAGAAATCATACTCCATGGTAAGTTGTTCTTGTAGAATGTTGAACGACTATCCCAACTAAAATCTATCCACTCATCAAAAATTATTTCACACCACAGACTCATCTTGGTCAGGATCGATTTGAAATCTATCATGGTTTCAGAGAAATCATACTCCATGGTAAGTTGTTCTTGTAGAATGTTGAACGACTACCCCTAACTAAAATCTATCCACTCAACAAAAATTATTTCAGAGAAATCATACTCCATGGTTCGTTGTTCTTGTAAAATGTTGAACGACTACCCCAACTAAAATCTATCCAGTCAACAAAAATTATTTCACAGAAATCATACTCCATGGTAAGTTGTTCTTGTAGAATGTTGAACGACTACCCCAACTAAAATCTATCCACTCAATAAAAATTATTTCACACCACAGACTCATCTTGGTCAGGATCGATTTGAAATCTATCATGGTTTCAGAGAAATCATAGTCCATGGTAAGTTGTTCTTGTAGAATGGTGAACGACAACCCCAACTAAAATCTATCCACTCAACAAAAATTATTTCACACCACAGACTCATCTTGGTCAGGATCGATTTGAAATCTATCATGGTTGCAGAGAAATCATACTCCATGGTTCGTTGTTCTTGTAGAATGTTGAACGACTATCCCAACTAAAATCTATCCACTCAACAAAAATTATTTCAGAGAAATCATACTCCATGGTAAGTTGTTCTTGTAGAATGTTGAACGACTACCCCAACTAAAATCTATCCACTCAACAAAAATTATTTCAGAGAAATCATACTCCATGGTAAGTTGTTCTTGTAGAATGTTGAACGACTACCCCAACTAAAATCTATCCACTCAACAAAAATTATTTCACACCACAGACTCATCTTGGTCAGGATCGATTTGAAATCTATCATGGTTGCAGAGAAATCATACTCCATGGTTCGTTGTTCTTGTAGAATGTTGAACGACTACCCCAACTAAAATCTATCCACTCAACAAAAATTATTTCACACCACAGACTCATCTTGGTCAGGATCGATTTGAAATCTATCATGGTTTCAGAGAAATCATACTCCATGGTTCGTTGTTCTTGTAGAATGTTGAACGACTACCCCAAATAAAATCTATCCACTCAACAAAAATTATTTCACACCACAGACTCATCTTGGTCAGGATCGATTTGAAATCTATCATGGTTTCAGAGAAATCATACTCCATGGTTCGTTGTTCTTGTAGAATGTTGAACGACTACCCCAACTAAAATCTATCCACTCAACAAAAATTATTTCACACCACAGACTCATCTTGGTCAGGATCGATTTGAAATCTATCATGGTTTCAGAGAAATCATACTCCATGGTAAGTTGTTCTTGTAGAATGTTGAACGACTATCCCAACTAAAATCTATCCACTCAACAAAAATTATTTCACACCACAGACTCATCTTGGTCAGGATCGATTTGAAATCTATCATGGTTTCAGAGAAATCATACTCCATGGTAAGTTGTTCTTGTAGAATGTTGAACGACTACCCCAACTAAAATCTATCCACTCAACAAAAATTATTTCAGAGAAATCATACTCCATGGTTCGTTGTTCTTGTAAAATGTTGAACGACTACCCCAACTAAAATCTATCCAGTCAACAAAAATTATTTCACACCACAGACTCATCTTGGTCAGGATCGATTTGAAATCTATCATGGTTTCAGAGATATCATACTCCATGGTAAGTTGTTCTTGTAGAATGTTGAACGACTATCCCAACTAAAATCTATCCACTCAACAAAAATTATTTCACACCACAGACTCATCTTGGTCAGGATCGATTTGAAATCTATCATGGTTTCAGAGAAATCATACTCCATGGTAAGTTGTTCTTGTAGAATGTTGAACGACTACCCCAACTAAAATCTATCCACTCAACAAAAATTATTTCAGAGAAATCATACTCCTTGGTAAGTTGTTCTTGTAGAATGTTGAACGACTACCCCAACTAAAATCTATCCACTCAACAAAAATTATTTCACACCACAGACTCATCTTGATCAGGATCGATTTGAAATCTATCATGGTTTCAGAGAAATCATACTCCATGGTTCGTTGTTCTTGTAGAATGTTGAACGACTATCCCAACTAAAATCTATCCACTCAACAAAAATTATTTCAGAGAAATCATACTCCATGGTAAGTTGTTCTTGTAGAATGTTGAACGACTACCCCAACTAAAATCTATCCACTCAACAAAAATTATTTCAGAGAAATCATACTCCATGGTAAGTTGTTCTTGTAGAATGTTGAACGACTACCCCAACTAAAATCTATCCACTCAACAAAAATTATTTCACACCACAGACTCATCTTGGTCAGGATCGATTTGAAATCTATCATGGTTTCAGAGAAATCATACTCCATGGTTCGTTGTTCTTGTAAAATGTTGAACGACTACCCCAACTAAAATCTATCCACTCAACAAAAATTATTTCAGAGAAATCATACTCCATGGTAAGTTGTTCTTGTAGAATGTTGAACGACTACCCCAACTAAAATCTATCCACTCAACAAAAATTATTTCACACCACAGACTCATCTTGGTCAGGATCGATTTGAAATCTATCATGGTTTCAGAGAAATCATACTCCATGGTAAGTTGTTCTTGTAGAATGTTGAACGACTACCCCAACTAAAATCTATCCACTCAACAAAAATTATTTCAGAGAAATCATAGTCCATGGTAAGTTGTTCTTGTAGAATGTTGAACGACTACCCCAATTAAAATCTATCCACTCAACAAAAATTATTTCAGAGAAATCATACTCCATGGTAAGTTGTTCTTGTAGAATGTTGAACGACTATCCCAACTAAAATCTATCCACTCAACAAAAATTATTTCAGAGAAATCATACTCCATGGTTCGTTGTTCTTGTAAAATGTTGAACGACTACCCCAACTAAAATCTATCCACTCAACAAAAATTATTTCAGAGAAATCATACTCCATGGTTCGTTGTTCTTGTAGAATGTTGAACGACTACCCCAACTAAAATCTATCCACTCAACAAAAATTATTTCACACCACAGACTCATCTTGGTCAGGATCGATTTGAAATCTATCATGGTTGCAGAGAAATCATACTCCATGGTTCGTTGTTCTTGTAGAATGTTGAACGACTATCCCAACTAAAATCCATCCACTCAACAAAAATTATTTCAGAGAAATCATAGTTCATGGTAAGTTGTTCTTGTAGAATGTTGAACGACTATCCCAACTAAAATCTATCCACTCAACAAAAATTATTTCAGAGAAATCATAGTCCATGGTAAGTTGTTCTTGTAGAATGTTGAACGACTACCCCAACTAAAATCTATCCACTCAACAAAAAGTATTTCACACCACAGACTCATCTTGGTCAGGATCGATTTGAAATCTATCATGGATTCAGAGACATCATACTCCATGGTAAGTTGTTCTTGTAGAATGTTGAACGACTACCCCTAACTAAAATCTATCCACTCAACAAAAATTATTTCACGCCACAGACTCTTCTTGGTCAGGATCGATTTGAAATCTATCATGGTTTCAGAGAAATCATAGTCCATGGTAAGTTGTTCTTGTAGAATGTTGAACGACTATCCCAACTAAAATCTATCCACTCAACAGAAATTATTTTACACCACAGACTCATCTTTGTCAGGATCGGTTTGAAATCTATCATGGTTTCAGAGAAATCATACTCCATGGTAAGTTGTTCTTGTAGAATGTTGAACGACTACCCCAACTAAAATCTATCCACTCAACAAAAATTATTTCACACCACAGACTCATCTTGGTCAGGATCGATTTGAAATCTATCATGGTTTCAGAGAAATCATACTCCATGGTTCGTTGTTCTTGCAAAATGTTGAACGACTACCCCAACTAAAATCTATCCACACAACAAAAATTATTTCAGAGAAATCATACTCCATGGTAAGTTGTTCTTGTAGAATGTTGAACGACTACCCCAATTAAAATCTATCCACTCAACAAAAATTATTTCAGAGAAATCATACTCCATGGTAAGTTGTTCTTGTAGAATGTTGAAGGACTATGCCAACTAAAATCTATCCACTCAACAAAAATTATTACACACCGCAGACTCGTCTTGATCAGGATCGATTTGAAATCTATCATGGTTTCAGAGAAATCATACTCCATGGTTCGTTGTTCTTGTAAAATGTTGAACGACTACCCCAACTAAAATCTATCCACTCAACAAAAATTATTTCACACCACAGACTCATCTTGGTCAGGATCGATTTGAAATCTATCATGGTTTCAGAGAAATCATACTCCATGGTAAGTTGTTCTTGTAGAATGTTGAACGACTACCCCAACTAAAATCTATCCACTCAACAAAAATTATTTCACACCACAGACTCACCTTGGTCAGGATCCATTTGAAATCTATCATGGTTTCAGAGAAATCATACTCCATGGTTCGTTGTTCTTGTAGAATGTTGAACGACTACCCCAACTAAAATCTATCCACTCAACAAACATTATTTCACACCACAGACTCATCTTGGTCAGGATCGATTTGAAATCTATCATGGTTTCAGAGAAATCATAGTCCATGGTAAGTTGTTCTTGTAGAATGTTGAACGACTACCCCAACTAAAATCTATCCACTCAACAAAAATTATTTCACACCACAGACTCATCTTGGTCAGGATCGATTTGAAATCTATCATGGTTTCAGAGAAATCATACTCCATGGTTCGTTGTTCTTGTAAAATGTTGAACGACTACCCCAACTAAAATCTATCCACTCAACAAAAATTATTTCACACCACAGACTCATCTTGGTCAGAATCGATTTGAAATCTATCATGGTTTCAGAGAAATCATAGTCCATGGTAAGTTGTTCTTGTAGAATGTTGAACGACTACCCCAACTAAAATCTATCCACTCAACAAAAATTATTTCACACCACAGACTCATCTTGGTCAGGATCGATTTGAAATCTATCATGGTTTCAGAGAAATCATACTCCATGGTTCGTTGTTCTTGTAAAATGTTGAACGACTACCCCAACTAAAATCTATCCACTCAACAAAAATTATTTCACACCACAGACTCATCTTGGTCAGGATCGATTTGAAATCTATCATGGTTTCAGAGAAATCATAGTCCATGGTAAGTTGTTCTTGTAGAATGTTGAACGACTACCCCAACTAAAATCTATCCACTCAACAAAAATTATTTCACACCACAGACTCATCTTGGTCAGGATCGATTTGAAATCTATCATGGTTTCAGAGAAATCATAGTCCATGGTAAGTTGTTCTTGTAGAATGTTGAACGACTACCCCAACTAAAATCTATCCACTCAACAAAAATTATTTCACACCACAGACTCATCTTGGTCAGGATCGATTTGAAATCTATCATGGTTTCAGAGAAATCATACTCCATGGTTCGTTGTTCTTGTAGAATGTTGAACGACTACCCCAACTAAAATCTATCCACTCAGCAAAAATTATTTCACACCACAGACTCATCTTGGTCAGGATCGATTTGAAATCTATCATGGTTTCAGAGAAATCATACTCCATGTTTCGTTGTTCTTGTAGAATGTTGAACGACTATCCCAACTAAAATCTATCCACTCAACAAAAATTATTTCACACCACAGACTCATCTTGGTCAGGATCGATTTGAAATCTATCATGGTTTCAGAGAAATCATACTCCATGGTTCGTTGTTCTTGTAGAATGTTGAACGACTACCCCAACTAAAATCTATCCACTCAACAATAATTATTTCACACCACAGACTCATCTTTCTCAGGATCGATTTGAAATCTATCATGGTTTCACAGAAATCATACTCCATGGTTCGTTGTTCTTGTAGAATGTTGAACGACTACCCCAACTAAAATCTATCCACTCAACAAAAATTATTTCACACCACAGACTCATCTTGGTCAGGATCGATTTGAAATCTATCATGGTTTCAGAGAAATCATACTCCATGGTTCGTTGTTCTTGTAGAATGTTGAACGACTACCCCAACTAAAATCTATCCACTCAACAAAAATTATTTCACACCACAGACTCATCTTGGTCAGGATCGATTTGAAATCTATCATGGTTTCAGAGAAATCATACTCCATGGTAAGTTGTTCTTGTAGAATGTTGAACGACTATCCCAACTAAAATCTATCCACTCATCAAAAATTATTTCACACCACAGACTCATCTTGGTCAGGATCGATTTGAAATCTATCATGGTTTCAGAGAAATCATACTCCATGGTAAGTTGTTCTTGTAGAATGTTGAACGACTACCCCTAACTAAAATCTATCCACTCAACAAAAATTATTTCAGAGAAATCATACTCCATGGTTCGTTGTTCTTGTAAAATGTTGAACGACTACCCCAACTAAAATCTATCCAGTCAACAAAAATTATTTCACAGAAATCATACTCCATGGTAAGTTGTTCTTGTAGAATGTTGAACGACTACCCCAACTAAAATCTATCCACTCAATAAAAATTATTTCACACCACAGACTCATCTTGGTCAGGATCGATTTGAAATCTATCATGGTTTCAGAGAAATCATAGTCCATGGTAAGTTGTTCTTGTAGAATGGTGAACGACAACCCCAACTAAAATCTATCCACTCAACAAAAATTATTTCACACCACAGACTCATCTTGGTCAGGATCGATTTGAAATCTATCATGGTTGCAGAGAAATCATACTCCATGGTTCGTTGTTCTTGTAGAATGTTGAACGACTATCCCAACTAAAATCTATCCACTCAACAAAAATTATTTCAGAGAAATCATACTCCATGGTAAGTTGTTCTTGTAGAATGTTGAACGACTACCCCAACTAAAATCTATCCACTCAACAAAAATTATTTCAGAGAAATCATACTCCATGGTAAGTTGTTCTTGTAGAATGTTGAACGACTACCCCAACTAAAATCTATCCACTCAACAAAAATTATTTCACACCACAGACTCATCTTGGTCAGGATCGATTTGAAATCTATCATGGTTGCAGAGAAATCATACTCCATGGTTCGTTGTTCTTGTAGAATGTTGAACGACTACCCCAACTAAAATCTATCCACTCAACAAAAATTATTTCACACCACAGACTCATCTTGGTCAGGATCGATTTGAAATCTATCATGGTTTCAGAGAAATCATACTCCATGGTTCGTTGTTCTTGTAGAATGTTGAACGACTACCCCAAATAAAATCTATCCACTCAACAAAAATTATTTCACACCACAGACTCATCTTGGTCAGGATCGATTTGAAATCTATCATGGTTTCAGACAAATCATACTCCATGGTTCGTTGTTCTTGTAGAATGTTGAACGACTACCCCAACTAAAATCTATCCACTCAACAAAAATTATTTCACACCACAGACTCATCTTGGTCAGGATCGATTTGAAATCTATCATGGTTTCAGAGAAATCATACTCCATGGTAAGTTGTTCTTGTAGAATGTTGAACGACTATCCCAACTAAAATCTATCCACTCAACAAAAATTATTTCACACCACAGACTCATCTTGGTCAGGATCGATTTGAAATCTATCATGGTTTCAGAGAAATCATACTCCATGGTAAGTTGTTCTTGTAGAATGTTGAACGACTACCCCAACTAAAATCTATCCACTCAACAAAAATTATTTCAGAGAAATCATACTCCATGGTTCGTTGTTCTTGTAAAATGTTGAACGACTACCCCAACTAAAATCTATCCAGTCAACAAAAATTATTTCACACCACAGACTCATCTTGGTCAGGATCGATTTGAAATCTATCATGGTTTCAGAGATATCATACTCCGTGGTAAGTTGTTCTTGTAGAATGTTGAACGACTATCCCAACTAAAATCTATCCACTCAACAAAAATTATTTCGCACCACAGACTCATCTTGGTCAGGATCGATTTGAAATCTATCATGGTTTCAGAGAAATCATACTCCATGGTAAGTTGTTCTTGTAGAATGTTGAACGACTACCCCAACTAAAATCTATCCACTCAACAAAAATTATTTCAGAGAAATCATACTCCATGGTAAGTTGTTCTTGTAGAATGTTGAACGACTACCCCAACTAAAATCTATCCACTCAACAAAAATTATTTCACACCACAGACTCATCTTGATCAGGATCGATTTGAAATCTATCATGGTTTCAGAGAAATCATACTCCATGGTTCGTTGTTCTTGTAGAATGTTGAACGACTATCCCAACTAAAATCTATCCACTCAACAAAAATTATTTCAGAGAAATCATACTCCATGGTAAGTTGTTCTTGTAGAATGTTGAACGACTACCCCAACTAAAATCTATCCACTCAACAAAAATTATTTCAGAGAAATCATACTCCATGGTAAGTTGTTCTTGTAGAATGTTGAACGACTACCCCAACTAAAATCTATCCACTCAACAAAAATTATTTCACACCACAGACTCATCTTGGTCAGGATCGATTTGAAATCTATCATGGTTGCAGAGAAATCATACTCCATGGTTCGTTGTTCTTGTAGAATGTTGAACGACTACCCCAACTAAAATCTATCCACTCAACAAAAATTATTTCAGAGAAATCATACTTGATGGTAAGTTGTTCTTGTAGAATGTTGAACGACTATCCCAACTAAAATCTATCCACCCAACAAAAATTATTTCACACCACAGACTCATCTTGGTCAGGATCGATTTGAAATCTATCATGGTTTCAGAGAAATCATACTCCATATTTCGTTGTTCTTGTAGAATGTTGAACGACTATCCCAACTAAAATCTATCCACTCAACAAAAATGATTTCAGAGAAATCATACTCCATGGTAAGTTGTTCTTGTAGAATGTTGAACGACTACCCCAACTAAAATCTATCCACTCAACAAAAATTATTTCAGAGAAATCATACTCCATGGTAAGTTGTTCTTGTAGAATGTTGAACGACTACCCCAACTAAAATCTATCCACTCAACAAAAATTATTTCACACCGCAGACTCATCTTGGTCAGGATCGATTTGAAATCTATCATGGTTGCAGAGAAATCATACTCCATGGTAAGTTGTTCTTGTAGAATGTTGAACGACTACCCCAACTAAAATCTATCCACTCAACAAAAATTATTTCAGAGAAATCATACTTGATCTTAAGTTGTTCTTGTAGAATGTTGAACGACTATCCCAACTAAAATCTATCCACTCAACAAAAATTATTTCACACCACAGACTCATCTTGGTCAGGATCGATTTGAAATCTATCATGGTTTCAGAGAAATCATACTCCATGGTTCGTTGTTCTTGTAGAATGTTGAACGACTATCCCAACTAAAATCTATCCACTCAACAAAAATTATTTCAGAGAAATCATACTCCATGGTAAGTTGTTCTTGTAAAATGTTGAACGACTACCCCAACTAAAATCTATCCACTCAACAAAAATTATTTCAGAGAAATCATACTCCATGGTTCGTTGTTCTTGTAAAATGTTGAACGACTACCCCAACTAAAATCTATCCACTCAACAAAAATTATTTCAGAGAAATCATACTCCATGGTAAGTTGTTCTTGTAGAATGTTGAACGACTACCCCAACTAAAATCTATCCACTCAACAAAAATTATTTCAGAGAAATCATACTCCATGGTTCGTTGTTCTTGTAGAATGTTGAACGACTATCCTAACTAAAATCTATCCACTCAACAAAAATTATTTCAGAGAAATCATACTCCATGGTTCGTTGTTCTTGTAAAATGTTGAACGACTACCCCAACTAAAATCTATCCACTCAACAAAAATTATTTCAGAGAAATCATACTCCATGGTTCGTTGTTCTTGTAAAATGTTGAACGACTACCCCAACTAAAATCTATCCACTCAACAAAAATTATTTCAGAGAAATCATACTCCATGGTTCGTTGTTCTTTTAGAATGTTGAACGACTACCCCAACTAAAATCTATCCACTCAACAAAAATTATTTCAAAGAAATCATACTCCATGGTAAGTTGTTCTTGTAGAATGTTGAACGACTACCCCAACTAAAATCTATCCACTCAACAAAAATTATTTCAGAGAAATCATACTCCATGGTAAGTTGTTCTTGTAGAATGTTGAACGACTACCCCAACTAAAATCTATCCACTCAACAAAAATTATTTCAGAGAAATCATACTCCATGGTTCGTTGTTCTTGTAGAATGTTGAACGACTATCCCAACTAAAATCTATCCACGCAACAAAAATTATTTCAGAGAAATCATACTCCATGGTAAGTTGTTCTTGTAGAATGTTGAACGACTACTCCAACTAAAATCTATCCACTCAACAAAAATTATTTCAGAGAAATCATACTCCATGGTTCGTTGTTCTTGTAGAATGTTGAACGACTACCCCAACTAAAATCTATCCACTCAACAAAAATTATTTCACACCACAGACTCATCTTGGTCTGGATCGATTTGAAATCTATCATGGCTTCAGAGAAATCATACTCCATGGTTCGTTGTTCTTGTAGAATGTTGAACGACTATCCCAACTAAAATCTATCCACTCAACAAAAATTATTTCAGAGAAATCCTACTCCATGGTTCGTTGTTCTTGTAGAATGTTGAACGACCATCCCAACTAAAATCTATCCACTCAACAAAAATTATTTCAGAGAAATCATAGTCCATGGTAAGTCGTTCTTGTAGAATGTTGAACGACTACCCCTAACTAAAATCTATCCACTCAACAAAAATTATTTCAGAGAAATAATAGTCCATTTTTCGTTGTTCTTGTAGAATGTTGAACGACTACCCCAACTAAAATCTATCCACTCAACAAAAATTATTTCAGATAAATCATACTCCATGGTAAGTTGTTCTTGTAGAATGTTGAACGACTATCCCAACTAAAATCTATCCACTCAACAAAAATTATTTCACACCACAGACTCATCTTGATCATTATCGATTTGAAATCTATCATGGTTTCAGAGAAATCATACTCCATGATTCGTTGTTCTTGTTGAACGACTACCCCAACTAAAATCTATCCACTCAACAAAATTTATTTCAGAGAAATCATACTCCATGGTTCGTTGTTCTTGTAAAATGTTGAACGACTACCCCAACTAAAATCTATCCACTCAACAAAAATTATTTCAGAGAAATCATAGTCCATGGTAAGTTGTTCTTGTAGAATGTTGAACGACTACCCCAACTAAAATCTATCCACTCAACAAAATTTATTTCACACCACAGACTCATCTTGGTCAGGATCGATTTGAAATCTATCATGGTTTCAGAGAAATCATACTCCATGGTTCGTTGTTCTTGTAAAATGTTGAACGACTATCCCAACTAAAATCTATCCACTCAACAAAAATTATTTCAGAGAAATCATACTCCATGGTAAGTAGTTCTTGTAGAATGTTGAACGACTATCCCAACTAAAATCTATCCACTCAACAAAAAGTATTTCACACCACAGACTCATCTTGGTCAGGATCGATTTGAAATCTATCATGGTTTCAGAGAAATCATACTCCATGGTTCGTTGTTCTTGTAGAATGTTGAACGACTACCCCAACTAAAATCTATCCACTCAACAAAAATTATTTCACACCACAGACTCATCTTGGTCAGGATCGATTTGAAATCTATAATGGTTTCAGAGAAATCATAGTCCATGGTTCGTTGTTCTTGTAGAATGTTGAACGACTATCCCAACTAAAATCTATCCACTCCACAAAAATTATTTCAGAGAAATCATACTCCATGATTCGTTGTTCTTGTAAAATGTTGAACGACTAAGCCAACTAAAATCTATCCACTCAACAAAAATTATTTCAGAGAAATCATACTCTATGGTTCGTTGTTCTTGTAAAATGTTGAACGACTACCCCAACTAAAATCTATCCACTCAACAAAAATTATTTCAGAGAAATCATACTCCATGGTAAGTTGTTCTTGTAGAATGTTGAACGACTACCCCAACTAAAATCTATCTACTCAACCAAAATTATTTCACACCACAGACTCATCTTGGTCAGGATCGATTTGAAATCTATCATGGTTTCAGAGAAATCATACTCCATGATTCGTTGTTCTTGTTGAACGACTACCCCAACTAAAATCTATCCACTCAACAAAAATTATTTCAGAGAAATCATATTCCATGGTTCGTTGTTCTTGTAAAATATTGAACGACTACCCCAACTAAAATCTATCCACTCAACAAAAATTATTTCAGAGAAATCATACTCCATGGTAAGTTGTTCTTGTAGAATGTTGAACGACTATCCCAACTAAAATCTATCCACTCAACAAAAATTATTTCACACCACAGACTCATCTTGGTCAGGATCGATTTGAAATCTATCATGGTTGCAGAGAAATCATACTCCATGGTTCGTTGTTCTTGTAGAATGTTGAACGACTACCCCAACTAAAATCTATCCACTCAACAAAAATTATTTCAGAGAAATCATACTCCATGATAAGTTGTTCTTGTAGAATGTTGAACGACTACCCCAACTAAAATCTATCCACTCAACAAAAATTATTTCACACCACAGACTCATCTTGGTCAGGATCGATTTGAAATCTATCATGGTTTCAGAGAAATCATACTCCATGATTCGTTGTTCTTGTAAAATGTTGAACGACTATCCCAACTAAAATCTATCCACTCAACAAAAATTATTTCAGAGAAATCATACTCCATGGTTCGTTGTTCTTGTAGAATGTTGAACGACTATCCCAACTAAAATCTATCCACTCAACAAAAATTATTTCACACCACAGACTCATCTTGGTCAGGATCGATTTGAAATCTATCATGGTTTCAGAGAAATCATACTCCATGGTTCGTTGTTCTTGTAGAATGTTGAACGACTACCCCTAACTAAAATCTATCCACTCAACAAAAATTATTTCAGAGAAATCATACTCCATGTTTCGTTGTTCTTGTAGAATGTTGAACGACTACCCCAACTAAAATCTATCCACTCAACAAAAATTATTTCACACCACAGACTCATCTTGGTCAGGATCGATTTGAAATCTATCATGGTTGCAGAGAAATCATACTCCATGGTTCGTTGTTCTTGTAGAATGTTGAACGACTACCCCAACTAAAATCTATCCTAATAATAATAACTAATTTTTGGCGCAACAGGTCCTTGGGACCCAGGGCCTAGCTTCTCACAACCACTCGCGATGTGCGTGTTATATTCTTCACACGAATGGAAGGGGCCTACTGTTTAATGCCGGATCCGAACGGCAGTTTTGAGAAGCTTTTTCATGACAGTTTTACTCTCGGATGTTTGTCAGACGCTCGCGAGTGGTGGGGCCGTGAAAGAAATTTTAGGTGTTGTTTGGGGATTGAACCTGGAATCCCTCGCTCCGTAGTCCACCGCACTAACTAAATCTATCCACTCAACAAAAATTATTTCAGAGAAATCATACTCCATGGTAAGTTGTTCTTGTAGAATGTTGAACAACTACCCCAACTAAAATCTATGCACTCAACAAAAATTATTTCACACCACAGACTCATCTTGGTCAGGCTCGATTTGAAATCTATCATGGTTTCAGAGAAATCATACTCCATGATTCGTTGTTCTTGTAAAATGTTGAAAGACTATCCCAACTAAAATCTATCCACTCAACAAAAATTATTTCAGAGAAATCATACTCCATGGTTCGTTGTTCTTGTAGAATGTTGAACGACTATCCCAACTAAAATCTATCCACTCAACAAAAATTATTTCACACCACAGACTCATCTTGGTCAGGATCGATTTGAAATCAATAATTTTTTCAGAGAAATCATACTCCATGGTAAGTTGTTCTTGTAGAATGTTGAACGACTACCCCTAACTAAAATCTATCCACTTAACAAAAATTATTTCAGAGAAATCATACTCCATGGTTCGTTGTTCTTGTAGAATGTTGAACGACTACCCCAACTAAAATCTATCCACTCAACAAAAATTATTTCACACCACAGACTCATCTTGGTCAGGATCGATTTGAAATCTATAATGGTTTCAGAGAAATCATACTCCATGGTAAGTTGTTCTTGTAGAATGTTGAACGCCTACCCCAACTAAAATCTATCCACTCAACAAAAATTATTTCACACCACAGACACATCTTGGTCAGGATCGATTTGAAATCTATCATGGTTTCAGAGAAATCATAGTCCATATTAAGTTGTTCTTGTAGAATGTTGAACGACTACCCCAACTAAAATCTATCCACTCAACAAAAATTATTTCACACCACAGACTCATCTTGGTCAGGATCGATTTGAAATCTATAATGGTTTCAGAGAAATCATAGTCCATGGTTCGTTGTTCTTGTAGAATGTTGAACGACTACCCCAACTAAAATCTATCCACTCAACAAAATTTATTTCACACCACAGACTCATCTTGGTCAGGATCGATTTGAAATCTATCATGGTTTCAGAGAAATCATACTCCATGGTAAGTTGTTCTTGTAGAATGTTGAACGACTACCCCAACTAAAATCTATCCACTCAACAAAAATTATTTCACACCACAGACACATCTTGGTCAGGATCGATTTGAAATCTATCATGGTTTCAGAGAAATCATAGTCCATATTAAGTTGTTCTTGTAGAATGTTGAACGACTACCCCAACTAAAATCTATCCACTCAACAAAAATTATTTCACACCACAGACTCATCTTGGTCAGGATCGATTTGAAATCTATAATGGTTTCAGAGAAATCATAGTCCATGGTTCGTTGTTCTTGTAGAATGTTGAACGACTACCCCAACTAAAATCTATCCACTCAACAAAATTTATTTCACACCACAGACTCATCTTGGTCAGGATCGATTTGAAATCTATCATGGTTTCAGAGAAATCATACTCCATGGTAAGTTGTTCTTGTAGAATGTTGAACGACTACCCCAACTAAAATCTATCCACTCAACAAAAATTATTTCACACCACAGACACATCTTGGTCAGGATCGATTTGAAATCTATCATGGTTTCAGAGAAATCATAGTCCATATTAAGTTGTTCTTGTAGAATGTTGAACGACTACCCCAACTAAAATCTATCCACTCAACAAAAATTATTTCACACCACAGACTCATCTTGGTCAGGATCGATTTGAAATCTATAATGGTTTCAGAGAAATCATAGTCCATGGTTCGTTGTTCTTGTAGAATGTTGAACGACTACCCCAACTAAAATCTATCCACTCAACAAAATTTATTTCACACCACAGACTCATCTTGGTCAGGATCGATTTGAAATCTATCATGGTTTCAGAGAAATCATACTCCATGGTAAGTTGTTCTTGTAGAATGTTGAACGCCTACCCCAACTAAAATCTATCCACTCAACAAAAATTATTTCACACCACAGACTCATCTTGGTCAGGATCGATTTGAAATCTATCATGGTTTCAGAGAAATCATACTCCATGGTTCGTTGTTCTTGTAGAATGTTGAACGACTACCCCTAACTAAAATCTATCCACTCAACAAAAATTATTTCAGAGAAATCATACTCCATGGTTCGTTGTTCTTGTAGAATGTTGAACGACTACCCCAACTAAAATCTATCCACTCAACAAAAATTATTTCACACCACAGACTCATCTTGGTCAGGATCGATTTGAAATCTATAATGGTTTCAGAGAAATCATACTCCATGGTAAGTTGTTCTTGTAGAATGTTGAACGCCTACCCCAACTAAAATCTATCCACTCAACAAAAATTATTTCACACCACAGACTCATCTTGGTCAGGATCGATTTGAAATCTATCATGGTTTCAGAGAAATCATAGTCCATATTAAGTTGTTCTTGTAGAATGTTGAACGACTACCCCAACTAAAATCTATCCACTCAACAAAAATTATTTCACACCACAGACTCATCTTGGTCAGGATCGATTTGAAATCTATAATGGTTTCAGAGAAATCATAGTCCATGGTTCGTTGTTCTTGTAGAATGTTGAACGACTACCCCAACTAAAATCTATCCACTCAACAAAATTTATTTCACACCACAGACTCATCTTGGTCAGGATCGATTTGAAATCTATCATGGTTTCAGAGAAATCATACTCCATGGTTCGTTGTTCTTGTAGAATGTTGAACGACTACCCCTAACTAAAATCTATCCACTGAACAAAAATTATTTCAGAGAAATCATACTCCATGGTTCGTTGTTCTTGTAGAATGTTGAACGACTACCCCAACTAAAATCTATCCACTCAACAAAAATTATTTCACACCACAGACTCATCTTGGTCAGGATCGATTTGAAATCTATAATGGTTTCAGAGAAATCATACTCCATGGTAAGTTGTTCTTGTAGAATGTTGAACGACTACCCCAACTAAAATCTATCCACTCAACCAAAATTATTTCACACCACAGACTCATCTTGGTCAGGATCGATTTGAAATCTATCATGGTTTCAGAGAAATCATAGTCCATGGTAAGTTGTTCTTGTAGAATGTTGAACGACTATCCCAACTAAAATCTATCCACTCAACAAAAATTATTTCACACCACAGACTCATCTTGGTCAGGATCGATTTGAAATCTATCATGGTTTCAGAGAAATCATACTCCATGGTTCGTTGTTCTTGTAGAATGTTGAACGACTATCCCAACTAAAATCTATCCACTCCACAAAAATTATTTCAGAGAAATCATACTCTATGGTTCGTTGTTCTTGTAAAATATTGAACGACTACCCCAACTAAAATCTATCCACTCAACAAAAATTATTTCAGAGAAATCATACTCCATGGTTCGTTGTTCTTGTAAAATGTTGAACGACTACCCCAACTAAAATCTATCCACTGAACAAAAATTATTTCAGAGAAATCATACTCTATGGTTCGTTGTTCTTGTAAAATATTGAACGACTACCCCAACTAAAATCTATCCACTCAACAAAAATTATTTCAGAGAAATCATACTCCATGGTTCGTTGTTCTTGTAAAATATTGAACGACTACCCCAACTAAAATCTATCCACTCAACAAAAATTATTTCAGAGAAATCATACTCCATGGTAAGTTGTTCTTGTAGAATGTTGAACGACTACCCCAACTAAAATCTATCCACTCAACAAAAATTATTTCACACCACAGACTCATCTTGGTCAGGATCGATTTGAAATCTATCATGGTTTCAGAGAAATCATACTCCATGGTTCGTTGTTCTTGTAGAATGTTGAACGACTATCCCAACTAAAATCTATCCACTCCACAAAAATTATTTCAGAGAAATCATACTCTATGGTTCGTTGTTCTTGTAAAATATTGAACGACTACCCCAACTAAAATCTATCCACTCAACAAAAATTATTTCAGAGAAATCATACTCCATGGTTCGTTGTTCTTGTAAAATATTGAACGACTACCCCAACTAAAATCTATCCACTCAACCAAAATTATTTCACACCACAGACTCATCTTGGTCAGGATCGATTTGAAATCTATCATGGTTTCAGAGAAATCATAGCCCATGGTAAGTTGTTCTTGTAGAATGTTGAACGACTACCCCAACTAAAATCTATCCACTCAACCAAAATTATTTCACACCACAGACTCATCTTGGTCAGGATCGATTTGAAATCTATCATGGTTTCAGAGAAATCATACTCCATGGTAAGTTGTTCTTGTAGAATGTTGAACGACTACCCCAACTAAAATCTATCCACTCAACAAAAATTATTTCACACCACAGACTCATCTTGGTCAGGATCGATTTGAAATCTATCATGGTTTCAGAGAAATCATACTACATGGTTCGTTGTTCTTGTAGAATGTTGAACGACTATCCCAACTAAAATCTATCCACTCCACAAAAATTATTTCAGAGAAATCATACTCCATGATTCGTTGTTCTTGTAAAATGTTGAACGACTACCCCAACTAAAATCTATCCACTGAACAAAAATTATTTCAGTGAAATCATACTCTATGGTTCGTTGTTCTTGTAAAATATTGAACGACTACCCCAACTAAAATCTATCCACTCAACAAAAATTATTTCAGATAAATCATACTCCATGGTTCGTTGTTCTTGTAAAATATTGAACGACTACCCCAACTAAAATCTATCCACTCAACAAAAATTATTTCAAAGAAATCATACTCCATGGTAAGTTGTTCTTGTAGAATGTTGAACGACTATCCCAACTAAAATCTATTAACTCAACAAAAATTATTTCAGAGAAATCATACTCTATGGTTCGTTGTTCTTGTAAAATATTGAACGACTACCCCAACTAAAATCTATCCACTCAACAAAAATTATTTCAGAGAAATCATACTCCATGGTTCGTTGTTCTTGTAAAATATTGAACGACTACCCCAACTAAAATCTATCCACTCAACAAAAATTATTTCAGAGAAATCATACTCCATGATTCGTTGTTCTTGTAAAATGTTGAACGACTATCCCAACTAAAATCTATCCACTCAACAAAAATTATTTCAGAGAAATCATACTCCATGGTTCGTTGTTCTTGTAGAATGTTGAACGACTATCCCAACTAAAATCTATCCACTCAACAAAAATTATTTCACACCACAGACTCATCTTGGTCAGGATCGATTTGAAATCTATCATGGTTTCAGAGAAATCATACTCCATGGTTCGTTGTTCTTGTAGAATGTTGAACGACTACCCCAACTAAAATCTATCCACTCAACAAAAATTATTTCACACCACAGACTCATCTTGGTCAGGATCGATTTGAAATCTATAATGGTTTCAGAGAAATCATACTCCATGGTAAGTTGTTCTTGTAGAATGTTGAACGCCTACCCCAACTAAAATCTATCCACTCAACAAAAATTATTTCACACCACAGACTCATCTTGGTCAGGATCGATTTGAAATCTATCATGGTTTCAGAGAAATCATAGTCCATATTAAGTTGTTTTTGTAGAATGTTGAACGACTACCCCAACTAAAATCTATCCACTCAACAAAAATTATTTCACACCACAGACTCATCTTGGTCAGGATCGATTTGAAATCTATCATGGTTTCAGAGAAATCATACTCCATGGTTCGTTGTTCTTGTAGAATGTTGAACGACTACCCCTAACTAAAATCTATCCACTCAACAAAAATTATTTCAGAGAAATCATACTCCATGGTTCGTTGTTCTTGTAGAATGTTGAACGACTACCCCAACTAAAATCTATCCACTCAACAAAAATTATTTCACACCACAGACTCATCTTGGTCAGGATCGATTTGAAATCTATAATGGTTTCAGAGAAATCATACTCCATGGTAAGTTGTTCTTGTAGAATGTTGAACGCCTACCCCAACTAAAATCTATCCACTCAACAAAAATTATTTCACACCACAGACTCATCTTGGTCAGGATCGATTTGAAATCTATCATGGTTTCAGAGAAATCATAGTCCATATTAAGTTGTTCTTGTAGAATGTTGAATGACTACCCCAACTAAAATCTATCCACTCAACAAAAATTATTTCACACCACAGACTCATCTTGGTCAGGATCGATTTGAAATCTATCATGGTTTCAGAGAAATCATAGTCCATTGTTCGTTGTTCTTGTAAAATGTTGAACGACTACCCCTAACTAAAATCTATCCACTCAACAAAAATTATTTCAGAGAAATCATACTCCATGGTTCGTTGTTCTTGTAGAATGTTGAACGACTACCCCAACTAAAATCTATCCACTCAACAAAAATTATTTCACACCACATCTTGGTCAGGATCGATTTGAAATCTATAATGGTTTCAGAGAAATCATACTCCATGGTAAGTTGTTCTTGTAGAATGTTGAACGCCTACCCCAACTAAAATCTATCCACTCAACAAAAATTATTTCACACCACAGACTCATCTTGGTCAGGATCGATTTGAAATCTATAATGGTTTCAGAGAAATCATACTCCATGGTAAGTTGTTCTTGTAGAATGTTGAACGCCTACCCCAACTAAAATCTATCCACTCAACAAAAATTATTTCACACCACAGACTCATCTTGGTCAGGATCGATTTGAAATCTATCATGGTTTCAGAGAAATCATAGTCCATGGTAAGTTGTTCTTGTAGAATGTTGAACGACTATCCCAACTAAAATCTATCCACTCAACAAAAATTATTTCACACCACAGACTCATCTTGGTCAGGATCGATTTGAAATCTATCATGGTTTCAGAGAAATCATACTCCATGGTTCGTTGTTCTTGTAGAATGTTGAACGACTATCCCAACTAAAATCTATCCACTCCACAAAAATTATTTCAGAGAAATCATACTCTATGGTTCGTTGTTCTTGTAAAATATTGAACGACTACCCCAACTAAAATCTATCCACTCAACAAAAATTATTTCAGAGAAATCATACTCCATGGTTCGTTGTTCTTGTAAAATGTTGAACGACTACCCCAACTAAAATCTATCCACTGAACAAAAATTATTTCAGAGAAATCATACTCTATGGTTCGTTGTTCTTGTAAAATATTGAACGACTACCCCAACTAAAATCTATCCACTCAACAAAAATTATTTCAGAGAAATCATACTCCATGGTTCGTTGTTCTTGTAAAATATTGAACGACTACCCCAACTAAAATCTATCCACTCAACAAAAATTATTTCAGAGAAATCATACTCCATGGTAAGTTGTTCTTGTAGAATGTTGAACGACTACCCCAACTAAAATCTATCCACTCAACAAAAATTATTTCACACCACAGACTCATCTTGGTCAGGATCGATTTGAAATCTATCATGGTTTCAGAGAAATCATACTCCATGGTTCGTTGTTCTTGTAGAATGTTGAACGACTATCCCAACTAAAATCTATCCACTCCACAAAAATTATTTCAGAGAAATCATACTCTATGGTTCGTTGTTCTTGTAAAATATTGAACGACTACCCCAACTAAAATCTATCCACTCAACAAAAATTATTTCAGAGAAATCATACTCCATGGTTCGTTGTTCTTGTAAAATATTGAACGACTACCCCAACTAAAATCTATCCACTCAACCAAAATTATTTCACACCACAGACTCATCTTGGTCAGGATCGATTTGAAATCTATCATGGTTTCAGAGAAATCATAGCCCATGGTAAGTTGTTCTTGTAGAATGTTGAACGACTACCCCAACTAAAATCTATCCACTCAACCAAAATTATTTCACACCACAGACTCATCTTGGTCAGGATCGATTTGAAATCTATCATGGTTTCAGAGAAATCATAGTCCATGGTAAGTTGTTCTTGTAGAATGTTGAACGACTACCCCAACTAAAATCTATCCACTCAACAAAAATTATTTCACACCACAGACTCATCTTGGTCAGGATCGATTTGAAATCTATCATGGTTTCAGAGAAATCATACTACATGGTTCGTTGTTCTTGTAGAATGTTGAACGACTATCCCAACTAAAATCTATCCACTCCACAAAAATTATTTCAGAGAAATCATACTCCATGATTCGTTGTTCTTGTAAAATGTTGAACGACTACCCCAACTAAAATCTATCCACTGAACAAAAATTATTTCAGAGAAATCATACTCTATGGTTCGTTGTTCTTGTAAAATATTGAACGACTACCCCAACTAAAATCTATCCACTCAACAAAAATTATTTCAGATAAATCATACTCCATGGTTCGTTGTTCTTGTAAAATATTGAACGACTACCCCAACTAAAATCTATCCACTCAACAAAAATTATTTCAGAGAAATCATACTCCATGGTAAGTTGTTCTTGTAGAAAGTTGAACGACTATCCCAACTAAAATCTATTAACTCAACAAAAATTATTTCAGAGAAATCATACTCTATGGTTCGTTGTTCTTGTAAAATATTGAACGACTACCCCAACTAAAATCTATCCACTCAACAAAAATTATTTCAGAGAAATCATACTCCATGGTTCGTTGTTCTTGTAAAATATTGAACGACTACCCCAACTAAAATCTATCCACTCAACAAAAATTATTTCAGAGAAATCATACTCCATGATTCGTTGTTCTTGTAAAATGTTGAACGACTATCCCAACTAAAATCTATCCACTCAACAAAAATTATTTCAGAGAAATCATACTCCATGGTTCGTTGTTCTTGTAGAATGTTGAACGACTATCCCAACTAAAATCTATCCACTCAACAAAAATTATTTCACACCACAGACTCATCTTGGTCAGGATCGATTTGAAATCTATCATGGTTTCAGAGAAATCATACTCCATGGTTCGTTGTTCTTGTAGAATGTTGAACGACTACCCCAACTAAAATCTATCCACTCAACAAAAATTATTTCACACCACAGACTCATCTTGGTCAGGATCGATTTGAAATCTATAATGGTTTCAGAGAAATCATACTCCATGGTAAGTTGTTCTTGTAGAATGTTGAACGCCTACCCCAACTAAAATCTATCCACTCAACAAAAATTATTTCACACCACAGACTCATCTTGGTCAGGATCGATTTGAAATCTATCATGGTTTCAGAGAAATCATAGTCCATATTAAGTTGTTTTTGTAGAATGTTGAACGACTACCCCAACTAAAATCTATCCACTCAACAAAAATTATTTCACACCACAGACTCATCTTGGTCAGGATCGATTTGAAATCTATCATGGTTTCAGAGAAATCATACTCCATGGTTCGTTGTTCTTGTAGAATGTTGAACGACTACCCCTAACTAAAATCTATCCACTCAACAAAAATTATTTCAGAGAAATCATACTCCATGGTTCGTTGTTCTTGTAGAATGTTGAACGACTACCCCAACTAAAATCTATCCACTCAACAAAAATTATTTCACACCACAGACTCATCTTGGTCAGGATCGATTTGAAATCTATAATGGTTTCAGAGAAATCATACTCCATGGTAAGTTGTTCTTGTAGAATGTTGAACGCCTACCCCAACTAAAATCTATCCACTCAACAAAAATTATTTCACACCACAGACTCATCTTGGTCAGGATCGATTTGAAATCTATCATGGTTTCAGAGAAATCATAGTCCATATTAAGTTGTTCTTGTAGAATGTTGAATGACTACCCCAACTAAAATCTATCCACTCAACAAAAATTATTTCACACCACAGACTCATCTTGGTCAGGATCGATTTGAAATCTATCATGGTTTCAGAGAAATCATACTCCATGGTTCGTTGTTCTTGTAGAATGTTGAACGACTACCCCAACTAAAATCTATCCACTCAACAAAAATTATTTCAGAGAAATCATACTCCATGGTAAGTTGTTCTTGTAGAATGTTGAACGACTATCCCAACTAAAATCTATCCACTCAACAAAAATTATTTCACACCACAGACTCATCTTGGTCAGGATCGATTTGAAATCTATCATGGTTTCAGAGAAATCATACTCCATGGTAAGTTGTTCTTGTAGAATGTTGAACGACTACCCCAACTAAAATCTATCCACTCAACAAAAATTATTTCAGAGAAATCATACTCCATGGTAAGTTGTTCTTGTAGAATGTTGAACGACTACCCCTAACTAAAATCTATCCACTCAACAAAAATTATTTCACACCACAGACTCATCTTGGTCAGGATCGATTTGAAATCTATCATGGTTTCAGAGAAATCATACTCCATGGTTCGTTGTTCTTGTAGAATGTTGAACGACTACCCCAACTAAAATCTATCCACTCAACAAAAATTATTTCACACCACAGACTCATCTTGGTCAGGATCGATTTGAAATCTATCATGGTTGCAGAGAAATCATACTCCATATTTCGTTGTTCTTGTAGAATGTTGAACGACTACCCCAACTAAAATCTATCCACTCAACAAAAATTATTTCACACCACAGACTCATCTTGGTCAAAATCGATTTGAAATCTATCATGGTTTCAGAGAAATCATACTCCATGGTTCGTTGTTCTTGTAGAATGTTGAACGACTACCCCAACTAAAATCTATCCACTCAACAAAAATTATTTCACACCACAGACTCATCTTGGTCAGGATCGATTTGAAATCTATCATGGTTTCAGAGAAATCATAGTCCATATTAAGTTGTTCTTGTAGAATGTTGAACGACTACCCCAACTAAAATCTATCCACTCAACAAAAATTATTTCACACCACAGACTCATCTTGGTCAGGATCGATTTGAAATCTATCATGGTTTCAGAGAAATCATACTCCATGGTTCGTTGTTCTTGTAGAATGTTGAACGACTACCGAAACTAAAATCTATCCACTCAACAAAAATTATTTTAGAGAAATCATACTCCATGGTAAGTTGTTCTTGTAGAATGTTGAACGACTACCCCAACTAAAATCTATCCACTCAACAAAAATTATTTCACACCACAGACTCATCTTGGTCAGGATCGATTTGAAATCTATCATGGTTTCAGAGAAATCATACTCCATGGTTCGTTGTTCTTGTAGAATGTTGAAAGACTACCCCAACTAAAATCTATCCACTCAACAAAAATTATTTCACACCACAGACTCATCTTGGTCAGGATCGATTTGAAATCTATCATGGTTTCAGAGAAATCATACTCCATGGTTCGTTGTTCTTGTAGAATGTTGAACGACTACCCCAACTAAAATCTATCCACTCAACAAAAATTATTTCACACCACAGACTCATCTTGGTCAGGATCGATTTGAAATCTACCATGGTTGCAGAGAAATCATACTCCATGGTTCGTTGTTCTTGTAGAATGTTGAACGACTACCCCAACTAAAATCTATCCACTCAACAAAAATTATTTCACACCACAGACTCATCTTGGTCAAAATCGATTTGAAATCTATCATGGTTTCAGAGAAATCATACTCCATGGTTCGTTGTTCTTGTAGAATGTTGAACGACTACCCCAACTAAAATCTATCCACTCAACAAAAATTATTTCACACCACAGACTCATCTTGGTCAGGATCGATTTGAAATCTATCATGGTTTCAGAGAAATCATAGTCCATATTAAGTTGTTCTTGTAGAATGTTGAACGACTACCCCAACTAAAATCTATCCACTCAACAAAAATTATTTCACACCACAGACTCATCTTGGTCAGGATCGATTTGAAATCTATCATGGTTTCAGAGAAATCATAGTCCATATTAAGTTGTTCTTGTAGAATGTTGAACGACTACCCCAACTAAAATCTATCCACTCAACAAAAATTATTTCACACCACAGACTCATCTTGGTCAGGATCGATTTGAAATCTATCATGGTTTCAGAGAAATCATACTCCATGGTTCGTTGTTCTTGTAGAATGTTGAAAGACTACCCCAACTAAAATCTATCCACTCAACAAAAATTATTTCACACCACAGACTCATCTTGGTCAGGATCGATTTGAAATCTATCATGGTTTCAGAGAAATCGTACTCCATGGTTCGTTGTTCTTGTAGAATGTTGAACGACTACCCCAACTAAAATCTATCCACTCAACAAAAATTATTTCACACCACAGACTCATCTTGGTCAGGATCGATTTGAAATCTATCATGGTTGCAGAGAAATCATACTCCATATTTCGTTGTTCTTGTAGAATGTTGAACGACTATCCCAACTAAAATCTATTCACTCAACAAAAATTATTTCAGAGAAATCATAGTCCATGGTAAGTTGTTCTTGTAGAATGTTGAACGACTACCCCAACTAAAATCTATCCACTCAACAAAAAGTATTTCACACCACAGACTCATCTTGGTCAGGATCGATTTGAAATCTATCATGGTTTCAGAGACATCATACTCCATGGTAAGTTGTTCTTGTAGAATGTTGAACGACTACCCCTAACTAAAATCTATCCACTCAACAAAAATTATTTCACGCCACAGACTCATCTTGGTCAGGATCGATTTGAAATCTATCATGGTTTCAGAGAAATCATAGTCCATGGTAAGTTGTTCTTGTAGAATGTTGAACGACTACCCCAACTAAAATCTATCCACTCAACAAAAATTATTTCACACCACAGACTCATCTTGGTCAGGATCGATTTGAAATCTCTCATGGTTTCAGAGAAATCATACTCCATGGTAAGTTGTTCTTGTAGAATGTTGAACGACTACCCCAACTAAAATCTATCCACTCAACAAAAATTATTTCACACCACAGACTCATCTTGGTCAGGATCGATTTGAAATCTATCATGGTTTCAGAGAAATCATACTCCATGGTTCGTTGTTCTTGCAAAATGTTGAACGACTACCCCAACTAAAATCTATCCACTCAACAAAAATTATTTCAGAGAAATCATACTCCATGGTAAGTTGTTCTTGTAGAATGGTGAACGACTACCCCAATTAAAATCTATTCACTCAACAAAAATTATTTCAGAGAAATCATACTCCATGGTAAGTTGTTCTTGTAGAATGTTGAACGACTACCCCAACTAAAATCTATCCACTCAACAAAAATTATTTCACACCACAGACTCGTCTTGATCAGGATCGATTTGAAATCTATCATGGTTTCAGAGAAATCATACTCCATGGTTCGTTGTTCTTGTAAAATGTTGAACGACTACCCCAACTAAAATCTATCCACTCAAAAAAAATTATTTCACAGCACAGACTCATCTTGGTCAGGATCGATTTGAAATCTATCATGGTTTCAGAGAAATCATACTCCATGGTTCGTTGTTCTTGTAGAATGTTGAACGACTACCCCAACTAAAATCTATCCACTCAACAAAAATTATTTCACACCACAGACTCATCTTGGTCAGGATCGATTTGAAATCTCTCATGGTTTCAGAGAAATCATACTCCATGGTTCGTTGTTCTTGTAGAATGTTGAACGACTACCCCAACTAAAATCTATCCACTCAACAAAAATTATTTCACACCACAGACTCATCTCGTTCAGGATCGATTTGAAATCTATCATGGTTTCAGCGAAATCATACTGCATGGTTCGTTGTTCTTGTAGAATGTTGAACGACTACCCCAACTAAAATCTATCCACTCAACAAAAATTATTTCACACCACAGACTCATCTTGGTCAGGATCGATTTGAAATCTATCATGGTTTCAGAGAAATCATACTCCATGGTTCGTTGTTCTATCCACTCAGCAAAAATTATTTCACACCACAGACTCATCTTGGTCAGGATCGATTTGAAATCTATCATGGTTGCAGAGAAATCATACTCCATGGTTCGTTGTTCTTGTAGAATGTTGAACGACTACCCCAACTAAAATCTATCCACTCAACAAAAATTATTTCACACCACAGACTCATCTCGTTCAGGATCGATTTGAAATCTATCATGGTTTCAGCGAAATCATACTGCATGGTTCGTTGTTCTTGTAGAATGTTGAACGACTACCCCAACTAAAATCTATCCACTCAACAAAAATTATTTCACACCACAGACTCATCTTGGTCAGGATCGATTTGAAATCTATCATGGTTTCAGAGAAATCATACTCCATGGTTCGTTGTTCTATCCACTCAGCAAAAATTATTTCACACCACAGACTCATCTTGGTCAGGATCGATTTGAAATCTATCATGGTTGCAGAGAAATCATACTCCATGGTTCGTTGTTCTTGTAGAATGTTGAACGACTATCCCAACTAAAATCTATCCACTCAACAAAAATTATTTCACACCACAGACTCATCTTGGTCAGGATCGATTTGAAATCTATCATGGTTTCAGAGAAATCATACTCCATGGTTCGTTGTTCTTGTAGAATGTTGAACGACTACCCCAACTAAAATCTATCCACTCAACAAAAATTATTTCACACCACAGACTCATCTTGGTCAGGATCGATTTGAAATCTATCATGGTTGCAGAGAAATCATACTCCATGGTTCGTTGTTCTTGTAGAATGTTGAACGACTACCGCAACTAAAATCTATCCACTCAGCAAAAATTATTTCACACCACAGACTCATCTTGGTCAGGATCGATTTGAAATCTATCATGGTTTCAGAGAAATCATACTCCATGGTAAGTTGTTCTTGTAGAATGTTGAACGACTACCCCAACTAAAATCTATCCACTCAACAAAAATTATTTCACAGCACAGACTCATCTTGGTCAGCATCGATTTGAAATCTATCATGGTTTCAGAGAAATCATACTCCATGGTAAGTTGTTCTTGTAGAATGTTGAACGACTACCCCAACTAAAATCTATCCACTCAACAAAAATTATTTCAGAGAAATCATACTCCATGGTTCGTTGTTCTTGTAAAATGTTGAACGACTACCCCAACTAAAATCTATCCAGTCAACAAAAATTATTTCACAGAAATCATACTCCATGGTAAGTTGTTCTTGTAGAATGTTGAACGACTACCCCAACTAAAATCTATCCACTCAATAAAAATTATTTCACACCACAGACTCATCTTGGTCAGGATCGATTTGAAATCTATCATGGTTTCAGAGAAATCATAGTCCATGGTAAGTTGTTCTTGTAGAATGGTGAACGACTACCCCAACTAAAATCTATCCACTCAACAAAAATTATTTCACACCACAGACTCATCTTGGTCAGGATCGATTTGAAATCTATCATGGTTTCAGAGAAATCATACTCCATGGTTCATTGTTCTTGTAGAATGTTGAACGACTGTCCCAACTAAAATCTATCCACTCAACAAAAATTATTTCAGAGAAATCATACTCCATGGTAAGTTGTTCTTGTAGAATGTTGAACGACTATCCCAACTAAAATCTATCCACTCAACAAAAATTATTTCAGAGAAATCATACTCCATGGTAAGTTGTTCTTGTAGAATGTTGAACGACTACCCCAACTAAAATCTATCCACTCAACAAACATTATTTCACACCACAGACTCATCTTGGTCAGGATCGATTTGAAATCTATCATGGTTGCAGAGAAATCATACTCCATGTTTCGTTGTTCTTGTAGAATGTTGAACGACTACCCCAACTAAAATCTATCCACTCAACAAAAATTATTTCAGAGAAATCATACTTGATGGTAAGTTGTTCTTGTAGAATGTTGAACGACTATCCCAACTAAAATCTATCCACTCAACAAAAATTATTTCACACCACAGACTCATCTTGGTCAGGATCGATTTGAAATCTATCATGGTTTCAGAGAAATCATACTCCATTGTTCGTTGTTCTTGTAGAATGTTGAACGACTATCCCAACTAAAATCTATCCACTCAACAAAAATTATTTCAGAGAAATCATACTCCATGGTTCGTTGTTCTTGTAAAATGTTGAACGACTACCCCAACTAAAATCTATCCACTCAACAAAAATTATTTCAGAGAAATCTAACTCCATGGTTCGTTGTTCTTGTAAAATGTTGAACGACTACCCCAACTAAAATCTATCCACTCAACAAAAATTATTTCAGAGAAATCATACTCCATGGTTCGTTGTTCTTGTAGAATGTTGAACGACTACCCCAACTAAAATCTATCCACTCAACAAAAATTATTTCAGAGAAATCATACTCCATGGTAAGTTGTTCTTGCAGAATGTTGAACGACTACCCCAACTAAAATCTATCCACTCAACAAAAATTATTTCACACCACAGACTCATCTTGGTCAGGATCGATTTGAAATCTATCATGGTTTCAGAGAAATCATACTCCATGGTTCGTTGTTCTTGTAGAATGTTGAACGACTATCCCAACTAAAATCTATCCACTCAACAAAAATTATTTCAGAGAAATCATACTCCATGGTTCGTTGTTCTTGTAGAATGTTGAACGACTATCCCAACTAAAATCTATCCACTCAACAAAAATTATTTCAGAGAAATCATAGTCCATGGTAAGTTGTTCTTGTAGAATGTTGAACGACTACCCCAACTAAAATCTATCCACTCAACAAAAATTATTTCAGAGAAATCATACTCCATGGTTCGTTGTTCTTGTAGAATGTTGAACGACTACCCCAACTAAAATCTATCCACTCAACAAAAATTATTTCAGAGAAATCATACTTGATGGTAAGTTGTTCTTGTAGAATGTTGAACGACTATCCCAACTAAAATCTATCCACTCAACAAAAATTATTTCACACCACAGACTCATCTTGGTCAGGATCGATTTGAAATCTATCATGGTTTCAGAGAAATCATACTCCATGGTTCGTTGTTCTTGTAGAATGTTGAACGACTATCCCAACTAAAATCTATCCACTCAACAAAAATTATTTCAGAGAAATCATACTCCATGGTTCGTTGTTCTTGTAAAATGTTGAACGACTACCCCAACTAAAATCTATCCACTCAACAAAAATTATTTCAGAGAAATCATACTCCATGGTTCGTTGTTCTTGTAAAATGTTGAACGACTACCCCAACTAAAATCTATCCACTCAACAAAAATTATTTCAGAAAAATCATACTCCATGGTTCGTTGTTCTTGTAGAATGTTGAACGACTACCCCAACTAAAATCTATCCACTCAACAAAAATTATTTCAGAGAAATCATACTCCATGGTAAGTTGTTCTTGTAGAATGTTGAACGACTACCCCAACTAAAATCTATCCACTCAACAAAAATTATTTCACACCACAGACTCATCTTGGTCAGGATCGATTTGAAATCTATCATGGTTTCAGAGAAATCATACTCCATGGTTCGTTGTTCTTGTAGAATGTTGAACGACTACCCCAACTAAAATCTATCCACTCAACAAAAATTATTTCAGAGAAATCATACTCCATGGTTCGTTGTTCTTGTAGAATGTTGAACGACTACCCCAACTAAAATCTATCCACTCAACAAACATTATTTCACACCACAGACTCATCTTGGTCAGGATCGATTTGAAATCTATCATGGTTGCAGAGAAATCATACTCCATGTTTCGTTGTTCTTGTAGAATGTTGAACGACTACCCCAACTAAAATCTATCCACTCAACAAAAATTATTTCAGAGAAATCATACTCCATGGTAAGTTGTTCTTGTAGAATGTTGAACGACTATCCCAACTAAAATCTATCCACTCAACAAAAATTATTTCACACCACAGACTCATCTTGGTCAGGATCGATCTGAAATCTATCATGGTTTCAGAGAAATCATACTCCATGGTTCGTTGTTCTTGTAGAATGTTGAACGACTACCCCAACTAAAATCTATCCACTCAACAAAAATTATTTCACACCACAGACTCATCTTGGTCAGGATCGATTTGAAATCTATCATGGTTTCAGAGAAATCATAGTCCATGGTAAGTTGTTCTTGTAGAATGTTGAACGACTATCCCAACTAAAATCTATCCACTCAACAAAAATTATTTCACACCACAGACTCATTTTGGTCAGGATCGATTTGAAATCTATCATGGTTTCAGAGAAATCATACTCCATGGTTCGTTGTTCTTGTAGAATGTTGAACGACTATCCCAACTAAAATATATCCACTCAACAAAAATTATTTCAGAGAAATCATACTCCATGGTTCCTTGTTCTTGTAAAATGTTGAACGACTACCCCAACTAAAATCTATCCACTCAACAAAAATTATTTCACACCACAGACTCATCTTGGTCAGGATCGATTTGAAATCTATCATGGTTTCAGAGAAATCATACTCCATGGTTCGTTGTTCTTGTAGAATGTTGAACGACTATCCTAACTAAAATCTATCCACTCAACAAAAATTATTTCAGAGAAATCATACTCCATGGTTCGTTGTTCTTGTAAAATGTTGAACGACTACCCCAACTAAAATCTATCCACTCAACAAAAATTATTTCAGAGAAATCATACTCCATGTTTCGTTGTTCTTGTAAAATGTTGAACGACTACCCCAACTAAAATCTATCCACTCAACAAAAATTATTTCAGAGAAATGATACTCCATGGTAAGTTGTTCTTGTAGAATGTTGAACGACTACCCCAACTAAAATCTATCCACTCAACAAAAATTATTTCACACCACAGACTCATCTTGGTCAGGATCGATTTGAAATCTATCATGGTTTCAGAGAAATCATACTCCATGGTTCGTTGTTCTTGTAGAATGTTGAACGACTACCCCAACTAAAATCTATCCACTCAACAAAAATTATTTCAGAGAAATCATACTCCATGGTTCGTTGTTCTTGTAGAATGTTGAACGACTACCCCAACTAAAATCTATCCACTCAACAAAAATTATTTCAGAGAAATCATACTCCATGGTAAGTTGTTCTTGTAGAATGTTGAACGACTATCCCAACTAAAATCTATCCACTCAACAAAAATTATTTCACACCACAGACTCATCTTGGTCAGGATCGATCTGAAATCTATCATGGTTTCAGAGAAATCATACTCCATGGTTCGTTGTTCTTGTAGAATGTTGAACGACTACCCCAACTAAAATCTATCCACTCAACAAAAATTATTTCACACCACAGACTCATCTTGGTCAGGATCGATTTGAAATCTATCATGGTTTCAGAGAAATCATAGTCCATGGTAAGTTGTTCTTGTAGAATGTTGAACGACTATCCCAACTAAAATCTATCCACTCAACAAAAATTATTTCACACCACAGACTCATTTTGGTCAGGATCGATTTGAAATCTATCATGGTTTCAGAGAAATCATACTCCATGGTTCGTTGTTCTTGTAGAATGTTGAACGACTATCCCAACTAAAATATATCCACTCAACAAAAATTATTTCAGAGAAATCATACTCCATGGTTCGTTGTTCTTGTAAAATGTTGAACGACTACCCCAACTAAAATCTATCCACTCAACAAAAATTATTTCACACCACAGACTCATCTTGGTCAGGATCGATTTGAAATCTATCATGGTTTCAGAGAAATCATACTCCATGGTTCGTTGTTCTTGTAGAATGTTGAACGACTATCCTAACTAAAATCTATCCACTCAACAAAAATTATTTCAGAGAAATCATACTCCATGGTTCGTTGTTCTTGTAAAATGTTGAACGACTACCCCAACTAAAATCTATCCACTCAACAAAAATTATTTCAGAGAAATCATACTCCATGTCTCGTTGTTCTTGTAAAATGTTGAACGACTACCCCAACTAAAATCTATCCACTCAACAAAAATTATTTCAGAGAAATGATACTCCATGGTAAGTTGTTCTTGTAGAATGTTGAACGACTACCCCAACTAAAATCTATCCACTCAACAAAAATTATTTCACACCACAGACTCATCTTGGTCAGGATCGATTTGAAATCTATCATGGTTTCAGAGAAATCATACTCCATGGTTCGTTGTTCTTGTAGAATGTTGAACGACTATCCCAACTAAAATCTATCCACTCAACAAAAATTATTTCAGAGAAATCATACTCCATGGTTCGTTGTTCTTGTAGAATGTTGAACGACTATCCCAACTAAAATCTATCCACTCAACAAAAATTATTTCAGAGAAATCATAGTCCATGGTAAGTTGTTCTTGTAGAATGTTGAACGACTACCCCAACTAAAATCTATCCACTCAACAAAAATTATTTCAGAGAAATCATACTCCATGGTTCGTTGTTCTTGTAGAATGTTGAACGACTACCCCAACTAAAATCTATCCACTCAACAAAAATTATTTCAGATAAATCATACTCCATGGTAAGTTGTTCTTGTAGAATGTTGAACGACTATCCCAACTAAAATCTATCCACTCAACAAAAATTATTTCACACCACAGACTCATCTTGGTCAGGATCGATTTGAAATCTATCATGGTTTCAGAGAAATCATACTCCATGGTTCGTTGTTCTTGTAAAATATTGAACGACTACCCCAACTAAAATCTATCCACTCAACAAAAATTATTTCAGAGAAATCATACTCCATGGTTCGTTGTTCTTGTAAAATGTTGAACGACTACCCCAACTAAAATCTATCCACTCAACAAAAATTATTTCAGAGAAATCATACTCCATGGTAAGTTGTTCTTGTAGAATGTTGAACGACTACCCCAACTAAAATCTATCCACTCAACAAAAATTATTTCACACCACAGACTCATCTTGGTCAGGATCGATTTGAAATCTATCATGGTTTCAGAGAAATCATACTCCATGGTTCGTTGTTCTTGTAAAATGTTGAACGACTATCCCAACTAAAATCTATCCACTCAACAAAAATTATTTCAGAGAAATCATACTCCATGGTAAGTAGTTCTTGTAGAATGTTGAACGACTATCCCAACTAAAATCTATCCACTCAACAAAAAGTATTTCACACCACAGACTCATCTTGGTCAGGATCGATTTGAAATCTATCATGGTTTCAGATAAATCATACTCCATGGTAAGTTGTTCTTGTAGAATGTTGAACGACTACCCCAACTAAAATCTATCCACTCAACAAAAATTATTTCACACCACAGACTCATCTTGGTCAGGATCGATTTGAAATCTATCATGGTTCGTTGTTCTTGTAGAATGTTGAACGACTATCGCAACTAAAATCTATCCACTCCACAAAAATTATTTCAGAGAAATCATACTCCATGGTTCGTTGTTCTTGTAAAATGTTGAACGACTACCCCAACTAAAATCTATCCACTCAACAAAAATTATTTCAGAGAAATCATACTCCATGGTTCGTTGTTCTTGTAAAATATTGAACGACTACCCCAACTAAAATCTATCCACTCAACAAAAATTATTTCAGAGAAATCATACTCCATGTTTCGTTGTTCTTGTAGAATGTTGAACGACTACCCCAACTAAAATCTATCCACTCAACAAAAATTATTTCACACCACAGACTCATCTTGGTCAGGATCGATTTGAAATCTATCATGGTTGCAGAGAAATCATACTCCATAGTTCTTTGTTCTTGTAGAATGTTGAACGACTATCCCAACTAAAATCTATCCACTCAACAAAAATTATTTCAGAGAAATCATACTCCATGGTAAGTTGTTCTTGTAGAATGTTGAACGACTACCCCAACTAAAATCTATCCACTCAACAAAAATTATTTCACACCACAGACTCATCTTGGTCAGGATCGATTTGAAATCTATCATGGTTTCAGACAAATCATACTCCATGGTTCGTTGTTCTTGTAGAATGTTGAACGACTATCCCAACTAAAATCTATCCACTCAACAAAAATTATTTCAGAGAAATCATACTCCATGGTTCGTTGTTCTTGTAAAATGTTGAACGACTACCCCAACAAAAAACTATCCACTCAACAAAAATTATTTCAGAGAAATCATACTCCATGGTAAGTTGTTCTTGTAGAATGTTGAACGACTACCCCAACTAAAATCTATCCACTCAACAAAAATTATTTCACACCACAGACTCATCTTGGTCAGGATCGATTTGAAATCTATCATGGTTTCAGAGAAATCATACTCCATGGTTCGTTGTTCTTGTAGAATGTTGAACGACTACCCCAACTAAAATCTATCCACTCAACAAAAATTATTTCAGCGAAATCATACTCCATGGTAAGTTGTTCTTGTAGAATGTTGAACGACTATCCCAACTAAAATCTATCCACTCAACAAAAATTATTTCAGAGAAATCATACTCCATGGTTCGTTGTTCTTGTAGAATGTTGAACGACTACCCCTAACTAAAATCTATCCACTCAACAAAAATTATTTCAGAGAAATCATACTCCATGGTTCGTTGTTCTTGTAGAATGTTGAACGACTACCCCAACTAAAATCTATCCACTCAACCAAAATTATTTCACACCACAGACTCATCTTGGTCAGGATCGATTTGAAATCTATCATGGTTTCAGAGAAATCATACTCCATGGTTCGTTGTCCTTGTAGAATGTTGAACGACTACCCCAACTAAAATCTATCCACTCAACAAAAATTATTTCACACCACAGACTCATCTTGGTCAGGATCGATTTGAAATCTATCATGGTTTCAGAGAAATCATACTCCATGGTTCGTTGTTCTTGTAGAATGTTGGGCGACTATCCCAACTAAAATCTATCCACTCAATAAAAATTATTTCAGCGAAATCATACTCCATGGTAAGTTGTTCTTGTAGAATGTTGAACGACTATCCCAACTAAAATCTATCCACTCAACAAAAATTATTTCAGAGAAATCATACTCCATGGTTCGTTGTTCTTGTAGAATGTTGAACGACTACCCCAACTAAAATCTATCCACTCAACAAAAATTATTTCAGAGAAATCATACTCCATGGTTCGTTGTTCTTGTAAAATGTTGAACGAATATCCCAACTAAAATCTATCCACTCAACAAAAATTATTTCAGAGAAATCATACTCCATGGTAAGTTGTTCTTGTAGAATGTTGAACGACTACCCCAACTAAAATCTATCCACTCAACAAAAATTATTTCAGAGAAATCATACTCCATGGTTCGTTGTTCTTGTAGAATGTTGAACGACTACCCCTAACTAAAATCTATCCACTCAACAAAAATTATTTCAGAGAAATCATACTCCATGGCAAGTTGTTCTTGTAGAATGTTGAACGATTATCCCAACTAAAATCTATCCACTCAACAAAAATTATTTCAGAGAAATCATACTCCATGGTAAGTTGTTCTTGTAGAATGTTGAACGACTACCCCAACTAAAATCTATCCACTCAACAAAAATTATTTCAGAGAAATCATACTCCATGGTAAGTTGTTCTTGTAGAATGTTGAACGACTACCCCAACTAAAATCTATCCACTCAACAAAAATTATTTCAGAGAAATCATACTCCATGGTAAGTTGTTCTTGTAGAATGTTGAATGACTATCCCAACTAAAATCTATCCACTCAACAAAAATTATTTCAGAGAAATCATACTCCATGGTAAGTTGTTCTTGTAGAATGTTGAACGACTACCCCAACTAAAATCTATCCACTCAACAAAAATTATTTCAGAGAAATCATACTCCATGGTAAGTTGTTCTTGTAGAATGTTGAACGACTACCCCAACTAAAATCTATCCACTCAACAAAAATTATTTCAGAGAAATCATACTCCATTGTTCGTTGTTCTTGTAAAATGTTGAACGAATATCCCAACTAAAATCTATCCACTCAACAAAAATTATTTCAGAGAAATCATACTCCATGGTAAGTTGTTCTTGTAGAATGTTGAACGACTACCCCAACTAAAATCTATCCACTCAACAAAAATTATTTCAGAGAAATCATACTCCATGGTTCGTTGTTCTTGTAGAATGTTGAACGACTACCCCTAACTAAAATCTATCCACTCAACAAAAATTATTTCAGAGAAATCATACTCCATGGCAAGTTGTTCTTGTAGAATGTTGAACGATTATCCCAACTAAAATCTATCCACTCAACAAAAATTATTTCAGAGAAATCATACTCCATGGTAAGTTGTTCTTGTAGAATGTTGAACGACTATCCCAACTAAAATCTATCCACTCATCAAAAATTATTTCGCACCACAGACTCATCTTGGTCAGGATCGATTTGAAATCTATCATGGTTGCAGAGAAATCATACTCCATGGTTCGTTGTTCTTGTAGAATGTTGAACGACTACCCCAACTAAAATCTATCCACTCAACAAAAATTATTTCAGAGAAATCATACTCCATGGTAAGTTGTTCTTGTAGAATGTTGAACGCCTACCCCAACTAAAATCTATCCACTCAACAAAAATTATTTCACACCACAGACTCATCTTGGTCAGGATCGATTTGAAGTCTGTCATGGTTGCAGAGAAATCATACTCCATGGTTCGTTGTTCTTGTAGAATGTTGAAAGACTACCCCAACTAAAATCTATCCACTCAACAAAAATTATTTCAGAGAAATCATACTCCATGGTTCGTTGTTCTTGTAAAATGTTGAACGACTATCCCAACTAAAATCTATCCACTCAACAAAAATTATTTCAGAGAAATCATACTCCATGGCAAGTTGTTCTTGTAGAATGTTGAACGACTATCCAAACTAAAATCTATCCACTCAACAAAAATTATTTCAGAGAAATCATACTCCATGGTTCGTTGTTCTTGTAGAATGTTGAACGACTATCCCAACTAAAATCTATCCACTCAACAAAAATTATTTCACACCACAGACTCATCTTGGTCAGGATCGATTTGAAATCTATCATGGTTGCAGAGAAATCATACTCCATGGTTCGTTGTTCTTGTAGAATGTTGAACGACTACCCCAACTAAAATCTATCCACTCAACAAAAATTATTTCAGAGAAATCATACTCCATGGTAAGTTGTTCTTGTAGAATGTTGAACGACTACCCCAACTAAAATCTATCCACTCAACAAAAATTATTTCAGAGAAATCATACTCGATGGTAAGTTGTTCTTGTAGAATGTTGAACGACTACCCCAACTAAAATCTATCCACTCAACAAAAATTATTTCAGAGAAATCATACTCCATGGTTCGTTGTTCTTGTAAAATGTTGGACGACTATCCCAACTAAAATCTATCTACTCAACAAAAATTATTTCAGAGAAATCATACTCCATGGTAAGTTGTTCTTGTAGAATGTTGAACGACTACCCCAACTAAAATCTATCCACTCAACAAAAATTATGTCAGAGAAATCATACTCCATGGTTCGTTGTTCTTGTAGAATGTTGAACGACTACCCCTAACTAAAATCTATCCACTCAACAAAAATTATTTCAGAGAAATCATACTCCATGGCAAGTTGTTCTTGTAGAATGTTGAACGACTATCCAAACTAAAATCTATCCACTCAACAAAAATTATGTCAGAGAAATCATACTCCATGGTTCGTTGTTCTTGTAGAATGTTGAACGACTACCCCTAACTAAAATCTATCCACTCAACAAAAATTATTTCAGAGAAATCATACTCCATGGTAAGTTGTTCTTGTAGAATGTTGAACGACTATCCCAACTAAAATCTATCCACTCAACAAAAATTATTTCAGAGAAATCATACCCCATGTTTCGTTGTTCTTGTAGAATGTTGAACGACTACCCCAACTAAAATCTATCCACTCAACAAAAATTATTTCAGAGAAATCATACTCCATGGTTCGTTGTTCTTGTAAAATATTGAACGACTACCCCAACTAAAATCTATCCACTCAACAAAAATTATTTCAGAGAAATCATACTCCATGGTTCGTTGTTCTTGTCGAATGTTGAACGACTATCCCAACTAAAATCTATCCACTCAACAAAAATTATTTCACACCACAGACTCATCTTGGTCAGGATCGATTTGAAATCTATCATGGTTGCAGAGAAATCATACTCCATGGTTCGTTGTTCTTGTAGAATGTTGAACGACTACCCCAACTAAAATCTATCCACTCAACAAAAATTATTTCAGAGAAATCGTACTCCATGGTAAGTTGTTCTTGTAGAATGTTGAACGACTACCCCAACTAAAATCTATCCACTCAACAAAAATTATTTCAGAGAAATCATACTCCATGGTAAGTTGTTCTTGTAGAATGTTGAACGACTACCCCAACTAAAATCTATCCACTCAACAAAAATTATTTCAGAGAAATCATACTCCATGGTTCGTTGTTCTTGTAAAATGTTGAACGACTATCCCAACTAAAATCTATATACTCAACAAAAATTATTTCAGAGAAATCATACTCCATGGTAAGTTGTTCTTGTAGAATGTTGAACGACTACCCCAACTAAAATCTATCCACTCAACAAAAATTATGTCAGAGAAATCATACTCCATGCTTCGTTGTTCTTGTAGAATGTTGAACGACTACCCCTAACTAAAATCTATCCACTCAACAAAAATTATTTCAGAGAAATCATACTCCATGGTTCGTTGTTCTTGTAGAATGTTGAACGACTATCCAAACTAAAATCTATCCACTCAACAAAAATTATGTCAGAGAAATCATACTCCATGGTTCGTTGTTCTTGTAGAATGTTGAACGACTACCCCTAACTAAAATCTATCCACTCAACATAAATTATTTCAGAGAAATCATACTCCATGGTAAGTTGTTCTTGTAGAATGTTGAACGACTATCCCAACTAAAATCTATCCACTCAACAAAAATTATTTCAGAGAAATCATACCCCATGGTAAATTGTTCTTGTAGAATATTGAACGACTACCCCAACTAAAATCTATCCACTCAACAAAAATTATTTCAGAGAAATCATACTCCATGGTTCGTTGTTCTTGTAAAATGTTGAACGACTACCCCAACTAAAATCTATCCACTCAACAAAAATTATTTCAGAGAAATCGTACTCCATGGTAAGTTGTTCTTGTAGAATGTTGAACGACTATCCCAACTAAAATCTATCCACTCAACAAAAATTATTTCAGAGAAATCATACTCCATGGTAAGTTGTTCTTGTAGAATGTTGAACGACTACATCAACTAAAATCTATCCACTCAACAAAAATTATTTCAGAGAAGTCATACTCCATGGTAAGTTGTTCTTGTAGAATGTTGAACGACTACCCCAACTAAAATCTATCCACTCAACAAAAATTATTTCAGAGAAATCATACTCCATGGTTCGTTGTTCTTGTAAAATGTTGAACGACTATCCCAACTAAAATCTATCCACTCAACAAAAATTATTTCAGAGAAATCATACTCCATGGTAAGTTGTTCTTGTAGAATGTTGAACGACTACCCCAACTAAAATCAATCCACTCAAGAAAAATTATTTCAGAGAAATCATACTCCATGGTTCGTTGTTCTTGTAGAATGTTGAACGACTACCCCTAACTAAAATCTATCCACTCAACAAAAATTATTTCAGAGAAATCATACTCCATGGCAAGTTGTTCTTGTAGAATGTTGAACGACTATCCCAACTAAAATCTATCCACTCAACAAAAATTATTTCAGAGAAATCATACTCCATGGTAAGTTGTTCTTGTAGAATGTTGAACGACTATCCCAACTAAAATCTATCCACTCAACAAAAATTATTTCAGAGAAATCATACTCCATGGTAAGTTGTTCTTGTAGAATGTTGAACGACTACCCCAACTAAAATCTATCCACTCAAGAAAAATTATTTCAGAGAAATCATACTCCATGGTTCGTTGTTCTTGTAGAATGTTGAACGACTACCCCTAACTAAAATCTATCCACTCAACAAAAATTATTTCAGAGAAATCATACTCCATGGTAAGTTGTTCTTGTAGAATGTTGAACGACTATCCCAACTAAAATCTATCCACTCAACAAAAATTATTTCAGAGAAATCATACTCCATGGTAAGTTGTTCTTGTAGAATGTTGAACGCCTACCCCAACTAAAATCTATCCACTCAACAAAAATTATTTCACACCACAGACTCATCTTGGTCAGGATCGATTTGAAGTCTATCATGGTTGCAGAGAAATCATACTCCATGGTTCGTTGTTCTTGTAGAATGTTGAACGACTACCCCAACTAAAATCTATCCACTCAACAAAAATTATTTCAGAGAAATCATACTCCATGGTTCGTTGTTCTTGTTAAATGTTGAACGACTATCCCAACTAAAATCTATCCACTCAACAAAAATTATTTCAGAGAAATCATACTCCATGTTTCGTTGTTCTTGTAGAATGTTGAACGACTACCCCTAACTAAAATCTATCCACTCAACAAAAATTATTTCAGAGAAATCATACTCCATGGTAAGTTGTTCTTGTAGAATGTTGAACGACTATCCCAACTAAAATCTATCCACTCAACAAAAATTATTTCACACCACAGACTCATCTTGGTCAGGATCGATTTGAAATCTATCATGGTTGCAGAGAAATCATACTCCATGGTTCGTTGTTCTTGTAGAATGTTGAACGACTACCCCAACTAAAATCTATCCACTCAACAAAAATTAGTTCAGAGAAATCATACTCCATGGTTCGTTGTTCTTGTAAAATGTTGAACGACTATCCCAACTCAAATCTATCCACTCAACAAAAATTATTTCAGAGAAATCTTACTCCATGGTAAGTTGTTCTTGTAGAATGTTGAACGACTATACCAACTAAAATCTATCCACTCAACAAAAATTATTTCACACCACAGACTCATCTTGGTCAGGATCGATTTGAAATCTATCATGGTTGCAGAGAAATCATACTCCATGGTTCGTTGTTCTTGTAGAATGTTGAACGACTACCCCAACTAAAATCTATCCACTCAACAAAAATTATTTCAGAGAAATCATACTCCATGGCAAGTTGTTCTTGTAGAATGTTGAACGACTATCCCAACTAAAATCTATCCACTCAACAAAAATTATTTCAGAGAAATCATACTCCATGGCAAGTTGTTCTTGTAGAATGTTGAACGACTATCCCAACTAAAATCTATCCACTCAACAAAAATTATTTCAGAGAAATCATACTCCATGGTAAGTTGTTCTTGTATAATGTTGAACGACTATCCCAACTAAAATCTATCCACTCAACAAAAATTATTTCAGAGAAATCATACTCCATGGTAAGTTGTTCTTGTAGAATGTTGAACGACTACCCCAACTAAAATCTATCCACTCAAGAAAAATTATTTCAGAGAAATCATACTCCATGGTTCGTTGTTCTTGTAGAATGTTGAACGACTACCCCTAACTAAAATCTATCCACTCAACAAAAATTATTTCAGAGAAATCATACTCCATGGTAAGTTGTTCTTGTAGAATGTTGAACGACTATCCCAACTAAAATCTATCCACTCAACAAAAATTATTTCAGAGAAATCATACTCCATGGTAAGTTGTTCTTGTAGAATGTTGAACGCCTACCCCAACTAAAATCTATCCACTCAACAAAAATTATTTCACACCACAGACTCATCTTGGTCAGGATCGATTTGAAGTCTATCATGGTTGCAGAGAAATCATACTCCATGGTTCGTTGTTCTTGTAGAATGTTGAACGACTACCCCAACTAAAATCTATCCACTCAACAAAAATTATTTCAGAGAAATCATACTCCATGGTTCGTTGTTCTTGTTAAATGTTGAACGACTATCCCAACTAAAATCTATCCACTCAACAAAAATTATTTCAGAGAAATCATACTCCATGTTTCGTTGTTCTTGTAGAATGTTGAACGACTACCCCTAACTAAAATCTATCCACTCAACAAAAATTATTTCAGAGAAATCATACTCCATGGTAAGTTGTTCTTGTAGAATGTTGAACGACTATCCCAACTAAAATCTATCCACTCAACAAAAATTATTTCACACCACAGACTCATCTTGGTCAGGATCGATTTGAAATCTATCATGGTTGCAGAGAAATCATACTCCATGGTTCGTTGTTCTTGTAGAATGTTGTACGACTACCCCAACTAAAATCTATCCACTCAACAAAAATTAGTTCAGAGAAATCATACTCCATGGTTCGTTGTTCTTGTAAAATGTTGAACGACTATCCCAACTCAAATCTATCCACTCAACAAAAATTATTTCAGAGAAATCATACTCCATGGTAAGTTGTTCTTGTAGAATGTTGAACGACTACCCCTAACTAAAATCTATCCACTCAACAAAAATTATTTCAGAGAAATCTTACTCCATGGTAAGTTGTTCTTGTAGAATGTTGAACGACTATACCAACTAAAATCTATCCACTCAACAAAAATTATTTCACACCACAGACTCATCTTGGTCAGGATCGATTTGAAATCTATCATGGTTGCAGAGAAATCATACTCCATGGTTCGTTGTTCTTGTAGAATGTTGAACGACTACCCCAACTAAAATCTATCCACTCAACAAAAATTATTTCAGAGAAATCATACTCCATGGTTCGTTGTTCTTGTAAAATGTTGAACGACTACCCCAACTAAAATCTATCCACTCAACAAAAATTATTTCAGAGAAATCGGACTCCATGGTAAGTTGGTCTTGTAGAATGTTGAACGACTATCCCAACTAAAATCTATCCACTCAACAAAAATTATTTCAGAGAAATCATACTCCATGGTAAGTTGTTCTTGTAGAATGTTGAACGACTACCCCAACTAAAATCTATCCACTCAACAAAAATTATTTCAGAGAAATCATACTCCATAGTAAGTTGTTCTTGTAGAATGTTGAACGACTACCCCAACTAAAATCTATCCACTCAACAAAAATTATTTCAGAGAAATCATACTCCATTTTTCGTTGTTCTTGTAAAATGTTGAACGACTATCCCAACTAAAATCTATCCACTCAACAAAAATTATTTCAGAGAAATCATACTCCATGGTAAGTTGTTCTTGTAGAATGTTGAACGAGTACCCCAACTAAAATCTATCCACTCAACAAAAATTATTTCAGAGAAATCATACTCCATGGTTCGTTGTTCTTGTAGAATGTTGAACGACTACCCCTAACTAAAATCTATCCACTCAACAAAAATTATTTCAGAGAAATCATACTCCATGGCAAGTTGTTCTTGTAGAATGTTGAACGACTAAAATCTATCCACTCAACAAAAATTAGTTCAGAGAAATCATACTCCATGGTTCGTTGTTCTTGTAAAATGTTGAACGACTATCGCAACTCAAATCTATCCACTCAACAAAAATTATTTCAGAGAAATCATACTCCATGATAAGTTGTTCTTGTAGAATGTTGAACGACTACCCCTAACTAAAATCTATCCACTCAACAAAAATTATTTCAGAGAAATCTTACTCCATGGTAAGTTGTTCTTGTAGAATGTTGAACGACTATACCAACTAAAATCTATCCACACAACAAAAATTATTTCACACCACAGACTCATCTTGGTCAGGATCGATTTGAAATCTATCATGGTTGCAGAGAAATCATACTCCATGGTTCGTTGTTCTTGTAGAATGTTGAACGACTACCCCAACTAAAATCTATCCACTCAACAAAAATTATTTCAGAGAAATCATACTATATGGTTCGTTGTTCTTGTAAAATGTTGAACGACTACCCCAACTAAAATCTATCCACTCAACAAAAATTATTTCAGAGAAATCGTACTCCATGGTAAGTTGTTCTTGTAGAATGTTGAACGACTATCCCAACTAAAATCTATCCACTCAACAAAAATTATTTCAGAGAAATCATACTCCATGGTAAGTTGTTCTTGTAGAATGTTGAACGACTACCCCAACTAAAATCTATCCACTCAACAAAAATTATTTCAGAGAAATCATACTCCATAGTAAGTTGTTCTTGTAGAATGTTGAACGACTACCCCAACTAAAATCTATCCACTCAACAAAAATTATTTCAGAGAAATCATACTCCATGTTAAGTTGTTCTTGTAGAATGTTGAACGACTATCCCAACTAAAATCTATCCACTCAACAAAAATTATTTCAGAGAAATCATACTCCATGGTAAGTTGTTCTTGTAGAATGTTGAACGACTACCCCAACTAAAATCTATCCACTCAACAAAAATTATTTCAGAGAAATCATACTCCATGGTTCGTTGTTCTTGTAGAATGTTGAACGACTACCCCTAACTAAAATCTATCCACTCAACAAAAATTATTTCAGTGAAATCATACTCCATGGCAAGTTGTTCTTGTAGAATGTTGAACGACTATCCCAACTAAAATCTATCCACTCAACAAAAATTATTTCAGAGAAATCATACTCCATGGTAAGTTGTTCTTGTAGAATGTTGAACGACTACCCCTAACTAAAATCTATCCACTCAACAAAAATTATTTCAGAGAAATCTTACTCCATGGTAAGTTGTTCTTGTAGAATGTTGAACGACTATACCAACTAAAATCTATCCACTCAACAAAAATTATTTCACACCACAGACTCATCTTGGTCAGGATCGATTTGAAATCTATCATGGTTGCAGAGAAATCATACTCCATGGTTCGTTGTTCTTGTAGAATGTTGAACGACTACCCCAACTAAAATCTATCCACTCAACAAAAATTATTTCAGAGAAATCATACTCCATGGTTCGTTGTTCTTGTAAAATGTTGAACGACTACCCCAACTAAAATCTATCCACTCAACAAAAATTATTTCAGAGAAATCGTACTCCATGGTAAATTGTTCTTGTAGAATGTTGAACGACTATCCCAACTAAAATCTATCCACTCAACAAAAATTATTTCAGAGAAATCATACTCCATGGTAAGTTGTTCTTGTAGAATGTTGAACGACTACCCCAACTAAAATCTATCCACTCAACAAAAATTATTGCAGAGAAATCATACTTCATGGTAAGTTGTTCTTGTAGAATGTTGAACGACTACCCCAACTAAAATCTATCCACTCAACAAAAATTATTTCAGAGAAATCATACTCCATTTTTCGTTGTTCTTGTAAAATGTTGAACGACTATCCCAACTAAAATCTATCCACTCAACAAAAATTATTTCAGAGAAATCATACTCCATGGTAAGTTGTTCTTGTAGAATGTTGAACGACTACCCCAACTAAAATCTATCCACTCAACAAAAATTATTTCAGAGAAATCATACTCCATGGTTCGTTGTTCTTGTAGAATGTTGAACGACTACCCCTAACTAAAATCTATCCACTCAACAAAAATTATTTCAGAGAAATCATACTCCATGGCAAGTTATTCTTGTAGAATGTTGAATGACTATCCCAACTAAAATCTATCCACTCAACAAAAATTATTTCAGAGAAATCATACTCCATGGTAAGTTGTTCTTGTAGAATGTTGAACGACTATCCCAACTAAAATCTATCCACTCAACAAAAATTATTTCACACCACAGACTCATCTTGGTCAGGATCGATTTGAAATCTATCATAGTTGCAGAGAAATCATACTCCATGGTAAGTTGTTCTTGTAGAATGTTGAACGACTACCCCAACTAAAATCTATCCACTCAACAAAAATTATTTCAGAGAAATCATACTCCATGGTAAGTTGTTCTTGTAGAATGTTGAACGCCTACCCCAACTAAAATCTATCCACTCAACAAAAATTATTTCAGAGAAATCATACTCCATTTTTCGTTGTTCTTGTAAAATGTTGAACGACTATCCCAACTAAAATCTATCCACTCAACAAAAATTATTTCAGAGAAATCATACTCCATGGTAAGTTGTTCTTGTAGAATGTTGAACGACTACCCCAACTAAAATCTATCCACTCAACAAAAATTATTTCAGAGAAATCATACTCCATGGTTCGTTGTTCTTGTAGAATGTTGAACGACTACCCCTAACTAAAATCTATCCACTCAACAAAAATTATTTCAGAGAAATCATACTCCATGGCAAGTTGTTCTTGTAGAATGTTGAATGACTATCCCAACTAAAATCTATCCACTCAACAAAAATTATTTCAGAGAAATCATACTCCATGGTAAGTTGTTCTTGTAGAATGTTGAACGACTATCCCAACTAAAATCTATCCACTCAACAAAAATTATTTCAGAGAAATCATACTCCATGGTTCGTTGTTCTTGTAAAATGTTGAACGACTATCCCAACTAAAATCTATCCACTCAACAAAAATTATTTCAGAGAAATCATACTCCATGTTTCGTTGTTCTTGTAGAATGTTGAACGACTACCCCTAACTAAAATCTATCCACTCAACAAAAATTTTTTCAGAGAAATCATACTCCATGGTTCGTTGTTCTTGTAGAATGTTGAACGACTATCCCAACTAAAATCTATCCACTCAACAAAAATTATTTCACACCACAGACTCATCTTGGTCAGGATCGATTTGAAATCTATCATGGTTGCAGAGAAATCATACTCCATGGTTCGTTGTTCTTGTAGAATGTTGAACGACTACCCCAACGAAAATCTATCCACTCAACAAAAATTATTTCAGAGAAATCATACTCCATGGTTCGTTGTTCTTGTAGAATGTTGAACGACTATCCCAACTAAAATCTATCCACTCAACAAAAATTATTTCAGAGAAATCATACTCCATGGTTTGTTGTTCTTGTAAAATGTTGAACGACTATCCCAACTAAAATCTATCCACTCAACAAAAATTATTTCAGAGAAATCATACTCCATGTTTCGTTGTTCTTGTAGAATGTTGAATGACTACCAATAACTAAAATCTATCCACTCAACAAAAATTTTTTCAGAGAAATCATACTCCATGATTCGTTGTTCTTGTAGAATGTTGAACGCCTACCCCAACTAAAATCTATCCACTCAACAAAAATTATTTCACACCACAGACTCATCTTGGTCAGGATCGATTTGAAATCTATCATGGTTGCAGAGAAATCATACTCCATGGTTCGTTGTTCTTGTAGAATGTTGAACGACTACCCCAACTAAAATCTATCCACTCAACAAAAATTATTTCAGAGAAATCATACTCCATGGTTCGTTGTTCTTGTAGAATGTTGAACGACTACCCCTAACTAAAATCTATCCACTCAACAAAAATTATTTCAGAGTAAGTTGTTCTTGTAGAATGTTGAACGACTACCCCAACTAAAATCTATCCACTCAACAAAAATTATTTCAGAGAAATCATACTCCATGGTAAGTTGTTCTTGTAAAATGTTGAACGACTATCCCAACTAAAATCTATCCACTCAACAAAAATTATTTCAGAGAAATCATACTCCATGGTAAGTTGTTCTTGTAGAATATTGAACGACTATCCCAACTAAAATCTATCCACTCAACAAAAGTTATTTCAGAGAAATCATACTCCATGGTAAGTTGTTCTTGTAGAATGTTGAACGACTATCCCAACTAAAATCTATCCACTCAACAAAAGTTATTTCACACCACAGACTCATCTTGGTCAGGATCGATTTGAAATCTATCATGGTTGCAGAGAAATCATACTCCATGGTTCGTTGTTCTTGTAGAATGTTGAACGACTACCCCAACTAAAATCTATCCACTCAACAAAAATTATTTCACACCACAGACTCATCTTGGTCAGGATCGATTTGAAATCTATCATGGTTGCAGAGAAATCATACTCCATGGTTCGTTGTTCTTGTAGAATGTTGAACGACTACCCCAACTAAAATCTATCCACTCAACAAAAATTATTTCAGAGAAATCATACTCCATGATTCGTTGTTCTTGTAAAATGTTGAACGACTATCCCAACTAAAATCTATCCACTCAACAAAAATTATCCATGGTAAGTTGTTCTTGTAGAATGTTGAACGACTACCCCAACTAAAATCTATCCACTCAACAAAAATTATTTCACACCACAGATTCATCTTGGTCAGGATCGATTTGAAATCTATCATGGTTGCAGAGAAATCATACTCCATGGTTCGTTGTTCTTGTAGAATGTTGAACGACTACCCCTAACTAAAATCTATCCACTCAACAAAAATTATTTCAGAGAAATCATACTCCATGGTAAGTTGTTCTTGTAGAATGTGGAACGACTACCCCAACTAAAATCTATCCACTCAACAAAAATTATTTCACACCACAGACTCATCTTGGTCAGGATCGATTTGAAATCTATCATGGTTTCAGAGAAATCATAGTCCATGGTAAGTTGTTCTTGTAGAATGTTGAACGACTACCCCAACTAAAATCTATACACTCAACAAAAAATGTTTTCACACCACAGACTCATCTTGGTCAGGATCGATTTGAAATCTATCATGGTTTCAGAGAAATCATACTCCATGGTAAGTTGTTCTTGTAGAATGTTGAACGACTACCCAAACTAAAATCTATCCACTCAACAAAAATTATTTCACACCACAGAATCATCTTGGTCAGGATCGATTTCAAATCTATCATGGTTTCAGAGAAATCATACTCCATGGTTCGTTGTTCTTGTAGAATGTTGAACGACTACCCCTAACTAAAATCTATCCACTCAACAAAAATTATTTCAGAGAAATCATACTCCATGGTAAGTTGTTCTTGTAGAATATTGAACGACTATCCCAACTAAAATCTATCCACTCAACAAAAGTTATTTCAGAGAAATCATACTCCATGGTAAGTTGTTCTTGTAGAATGTTGAACGACTATCCCAACTAAAATCTATCCACTCAACAAAAATTATTTCAGAGAAATCATAGTCCATGGTAAGTTGTTCTTGTAGAATGTTGAACGACTACCCTAACTAAAATCTATCCACTCAACAAAAATTATTTCAGAGAAATCATACTCCATGGTAAGTTGTTCTTGTAGAATGTTGAACGACTACCCCAACTAAAATCTATCCACTCAACAAAAATTATTTCAGAGAAATCATAGTCCATGGTAAGTTGTTCTTGTAGAATGTTGAACGACTACCCCAACTAAAATCTATCCACTCAACAAAAATTATTTCACACCACAGACTCATCTTGGTCAGGATCGATTTGAAATCTATCATGGTTTCAGAGAAATCATACTCCATGGTAAGTTGTTCTTGTAGAATGTTGAACGACTACCCCAACTAAAATCTATCCACTCAACAAAAATTATTTCAGAGAAATCATACTCCATGGTAAGTTGTTCTTGTAGAATGTTGAACGACTATCCCAACTAAAATCTATCCACTCAACAAAAATTATTTCAGAGAAATCATACTCCATGGTAAGTTGTTCTTGTAGAATGTTGAACGACTATCCCAACTAAAATCTATCCACTCAACAAAAATTATTTCAGAGAAATCATACTCCATGGTTCGTTGTTCTTGTAGAATGTTGAACGACTACCCCAACTAAAATCTATCCACTAAACAAAAATTATTTCACACCACAGACTCATCTTGGTCAGGATCGATTTGAAATCTATCATGGTTGCAGAGAAATCATACTCCATGGTTCGTTGTTCTTGTAGAATGTTGAACGACTACCCCAACTAAAATCTATCCACTCAACAAAAATTATTTCACACCACAGACTCATCTTGGTCAGGATCGATTTGAAATCTATCATGGTTGCAGAGAAATCATACTCCATGGTAAGTTGTTCTTGTAGAATGTTGAACGACTACCCCAACTAAAATCTATCCACTCAACAAAAATTATTTCAGAGAAATCATAGTCCATGGTAAGTTGTTCTTGTAGAATGTTGAACGACTACCCTAACTAAAATCTATCCACTCAACAAAAATTATTTCAGAGAAATCATACTCCATGGTTCGTTGTTCTTGTAGAATGTTGAACAACTACCCCAACTAAAATCTATCCACTCAACAAAAATTATTTCACACCACAGACTCATCTTGGTCAGGATCGATTTGAAATCTATCATGTTTTCAGAGAAATCATACTCCATTTTAAGTTGTTCTTGTAGAATGTTGAATGACTACCCCTAACTAAAATCTATCCACTCAACAAAAATTATTTCACACCACAGACTCATCTTGGTCAGGATCGATTTGAAATCTATCATGGTTTCAGAGAAATCATACTCCATGGTAAGTTGTTCTTGTAGAATGTTGAACGACTACCCCAACTAAAATCTATCCACTCAACAAAAATTATTTCACACCACAGACTCATCTTGGTCAGGATCGATTTGAAATCTATCATGGTTGCAGAGAAATCATACTCCATGGTTCGTTGTTCTTGTAGAATGTTGAACGACTACCCCAACTAAAATCTATCCACTCAACAAAAATTATTTCAGAGAAATCATACTCCATGATTCGTTGTTCTTGTAAAATGTTGAACGACTATCCCAACTAAAATCTATCCACTCAACAAAAATTATCCATGGTAAGTTGTTCTTGTAGAATGTTGAACGACTACCCCTAACTAAAATCTATCCACTCAACAAAAATTATTTCAGAGAAATCATACTCCATGGTAAGTTGTTCTTGTAGAATGTTGAACGACTATCCCAACTAAAATCTATCCACTCAACAAAAATTATTTCAGAGAAATCATACTCCATGGTTCGTTGTTCTTGTAGAATGTTGAACGACTATCCCAACTAAAATCTATCCACTCAACAAAAATTATTTCAGAGAAATCATACTCCATGGTTCGTTGTTCTTGTAGAATGTTGAACGACTACCCCAACTAAAATCTATCCACTCAACAAAAATTATTTCAGAGAAATCATACTCCATGGTTCGTTGTTCTTGTAGAATGTTGAACGACTACCCCTAACTAAAATCTATCCACTCTACAAAAATTATTTCAGAGAAATCATACTCCATGGCAAGTTGTTCTTGTAGAATGTTGAACGACTATCCCAACTAAAATCTATCCACTCAACAAAAATTATTTCAGAGAAATCATACTCCATGGTAAGTTGTTCTTGTAGAATGTTGAACGACTATCCCAACTAAAATCTATCCACTCAACAAAAATTATTTCACACCACAGACTCATCTTGGTCAGGATCGATTTGAAATCTATCATGGTTGCAGAGAAATCATACTCCATGGTTCGTTGTTCTTGTAGAATGTTGAACGACTACCCCAACTAAAATCTATCCACTCAACAAAAATTATTTCAGAGAAATCATACTCCATGGTTCGTTGTTCTTGTAAAATGTTGAACGACTACCCCAACTAAAATCTATCCACTCAACAAAAATTATTTCAGAGAAATCGTACTCCATGGTAAATTGTTCTTGTAGAATGTTGAACGACTATCCCAACTAAAATCTATCCACTCAACAAAAATTATTTCAGAGAAATCATACTCCATGATTCGTTGTTCTTGTAAAATGTTGAACGTCTATCCCAACTAAAATCTATCCACTCAACAAAAATTATCCATGGTAAGTTGTTCTTGTAGAATGTTGAACGACTACCCCAACTAAAATCTATCCACTCAACAAAAATTATTTCACACCACAGATTCATCTTGGTCAGGATCGATTTGAAATCTATCATGGTTGCAGAGAAATCATACTCCATGGTTCGTTGTTCTTGTAGAATGTTGAACGACTACCCCTAACTAAAATCTATCCACTCAACAAAAATTATTTCAGAGAAATCATACTCCATGGTAAGTTGTTCTTGTAGAATGTTGAACGACTACCCCAACTAAAATCTATCCACTCAACAAAAATTATTTCACACCACAGACTCATCTTGGTCAGGATCGATTTGAAATCTATCATGGTTTCAGAGAAATCATACTCCATGGTAAGTTGTTCTTGTAGAATGTTGAACGACTACCCCAGCTAAAATCTATACACTCAACAAAAAATGTTTTCACACCACAGACTCATCTTGGTCAGGATCGATTTGAAATCTATCATGGTTTCAGAGAAATCATACTCCATGGTTCGTTGTTCTTGTAGAATGTTGAACGACTACCCCTAACTAAAATCTATCCACTCAACAAAAATTATTTCAGAGAAATCATACTCCATGGTAAGTTGTTCTTGTAGAATGTTGAACGACTACCCCAACTAAAATCTATCCTTACTTACTTACTTAACGGGCTCCCGACCCGTGAAGAGTCTCTGCCTGAGACACAGCAGCCTTCCACTCTCTTCGATCCCGGGCACGCTGCTTCCAGTTATCTAGACCAAGCGCTCTGGCATCCGCGATAGCTTGATCCTTAAAACGGAGGTTCGGTCTTCCTTGTCTTCTCGAACCTGGGGGCTGTGATTCGAAGATCCTCTTTGCTGGAGCATTATTGTCCATTCGCTCGATGTGGCCGAGCCAGTGTAGTCGACGTGTTTTGGCTTTTTGGACTACATCCACATCCTGGTACAGCTCATAGAGTTCGCGGTTATATCTTCTCCTCCATTCGCCCTCCTCGCATATGGGACCGAATATCCGACGAAGAATTTTTCTTTCGAAAGTGTTCAGTATTTGCTCTGCTTTCCTGCTTATCGTCCAGCACTCGGCTCCATACAGCAGAACTGGCAGGATCAAAGTTTTGTAGAGCATACATTTCGTCTTTCGAGTTAGGAGTTTTGACCCCATTTGTTTCGCCAAACCGAAGTAGCAGCGGTTTCCTAGGGTAAGTCTTCGTCGAATCTCCACTAAGTTGTCATTCGTGGAGTTGATATTTACTCCGAGGTAGGTAAACTCCTTAACCACTTCGAAGTTACTGTTGCCAACAGTGACGTTTTGTCCTAGGCGGTGGACAGATGCTTCTTTGTTTGTTGACAACATGTATTTGGTTTTGTCCTCATTCACTTCAAGGCCAACACGTTTCGCCTCTTCTTCAATTGCCGTAAAAGCCTCTAACACGGCGCGCTGGGAGCGACCGATGATGTCGATGTCGTCTGCGTATCCCAGCAACTGGACAGATTTGTTGAAGATAGTGCCTTCCGTGTTTACACCTGCCCTGCGCACTATCTGTTCCAGCACAAGATTGAAGAAGTCACATGATAGCGCATCCCCTTGCCGAAATCCGGTGCATGTTTGGAATAGTTCAGAGGAACTGTTGCCGAATTGCACGTTGCACCGCGTGTTATCCAGCGTCACGCGGCACAGCTGGATCAGTTTAGCCGGGATCCCGAATTCGGCCATCGCCTTGTAGAGCTCAAGACGATGAATGCTATCATATGCGGCTTTAAAGTCGATGAAGAGATGGTGAGTCTCGACTTGAAATTCGTTGGTCTTTTCCAGGATTTGCCTTAGTGTGAAAATTTGGTCGATCGTCGATCTGCCGGGCCGGAAGCCACACTGGTACGTGCCGATTAGTGTGCTGCAGAAAGGCTTCAGACGTTCACACAGTACGTTGGATAGGATCTTATATGCAAAAATCTATCCACTCAACAAAAATTATTTCACACCACAGACTCATCTTGGTCAGGATCGATTTGAAATCTATCATGGTTTCAGAGAAATCATACTCCATGGTTCGTTGTTCTTGTAGAATGTTGAACGACTACCCCTTACTAAAATCTATCCACTCAACAAAAATTGTTTCACACCACAGACTCATCTTGGTCAGGATCGATTTGAAATCTATCATGGTTTCAGAGAAATCATACTCCATGGTTCGTTGTTCTTGTAGAATGTTGAACGACTACCCAAACTAAAATCTATCCACTCAACAAAAATTATTTCACACCACAGAATCATCTTGGTCAGGATCGATTTCAAATCTATCATGGTTTCAGAGAAATCATACTCCATGGTTCGTTGTTCTTGTAGAATGTTGAACGACTACCCCTAACTAAAATCTATCCACTCAACAAAAATTATTTCAGAGAAATCATACTCCATGGTAAGTTGTTCTTGTAGAATATTGAACGACTATCCCAACTAAAATCTATCCACTCAACAAAAGTTATTTCAGAGAAATCATACTCCATGGTAAGTTGTTCTTGTAGAATGTTGAACGACTATCCCAACTAAAATCTATCCACTCAACAAAAATTATTTCAGAGAAATCATAGTCCATGGTAAGTTGTTCTTGTAGAATGTTGAACGACTACCCCAACTAAAATCTATCCACTCAACAAAAATTATTTCAGAGAAATAATACTCCATGGTAAGTTGTTCTTGTAGAATGTTGAACGACTACCCCAACTAAAATCTATCCACTCAACAAAAATTATTTCAGAGAAATCATAGTCCATGGTAAGTTGTTCTTGTAGAATGTTGAACGACTACCCCAACTAAAATCTATCCACTCAACAAAAATTATTTCACACCACAGACTCATCTTGGTCAGGATCGATTTGAAACCTATCATGGTTTCAGAGAAATCATACTCCATGGTAAGTTGTTCTTGTAGAATGTTGAACGACTACCCCAACTAAAATCTATCCACTCAACAAAAATTATTTCAGAGAAATCATACTCCATGGTAAGTTGTTCTTGTAGAATGTTGAACGACTATCCCAACTATAATCTATCCACTCAACAAAAATTATTTCAGAGAAATCATACTCCATGGTAAGTTGTTCTTGTAGAATGTTGAACGACTATCCCAACTAAAATCTATCCACTCAACAAAAATTATTTCAGAGAAATCATACTCCATGGTTCGTTGTTCTTGTAGAATGTTGAACGACTACCCCAACTAAAATCTATCCACTCAACAAAAATTATTTCACACCACAGACTCATCTTGGTCAGGATCGATTTGAAATCTATCATGGTTTCAGAGAAATCATACTCCATGGTAAGTTGTTCTTGTAGAATGTTGAACGACTACCCCAACTAAAAACTATCCACTCAACAAAAATTATTTCACACCACAGACTCATCTTGGTCAGGATCGATTTGAAATCTATCATGTTTTCAGAGAAATCATACTCCATTTTAAGTTGTTCTTGTAGAATTTTGAATGACTACCCCTAACTAAAATCTATCCACTCAACAAAAATTATTTCACACCACAGACTCATCTTGGTCAGGATCGATTTGAAATCTATCATGGTTTCAGAGAAATCATAGTCCATGGTAAGTTGTTCTTGTAGAATGTTGAACGACTACCCCTAACTAAAATCTATCCACTCAACAAAAATTATTTCAGGGAAATCATACTCCATGGTAAGTTGTTCTTGTAGAATGTTGAACGACTATCCCAACTAAAATCTATCCACTCAACAAAAATTATTTCAGAGAAATCATACTCCATGGTAAGTTGTTCTTGTAGAATGTTGAACGACTACCCCAACTAAAATCTATCCACTCAACAAAAATTATTTCACACCACAGACTCATCTTGGTCAGGATCGATTTGAAATCTATCATGGTTTCAGAGAAATCATACTCCATGGTAAGTTGTTCTTGTAGAATGTTGAACGACTACCCCAACTAAAATCTATCCACTCAACAAAAATTATTTCACACCACAGACTCATCTTGGTCAGGATCGATTTGAAATCTATCATGTTTTCAGAGAAATCATACTCCGTTTTAAGTTGTTCTTGTAGAATGTTGAATGACTACCCCTAACTAAAATCTATCCACTCAACAAAAATTATTTCACACCACAGACTCATCTTGGTCAGGATCGATTTGAAATCTATCATGGTTTCAGAGAAATCATAGTCCATGGTAAGTTGTTCTTGTAGAATGTTGAACGACTACCCCTAACTAAAATCTATCCACTCAACAAAAATTATTTCAGGGAAATCATACTCCATGGTAAGTTGTTCTTGTAGAATGTTGAACGACTATCCCAACTAAAATCTATCCACTCAACAAAAATTATTTCAGAGAAATCATACTCCATGGTAAGTTGTTCTTGTAGAATGTTGAACGACTATCCCAACTAAAATCTATCCACTCAACAAAAATTATTTCAGAGAAATCATACTCCATGGTTCGTTGTTCTTGTAGAATGTTGAACGACTACCCCAACTAAAATCTATCCACTCAACAAAAATTATTTCACACCACAGACTCATCTTGGTCAGGATCGATTTGAAATCTATCATGGTTTCAGAGAAATCATACTCCATGGTAAGTTGTTCTTGTAGAATGTTGAACGACTATCCCAACTAAAATCTATCCACTCAACAAAAATTATTTCACACCACAGACTCATCTTGGTCAGGATCGATTTGAAATCTATCATGGTTTCAGAGAAATCATACTCCATGGTAAGTTGTTCTTGTAGAATGTTGAACGACTATCCCAACTAAAATCTATCCACTCAACAAAAATTATTTCACACCACAGACTCATCTTGGTCAGGATCTATTTGAAATCTATCATGTTTTCAGAGAAATCATACTCTATTTTAAGTTGTTCTTGTAGAATGTTGAATGACTACCCCTAACTAAAATCTATCCACTCAACAAAAATTATTTCACACCACAGACTCATCTTGGTCAGGATCGATTTGAAATCTATCATGTTTTCAGAGAAATCATACTCCATTTTAAGTTGTTCTTGTAGAATGTTGAATGACTACCCCTAACTAAAATCCATCCACTCAACAAAAATTATTTCACACCACAGACTCATCTTGGTCAGGATCGATTTGAAATCTATCATGGTTTCAGAGAAATCATACTCCATGGTTCGTTGTTCTTGTAGAATGTTGAACGACTATCCCAACTAAAATCTATCCACTCAACAAAAATTATTTCACACCACAGACTCATCTTGGTCAGGATCGATTTGGAATCTATCATGGTTTCAGAGAAATCATAGTCCATGGTAAGTTGTTCTTGTAGAATGTTGAACGACTACCCCTAACTAAAATCTATTTACTCAACAAAAATTATTTCACACCACAGACTCACCTTGGTCAGGATCGATTTGAAATCTATCATGGTTTCAGAGAAATCATACTCCATGGTTCGTTGTTCTTGTAGAATGTTGAACGACTATCCCAACTAAAATCTATCCACTCAACAAAAATTATTTCACACCACAGACTCATCTTGGTCAGGATCGATTTGAAATCTATCATGGTTTCAGAGAAATCATAGTCCATTGTTCGTTGTTCTTGTAAAATGTTGAACGACTACCCCAACTAAAATCTATCCACTCAACAAAAATTATTTCAGAGAAATCATACTCCATGGTAAGTTGTTCTTGTAGAATGTTGAACGACTATCCCAACTAAAATCTATCCACTCAACAAAAATTATTTCAGAGAAATCATACTCCATGGTTCGTTGTTCTTGTAGAATGTTGAACGACTACCCCAACTAAAATCTATAAACTCAACAAAAATTATTTCACACCACAGACTCATCTTGGTCAGGATAGATTTGAAATCTATCATGGTTTCAGAGAAATCATACTCCATGGTAAGTTGTTCTTGTAGAATGTTGAACGACTATCCCAACTAAAATCTATCCACTCAACAAAAATTATTTCACACCACAGACTCATCTTGGTCAGGATCGATTTGAAATCTATCATGTTTTCAGAGAAATCATACTCCGTTTTAAGTTGTTCTTGTAGAATGTTGAATGACTACCCCTAACTAAAATCTATCCACTCAACAAAAATTATTTCACACCACAGACTCATCTTGGTCAGGATCGATTTGAAATCTATCATGGTTTCAGAGAAATCATAGTCCATGGTAAGTTGTTCTTGTAGAATGTTGAACGACTACCCCTAACTAAAATCTATCCACTCAACAAAAATTATTTCAGAGAAATCATACTCCATGGTAAGTTGTTCTTGTAGAATGTTGAACGACTATCCCAACTAAAATCTATCCACTCAACAAAAATTATTTCAGAGAAATCATACTCCATGGTAAGTTGTTCTTGTAGAATGTTGAACGACTATCCCAACTAAAATCTATCCAATCAACAAAAATTATTTCAGAGAAATCATACTCCATGGTTCGTTGTTCTTGTAGAATGTTGAACGACTACCCCAACTAAAATCTTTCCACTCAACAAAAATTATTTCACACCACAGACTCATCTTGGTCAGGATCGATTTGAAATCTATCATGGTTTCAGAGAAATCATACTCCATGGTAAGTTGTTCTTGTAGAATGTTGAACGACTATCCCAACTAAAATCTATCCACTCAACAAAAATTATTTCACACCACAGACTCATCTTGGTCAGGATCGATTTGAAATCTATCATGTTTTCAGAGAAATCATACTCCATTTTAAGTTGTTCTTGCAGAATGTTGAATGACTACCCCTAACTAAAATCTATCCACTCAACAAAAATTATTTCACACCACAGACTCATCTTGGTCAGGATCGATTTGAAATCTATCATGTTTTCAGAGAAATCATACTCCATTTTAAGTTGTTCTTGTAGAATGTTGAATGACTACCCCTAACTAAAATCTATCCACTCAACAAAAATTATTTCACACCACAGACTCATCTTGGTCAGGATCGATTTGAAATCTATCATGGTTTCAGAGAAATCATAGTCCATGGTAAGTTGTTCTTGTAGAATGTTGAACGGCTACCCCTAACTAAAATCTATCCACTCAACAAAAATTATTTCACACCACAGACTCACCTTGGTCAGGATCGATTTGAAATCTATCATGGTTTCAGAGAAATCATACTCCATGGTTCGTTGTTCTTGTAGAATGTTGAACGACTATCCCAACTAAAATCTATCCACTCAACAAAAATTATTTCACACCACAGACTCATCTTGGTCAGGATCGATTTGAAATCTATCATGGTTTCAGAGAAATCATAGTCCATGGTAAGTTGTTCTTGTAGAATGTTGAACGGCTACCCCTAACTAAAATCTATCCACTCAACAAAAATTATTTCACACCACAGACTCACCTTGGTCAGGATCGATTTGAAATCTATCATGGTTTCAGAGAAATCATACTCCATGGTTCGTTGTTCTTGTAGAATGTTGAACGACTATCCCAACTAAAATCTATCCACTCAACAAAAATTATTTCACACCACAGACTCATCTTGGTCAGGATCGATTTGAAATCTATCATGGTTTCAGAGAAATCATAGTCCATTGTTCGTTGTTCTTGTAAAATGTTGAACGACTACCCCAACTAAAATCTATCCACTCAACAAAAATTATTTCACACCACAGACTCATCTTGGTCAGGATCGATTTGAAATCTATCATGGTTTCAGAGAAATCGTACTCCATGGTAAGTTGTTCTTGTAGAATGTTGAACGACTATCCCAACTAAAATCTATCCACTCAACAAAAATTATTTCACACCACAGACTCATCTTGGTCAGGATCGATTTGAAATCTATCATGTTTTCAGAGAAATCATACTCCGTTTTAAGTTGTTCTTGTAGAATGTTGAATGACTACCCCTAACTAAAATCTATCCACTCAACAAAAATTATTTCACACCACAGACTCATCTTGGTCAGGATCGATTTGAAATCTATCATGGTTTCAGAGAAATCATAGTCCATGGTAAGTTGTTCTTGTAGAATGTTGAACGACTACCCCTAACTAAAATCTATCCACTCAACAAAAATTATTTCAGAGAAATCATACTCCATGGTAAGTTGCTCTTGTAGAATGTTGAACGACTATCCCAACTAAAATCTATCCACTCAACAAAAATTATTTCAGAGAAATCATACTCCATGGTAAGTTGTTCTTGTAGAATGTTGAACGACTATCCCAACTAAAATCTATCCACTCAACAAAAATTATTTCAGAGAAATCATACTCCATGGTTCGTTGTTCTTGTAGAATGTTGAACGACTACCCCAACTAAAATCTATCCACTCAACAAAAATTATTTCACACCACAGACTCATCTTGGTCAGGATCGATTTGAAATCTATCATGGTTTCAGAGAAATCATACTCCATGGTAAGTTGTTCTTGTAGAATGTTGAACGACTATCCCAACTAAAATCTATCCACACAACAAAAATTATTTCACACCACAGACTCATCTTGGTCAGGATCGATTTGAAATCTATCATGTTTTCAGAGAAATCATACTCCATTTTAAGTTGTTCTTGTAGAATGTTGAATGACTACCCCTAACTAAAATCTATCCACTCAACAAAAATTATTTCACACCACAGACTCATCTTGGTCAGGATCGATTTGAAATCTATCATGTTTTCAGAGAAATCATACTCCATTTTAAGTTGTTCTTGTAGAATGTTGAATGACTACCCCTAACTAAAATCTATCCACTCAACAAAAATTATTTCACACCACAGACTCATCTTGGTCAGGATCGATTTGAAATCTATCATGGTTTCAGAGAAATCATACTCCATGGTTCGTTGTTCTTGTAGAATGTTGAACGACTATCCCAACTAAAATCTATCCACTCAACAAAAATTATTTCACACCACAGACTCATCTTGGTCAGGATCGATTTGAAATCTATCATGGTTTCAGAGAAATCATAGTCCATGGTAAGTTGTTCTTGTAGAATGTTGAACGGCTACCCCTAACTAAAATCTATCCACTCAACAAAAATTATTTCACACCACAGACTCACCTTGGTCAGGATCGATTTGAAATCTATCATGGTTTCAGAGAAATCATACTCCATGGTAAGTTGTTCTTGTAGAATGTTGAACGACTATCCCAACTAAAATCTATCCACTCAACAAAAATTATTTCACACCACAGACTCATCTTGGTCAGGATCGATTTGAAATCTATCATGTTTTCAGAGAAATCATACTCCGTTTTAAGTTGTTCTTGTAGAATGTTGAATGACTACCCCTAACTAAAATTTATCCACTCAACAAAAATTATTTCACACCACAGACTCATCTTGGTCAGGATCGATTTGAAATCTATCATGGTTTCAGAGAAATCATAGTCCATGGTAAGTTGTTCTTGTAGAATGTTGAACGACTACCCCTAACTAAAATCTATCCACTCAACAAAAATTATTTCAGAGAAATCATACTCCATGGTAAGTTGCTCTTGTAGAATGTTGAACGACTATCCCAACTAAAATCTATCCACTCAACAAAAATTATTTCAGAGAAATCATACTCCATGGTAAGTTGTTCTTGTAGAATGTTGAACGACTATCCCAACTAAAATCTATTTACTCAACAAAAATTATTTCAGAGAAATCATACTCCATGGTTCGTTGTTCTTGTAGAATGTTGAACGACTACCCCAACTAAAATCTATCCACTCAACAAAAATTATTTCACACCACAGACTCATCTTGGTCAGGATCGATTTGAAATCTATCATGGTTTCAGAGAAATCATAGTCCATGGTAAGTTCTTCTTGTAGAATGTTGAACGACTATCCCAACTAAAATCTATCCACTCAACAAAAATTATTTCACACCACAGACTCATCTTGGTCAGGATCGATTTGAAATCTATCATGTTTTCAGAGAAATCATACTCCGTTTTAAGTTGTTCTTGTAGAATGTTGAATGACTACCCCTAACTAAAATCTATCCACTCAACAAAAATTATTTCACACCACAGACTCATCTTGGTCAGGATCGATTTGAAATCTATCATGGTTTCAGAGAAATCATAGTCCATGGTAAGTTGTTCTTGTAGAATGTTGAACGACTACCCCTAACTAAAATCTATCCACTCAACAAAAATTATTTCAGAGAAATCATACTCCATGGTAAGTTGTTCTTGTAGAATATTGAACGACTATCCCAACTAAAATCTATCCACTCAACAAAAATTATTTCAGAGAAATCATACTCCATGGTAAGTTGTTCTTGTAGAATGTTGAACGACTATCCCAACTAAAATCTATCCACTCAACAAAAATTATTTCAGAGAAATCATACTCCATGGTTCGTTGTTCTTGTAGAATGTTGAACGACTACCCCAACTAAAATCTATCCACTCAACAAAAATTATTTCACACCACAGACTCATTTTGGTCAGGATCGATTTGAAATCTATCATGGTTTCAGAGAAATCATACTCCATGGTAAGTTGTTCTTGTAGAATGTTGAACGACTATCCCAACTAAAATCTATCCACTCAACAAAAATTATTTCACACCACAGACTCATCTTGGTCAGGATCGATTTGAAATCTATCATGGTTTCAGAGAAATCATACTCCATGGTTCGTTGTTCTTGTAGAATGTTGAACGACTACCCCAACTAAAATCTATCCACTCAACAAAAATTATTTCACACCACAGACTCATCTTGGTCAGGATCGATTTGAAATCTATCATGGTTTCTGAGAAATCATACTCCATGGTTCGTTGTTCTTGTAGAATGTTGAATGACTACCCCTAACTAAAATCTATCCACTCAACAAAAATTATTTCACACCACAGACTCATCTTGGTCAGGATCGATTTGAAATCTATCATGGTTTCAGAGAAATCATACTCCATGTTTCGTTGTTCTTGTAGAATGTTGAACGACTACCCCAACTAAAATCTATCCACTCAACAAAAATTATTTCACACCACAGACTCATTTTGGTCAGGATCGATTTGAAATCTATCATGGTTTCAGAGAAATCATACTCCATGGTAAGTTGTTCTTGTAGAATGTTGAACAACTATCCCAACTAAAATCTATCCACTCAACAAAAATTATTTCACACCACAGACTCATCTTGGTCAGGATCGATTTGAAATCTATCATGGTTTCAGAGAAAACATACTCCATGGTTCGTTGTTCTTGTAGAATGTTGAACGACTACCCCAACTAAAATCTATCCACTCAACAAAAATTATTTCACACCACAGACTCATCTTGGTCAGGATCGATTTGAAATCTATCATGGTTTCTGAGAAATCATACTCCATGGTTCGTTGTTCTTGTAGAATGTTGAATGACTACCCCTAACTAAAATCTATCCACTCAACAAAAATTATTTCACACCACAGACTCATCTTGGTCAGGATCGATTTGAAATCTATCATGTTTTCAGAGAAATCATACTCCATTTTAAGTTGTTCTTGTAGAATGTTGAATGACTACCCCTAACTAAAATCTATCCACTCAACAAAAATTATTTCACACCACAGACTCATCTTGGTCAGGATCGATTTGAAATCTATCATGGTTTCTGAGAAATCATACTCCATGGTTCGTTGTTCTTGTAGAATGTTGAATGACTACCCCTAACTAAAATCTATCCACTCAACAAAAATTATTTCACACCACAGACTCATCTTGGTCAGGATCGATTTGAAATCTATCATGGTTTCAGAGAAATCATACTCCATGGTTCGTTGTTCTTGTAGAATGTTGAACGACTATCCCAACTAAAATCTATCCACTCAACAACAATTATTTCACACCACAGACTCATCTTGGTCAGGATCGATTTGAAATCTATCATGGTATCAGAGAAATCATAGTCCATGGTAAGTTGTTCTTGTAGAATGTTGAACGACTACCCCTAACTAAAATCTATCCACTCAACAAAAATTATTTCACACCACAGACTCACCTTGGTCAGGATCGATTTGAAATCTATCATGGTTTCAGAGAAATCATACTCCATGGTTCGTTGTTCTTGTAGAATGTTGAACGACTATCCCAACTAAAATCTATCCACTCAACAAAAATTATTTCACACCACAGACTCATCTTGGTCAGGATCGATTTGAAATCTATCATGGTTTCAGAGAAATCATAGTCCATTGTTCGTTGTTCTTGTAAAATGTTGAACGACTACCCCAACTAAAATCTATCCACTCAACAAAAATTATTTCAGAGAAATCATACTCCATGGTAAGTTGTTCTTGTAGAATGTTGAACGACTACCCCAACTAAAATCTATCCACTCAACAAAAATTATTTCAGAGAAATCATACTCCATGGTAAGTTGTTCTTGTAGAATGTTGAACGACTATCCCAACTAAAATCTATCCACTCAACAAAAATTATTTCAGAGAAATCATACTCCATGGTAAGTTGTTCTTGTAGAATGTTGAACGACTATCCCAACTAAAATCTATTAACTCAACAAAAATTATTTCAGAGAAATCATACTCCATGGTTCGTTGTTCTTGTAGAATGTTGAACGACTACCCCAACTAAAATCTATTTACTCAACAAAAATTATTTCACACCACAGACTCATCTTGGTCAGGATCGATTTGAAATCTATCATGGTTTCAGAGAAATCATACTCCATGGTAAGTTGTTCTTGTAGAATGTTGAACGACTATCCCAACTAAAATCTATCCACTCAACAAAAATTATTTCACACCACAGACTCATCTTGGTCAGGATCGATTTGAAATCTATCATGGTTTCAGAGAAATCATAGTCCATGGTAAGTTGTTCTTGTAGAATGTTAAACGACTACCCCTAACTAAAATCTATCCACTCAACAAAAATTATTTCAGAGAAATCATACTCCATGGTAAGTTGTTCTTGTAGAATGTTGAACGACTATCCCAACTAAAATCTATCCACTCAACAAAAATTATTTCAGAGAAATCATACTCCATGGTAAGTTGTTCTTGTAGAATGTTGAACGACTATCCCAACTAAAATCTATCCACTCAACAAAAATTATTTCAGAGAAATCATACTCCATGGTTCGTTGTTCTTGTAGAATGTTGAACGACTACCCCAACTAAAATCTATCCACTCAACAAAAATTATTTCACACCACAGACTCATCTTGGTCAGGATCGATTTGAAATCTATCATGGTTTCAGAGAAATCATACTCCATGGTAAGTTGTTCTTGTAGAATGTTGAACGACTATCCCAACTAAAATCTATCCACTCAACAAAAATTATTTCACACCACAGACTCATCTTGGTCAGGATCGATTTGAAATCTATCATGTTTTCAGAGAAATCATACTCCATTTTAAGTTGTTCTTGTAGAATGTTGAATGACTACCCCTAACTAAAATCTATCCACTCAACAAAAATTATTTCACACCACAGACTCATCTTGGTCAGGATCGATTTGAAATCTATCATGGTTTCAGAGAAATCATACTCCATGGTTCGTTGTTCTTGTAGAATGTTGAACGACTATCCCAACTAAAATCTATCCACTCAACAAAAATTATTTCACACCACAGACTCATCTTGGTCAGGATCGATTTGAAATCTATCATGGTTTCAGAGAAATCATAGTGCATGGTAAGTTGTTCTTGTAGAATGTTGAACGACTACCCCTAACTAAAATCTATCCACTCAACAAAAATTATTTCACACCACAGACTCACCTTGGTCAGGATCGATTTGAAATCTATCATGGTTTCAGAGAAATCATACTCCATGGTTCGTTGTTCTTGTAGAATGTTGAACGACTATCCCAATTAAAATCTATCCACTCAACAAAAATTATTTCACACCACAGACTCATCTTGGTCAGGATCGATTTGAAATCTATCATGGTTTCAGAGAAATCATAGTCCATTGTTCGTTGTTCTTGTAAAATGTTGAACGACTACCCCAACTAAAATCTATCCACTCAACAAAAATTATTTCAGAGAAATCATACTCCATGGTAAGTTTTCTTGTAGAATGTTGAACGACTACCCCAACTAAAATCTATCCACTCAACAAAAATTATTTCAGAGAAATCATACTCCATGGTAAGTTGTTCTTGTAGAATGTTATACGACTACCCCAACTAAAATCTATCCACTCAACAAAAATTATTTCAGAGAAATCATACTCCATGGTAAGTTGTTCTTGTAGAATGTTGAACGACTATCCCAACTAAAATCTATCCACTCCACAAAAATTATTTCAGAGAAATCATACTCCATGGTAAGTTGTTCTTGTAGAATGTTGAACGACTACCCCAACTAAAATCTATCCACTCAACAAAAATTATTTCAGAGAAATCATACTCCATGGTAAGTTGTTCTTGTAGAATGTTGAACGACTACCCCAACTAAAATCTATCCACTCAACAAAAATTATTTCAGAGAAATCATACTCCATGGTAAGTTGTTCTTGTAGAATGTTGAACGACTACCCCAACTAAAATCTATCCACTCAACAAAAATGATTTCAGGGAAATCATAGTCCATGGTAAGTTGTTCTTGTAGAATGTTGAACGACTACCCCAACTAAAATCTATCCACTCAACAAAAATTATTTCACACCACAGACTCATCTTGGTCAGGATCGATTTGAAATCTATCATGGTTTCAGAGAAATCATACTCCATGGTTCGTTGTTCTTGTAGAATGTTGAACGACTGATCCAACTAAAATCTATCCACTCAACAAAATTATTTCAGAGAAATCATACTCCATGGTAAGTTGTTCTTGTAGAATGTTGAACGACTACCCCAACTAAAATCTATGCACTCAACAAAAATTATTTCACACCACAGACTCATCTTGGTCAGGATCGATTTGAAATCTATCATGGTTTCAGAGAAATCATACTCCATGGTAAGTTGTTCTTGTAGAATGTTGAACGACTATCCAAACTAAAATCTATCCACTCAACAAAAATTATTTCAGAGAAATCATACTCCATGGTAAGTTGTTCTTGTAGAATGTTGAACGACTACCCCAACTAAAATCTATCCACTCAACAAAAATTATTTCACACCACAGACTCATCTTGGTCAGGATCGATTTGAAATCTATCATGGTTTCAGAGAAATCATAGTCCATGGTAAGGTGTTCTTGTAGAATGTTGAACGACTACCCCTAACTAAAATCTATCCACTCAACAAAAATTATTTCAGAGAAATCATACTCCATGGTAAGTTGTTCTTGTAGAATGTTGAACGACTACCCCAACTAAAATCTATCCACTCAACAAAAATTATTTCACACCACAGACTCATCTTGGTCAGGATCGATTTGAAATCTATCATGGTTTCAGAGAAATCATAGTCCATGGTAAGGTGTTCTTGTAGAATGTTGAACGACTACCCCTAACTAAAATCTATCCACTCAACAAAAATTATTTCAGAGAAATCATACTCCATGGTAAGTTGTTCTTGTAGAATGTTGAACGACTACCCCAACTAAAATCTATCCACTCAACCAAAAATTATTTCACACCACAGACTCATCTTGGTCAGGATCGATTTGAAATCTATCATGGTTTCAGAGAAATCATACTCCATGGTTCGTTGTTCTTGTAGAATGTTGAACGACTACCCTAACTAAAGTCTATCCACTCAACAAAAATTATTTCACACCACAGACTCATCTTGGTCAGGATCGATTTGAAATCTATCATGGTTTCAGAGAAATCATACTCCATGGTAAGTTGTTCTTGTAGAATGTTGAACGACTACCCCTAACTAAAATCTATTAACTCAACAAAAATTATTTCAGGGAAATCATACTCCATGGTAAGTTGTTCTTGTAGAATGTTGAACGACTACCCCAACTAAAATCTATCCACTCAACAAAAATTATTTCACACCACAGACTCATCTTGGTCAGGATCGATTTGAAATCTATCATGGTTTCAGAGAAATCATACTCCATGGTAAGTTGTTCTTGTAGAATGTTGAACGACTATCCCAACTAAAATCTATCCACTCAACAAAAATTATTTCAGAGAAATCATACTCCATGGTAAGTTGTTCTTGTAGAATGTTGAACGACTACCCCAACTAAAATCTATCCACTCAACAAAAATTATTTCACACCACAGACTCATCTTGGTCAGGATCGATTTGAAATCTATCATGGTTTCAGAGAAATCATACTCCATGGTAAGTTGTTCTTGTAGAATGTTGAACGACTACCCTAACTAAAATCTATCCGCTCAACAAAAATTATTTCACACCACAGACTCATCTTGGTCAGGATCGATTTGAAATCTATCATGGTTTCAGATAAATCATAGTCCATGGTTCGTTGTTCTTGTAAAATGTTGAACGACTATCCCAACTAATATCTATCCACTCAACAAAAATTATTTCAGAGAAATCATACTCCATGGTAAGTTGTTCTTGTAGAATGTTGAACGACTACCCCAACTAAAATCTATCCACTCAACAAAAATTATTTCAGAGAAATCATACTCAATGGTAAGTTGTTCTTGTAAAATGTTGAACGACTATCCCAACTAAAATCTATCCACTCAACAAAAATTATTTCAGAGAAATCATACTCCATGGTTCGTTGTTCTTGTAGAATGTTGAACGACTACCCCAACTAAAATCTATCCACTCAACAAAAATTATTTCACACCACAGACTCATCTTGGTCAGGATCGATTTGAAATCTATCATGGTTTCAGAGAAATCATAGTCCATTGTTCGTTGTTCTTGTAAAATGTTGAACGACTACCCCAACTAAAATCTATCCACTCAACAAAAATTATTTCAGAGAAATCATACTCCATGGTAAGTTGTTCTTGTAGAATGTTGAACGACTACCCCAACTAAAATCTATCCACTCAACAAAAATTATTTCAGAGAAATCATACTCCATGGTAAGTTGTTCTTGTAGAATGTTGAACGACTACCCCAACTAAAATCTATCCACTCAACAAAAATTATTTCAGGGAAATCATAGTCCATGGTAAGTTATTCTTGTAGAATGTTGAACGACTACCCCAACTAAAATCTATCCACTCAACAAAAATTATTTCACACCACAGACTCATCTTGGTCAGGATCGATTTGAAATCTATCATGGTTTCAGAGAAATCATACTCCATGGTTCGTTGTTCTTGTAGAATGTTGAACGACTGATCCAAATAAAATCTATCCACTCAACAAAATTATTTCAGAGAAATCATACTCCATGGTAAGTTGTTCTTGTAGAATGTTGAACGACTACCCCAACTAAAATCTATGCACTCAACAAAAATTATTTCACACCACAGACTCATCTTGGTCAGGATCGATTTGAAATCTATCATGGTTTCAGAGAAATCATACTCCATGGTAAGTTGTTCTTGTAGAATGTTGAACGACTATCCCAACTAAAATCTATCCACTCAACAAAAATTATTTCAGAGAAATCATACTCCATGGCAAGTTGCTCTTGTAGAATGTTGAACGACTACCCCAGCTAAAATCTATCCACTCAACAAAAATTATTTCACACCACAGACTCATCTTGGTCAGGATCGATTTGAAATCTATCATGGTTTCAGAGAAATCATAGTCCATGGTAAGTTGTTCTTGTAGAATGTTGAACGACTACCCCTAACTAAAATCTATCCACTCAACAAAAATTATTTCAGAGAAATCATACTCCATGGTAAGTTGTTCTTGTAGAATGTTGAACGACTACCCCAACTAAAATCTATCCACTCAACAAAAATTATTTCACACCACAGACTCATCTTCGTCAGGATCGATTTGAAATCTATCATGGTTTCAGAGAAATCATACTCCATGGTTCGTTGTTCTTGTAGAATGTTGAACGACTACCCTAACTAAAATCTATCCACTCAACAAAAATTATTTCACACCACAGACTCATCTTGGTCAGGATCGATTTGAAATCTATCATGGTTTCAGAGAAATCATACTCCATGGTAAGTTGTTCTTGTAGAATGTTGAACGACTACCCCTAACTAAAATCTATCCACTCAACAAAAATTATTTCACGCCACAGACTCATCTTGGTCAGGATCGATTTGAAATCTATCATGGTTTCAGAGAAATCATACTCCATGGTTCGTTGTTCTTGTAGAATGTTGAACGACTGATCCAACTAAAATCTATCCACTCAACAAAAATTATTTCAGGGAAATCATACTCCATGGTAAGTTGTTCTTGTAGAATGTTGAACGACTACCCCAACTAAAATCTATCCACTCAACAAAAATTATTTCACACCACAGACTCATCTTGGTCAGGATCGACTTGAAATCTATCATGGTTTCAGAGAAATCATACTCCATGGTAAGTTGTTCTTGTAGAATGTTGAACGACTATCCCAACTAAAATCTATCCACTCAACAAAAATTATTTCAGAGAAATCATACTCCATGGTAAGTTGTTCTTGTAGAATGTTGAACGACTACCCCAACTAAAATCTATCCACTCAACAAAAATTATTTCACACCACAGACTCATCTTGGTCAGGATCGATTTGAAATCTATCATGGTTTCAGAGAAATCATACTCCATGGTAAGTTGTTCTTGTAGAATGTTGAAGGACTACCCTAACTAAAATCTATCCGCTCAACAAAAATTATTTCACACCACAGACTCATCTTGGTCAGGATCGATTTGAAATCTATCATGGTTTCAGATAAATCATAGTCCATGGTTCGTTGTTCTTGTAAAATGTTGAACGACTATCCCAACTAAAATCTATCCACTCAACAAAAATTATTTCAGAGAAATCATACTCCATGGTAAGTTGTTCTTGTAGAATGTTGAACGACTACCCCAACTAAAATCTATCCACTCAATAAAAATTATTTCAGAGAAATCATACTCCATGGTACGTTGTTCTTGTAAAATGTTGAACGACTATCCCAACTAAAATCTATAAACTCAACAAAAATTATTTCAGAGAAATCATACTCCATGGTTCGTTGTTCTTGTAGAATGTTGAACGACTACCCCAACTAAAATCTATCCACTCAACAAAAATTATTTCACACCACAGACTCATCTTGGTCAGGATCGATTTGAAATCTATCATGGTTTCAGAGAAATCATAGTCCATGGTAAGTTGTTCTTGTAGAATGTTGAACGACTACCCCAACTAAAATCTATCCACTCAACAAAAATTATTTCACACCACAGACTCATCTTGGTCAGGATCGATTTGAAATCTATCATGGTTTCAGAGAAATCATAGTCCATGGTAAGTTGTTCTTGTAGAATGTTGAACGACTACCCCAACTAAAATCTATCCACTCAACAAAAATTATTTCACACCACAGACTCATCTTGGTCAGGATCGATTTGAAATCTATCATGGTTTCAGAGAAATCATAGTCCATGGTAAGTTGTTCTTGTAGAATGTTGAACGACTATCCCAACTAAAATCTATCCACTCAACAAAAATTATTTCAGAGAAATCATACTCCATGGTTCGTTGTTCTTGTAGAATGTTGAACGACTACCCCAACTAAAATCTATCCACTCAACAAAAATTATTTCACACCACAAACTCATCTTGGTCAGGATCGATTTGAAATCTATCATGGTTTCAGAGAAATCATACTCCACGGTAAGTTGTTCTTGTAAAATGTTGAACGACTACCCCAACTAAAATCTATCCACTCAACAAAAATTATTTCAGAGAAATCATACTCCATGGTTCGTTGTTCTTGTAGAATGTTGAATGACTACCCCAACTAAAATCTATCCACTCAACAAAAATTATTTCAGAGAAATCATACTCCATGGTAAGTTGTTCTTGTAGAATGTTGAACGACTATCCCAACTAAAATCTATCCACTCAACAAAAATTATTTCAGAGAAATCATACTCCATGGTAAGTTGTTCTTGTAGAATGTTGACCGACTATCCCAACTAAAATCTATCCACTCAACAAAAATTATTTCAGAGAAATCATAGTCCATGGTAAGTTGTTCTTGTAGAATGTTGAACGACTACCCCAACTAAAATCTATCCACTCAACAAACATTATTTCAGAGAAATCATACTCCATGATTCGTTGTTCTTGTAGAATGTTGAACGACTACCCCAACTAAAATCTATCCACTCAACAACAATTATTTCACACCACAGACTCATCTTGGTCAGGATCGATTTGAAATCTATCATGGTTTCAGAGAAATCATACTCCATGGATCGTTGTTCTTGTAAAATGTTGAACGACTACCCCAACTAAAATCTATCCACTCAACAAAAATTATTTCAGAGAAATCATACTCCATGGTTCGTTGTTCTTGTAGAATGTTGAACGACTACCCCAACTAAAATCTATCCACTCAACAAAAATTATTTCACACCACAGACTCATCTTGGTCAGGATCGATTTGAAATCTATCATGGTTTCAGAGAAATCATACTCCATGGTAAGTTGTTCTTGTAGAATGTTGAACGACTACCCCAACTAAAATCTATCCACTCAACAAAAAATATTTCACACCACAGACTCATCTTGGTCAGGATCGATTTGAAATCTATCATGGTTTCAGAGAAATCATACTCCATGGTTCGTTGTTCTTGTAGAATGTTGAACGACTACCCCAACTAAAATCTATCCACTCAACAAAAATTATTTCACACCACAGACTCATCTTGGTCAGGATCGATTTGAAATCTATCATGGTTTCAGAGAAATCATACTCCATGGTTCGTTGTTCTTGTAGAATGTTGAACGACTATCCCAACTAAACTGTTGAACTAAAATCTATCCACTCAACAAAAATTATTTCACACCACAGACTCATCTTGGTCAGGATCGATTTGAAATCTATCATGGTTTCAGAGAAATCATACTCCATGGTTCGCTGTTCTTGTAGAATGTTGAACGACTTCCCCAACTAAAATTTATCCACTCAACAAAAATTATTTCAGAGAAATCATACTCCATGGTAAGTTGTTCTTGTAGAATGTTGAACGACTACCCCAACTAAAATCTATCCACTCAACAAAAATTATTTCACACCACAGACTCATCTTGGTCAGGATCGATTTGAAATCTATCATGGTTTCAGAGAAATCATACTCCATGGTTAGTTGTTCTTGTAGAATGTTGAACGACTACCCCAACTAAAATCTATCCACTCAACAAAAATTATTTCACACCAGAGTCTCATCTTAGTCAGGATCGATTTGAAATCTATCATGGTTGCTGAGAAATCATACTCCATGGTTCGTTGTTCTTGTAAAATGTTGAACGACTATCCCAACTAAAATCTATCCACTCAACAAAAATTATTTCAGAGAAATCATACTCCATGGTAAGTTGTTCTTGTAGAATGTTGAACGACTACCCCAACTAAAATCTATCCACTCAACAAAAATTATTTCACACCACAGACTCATCTTGGTCAGGATCGATTTGAAATCTATCATGGTTTCAGAGAAATCATACTCCACGGTAAGTTGTTCTTGTAGAATGTTGAACGACTATCCCAACTAAAATCTATCCACTCAACAAAAATTATTTCACACCACAGACTCATCTTGGTCAGGATCGATTTGAAATCTATCATGGTTTCAGAGAAATCATAGTCCATGGTAAGTTGTTCTTGTAGAATGTTGAACGACTATCCCAACTAAAATCTATCCACTCAACAAAAATTATTTCAGAGAAATCATACTCCATGGTGAGTTGTTCTTGTAGAATGTTGAACGACTACCCCAACTAAAATCTATCCACTCAACAAAAATTATTTCACACCACAGACTCATCTTGGTCAGGATCGATTTGAAATCTATCATGGTTTCAGAGAAATCATACTCCACGGTAAGTTGTTCTTGTAGAATGTTGAACGACTATCCCAACTAAAATCTATCCACTCAACAAAAATTATTTCACACCACAGACTCATCTTGGTCAGGATCGATTTGAAATCTATCATGGTTTCAGAGAAATCATACTCCACGGTAAGTTGTTCTTGTAAAATGTTGAACGACTACCCCAACTAAAATCTATCCACTCAACAAAAATTATTTCAGAGAAATCATAGTCCATGGTAAGTTGTTCTTGTAGAATGTTGAACGACTACCCCAACTAAAATCTATTCACTCAACAAAAATTATTTCAGAGAAATCATACTCCATGGTAAGTTGTTCTTGTAGAATGTTGAACGACTATCCCAACTAAAATCTATCCACTCAACAAAAATTATTTCAGAGAAATCATACTCCATGGTAAGTTGTTCTTGTAGAATGTTGAACGACTATCCCAACTAAAATCTATCCACTCAACAAAAATTATTTCAGAGAAATCATAGTCCATGGTAAGTTGTTCTTGTAAAATGTTGAACGACTACCCCAACTAAAATCTATCCACTCAACAAAAATTATTTCAGAGAAATCATACTCCATGGTAAGTTGTTCTTGTAGAATGTTGAACGACTACCCCAACTAAAATTTATCCACTCAACAAAAATTATTTCACACCACAGACTCATCTTGGTCAGGATCGATTTGAAATCTATCATGGTTTCAGAGAAATCATACTCCATGGTAAGTTGTTCTTGTAGAATGTTGAACGACTACCCCAACTAAAATCTATCCACTCAACAAAAAATATTTCACACCACAGACTCATCTTGGTCAGGATCGATTTGAAATCTATCATGGTTTCAGAGAAATCATACTCCATGGTTCGTTGTTCTTGTAGAATGTTGAACGACTACCCCTAACTAAAATCTATCCACTCAACAAAAATTATGTCAGAGAAATCATACTCCATGGTTCGTTGTTCTTGTAGAATGTTGAACGACTACCCCAACTAAAATCTATCCACTCAACAAAAATTATTTCACACCACAGACTCATCTTGGTCAGGATCGATTTGAAATCTATCATGGTTTCAGAGAAATCATACTCCATGGTTCGTTGTTCTTGTAGAATGTTGAACGACTATCCCAACTAAACTGTTGAACTAAAATCTATCCACTCAACAAAAATTATTTTACACCACAGACTCATCTTGGTCAGGATCGATTTGAAATCTATCATGGTTTCAGAGAAATCATAGTCCATGGTAAGTTGTTCTTGTAGAATGTTGAACGACTACCATAACTAAAATCTATTAACTCAACAAAAATTTTTCACACCACAGACTCATCTTGGTCAGGATCGATTTGAAATCTATCATGGTTTCAGAGAAATCATACTCCATGGTTCGTTGTTCTTGTAGAATGTTGAACGACTACCCCAACTAAAATCTATTCACTCAACAAAAATTATTTCAGAGAAATCATACTCCATGGTAAGTTGTTCTTGTAGAATGTTGAACGACTACCCCAACTAAAATCTATCCACTCAACAAAAATTATTTCACACCACAGACTCATCTTGGTCAGGATCGATTTGAAATCTATCATGGTTTCAGAGAAATCATACTCCATGGTAAGTTGTTCTTGTAGAATGTTGAACGACTACCCCAACTAAAATCTATCCACTCAACAAAAATTATTTCACACCAGAGACTCATCTTGGTCAGGATCGATTTGAAATCTATCATGGTTGCAGAGAAATCATACTCCATGGTTCGTTGTTCTTGTAAAATGTTGAACGACTATCCCAACTAAAATCTATCCACTCAACAAAAATTATTTCAGAGAAATCATACTCCATGGTAAGTTGTTCTTGTAGAATGTTGAACGACTATCCCAACTTAAATCTATCCACTCAACAAAAATTATTTCACACCAGAGACTCATCTTAGTCAGGATCGATTTGAAATCTATCATGGTTGCAGAGAAATCATACTCCATGGTTCGTTGTTCTTGTAGAATGTTGAACGACTACCCCAACTAAAATCTATCCACTCAACTAAAATTATTTCACACCACAGACTCATCTTGGTCAGGATCGATTTGAAATCTATCATGGTTTCAGAGAAATCATACTCCATGGTTCGTTGTTCTTGTAAAATGTTGAACGACTATCCCAACTAAAATCTATCCACTCAACAAAAATTATTTCAGAGAAATCATACCCCATGGTAAGATGTTCTTGTAGAATGTTGAACGACTATCCCAACTAAAATCTATCCACTCAACAAAAATTATTTCACACCACAGACTCATCTTGGTCAGGATCGATTTGAAATCTATCATGGTTTCAGAGAAATCATAGTCCATGGTAAGTTGTTCTTGTAGAATGTTGAACGACTACCCCAACTAAAATCTATCCACTCAACAAAAATTATTTCACACCACAGACTCATCTTGGTCAGGATCGATTTGAAATCTATCATGGTTTCAGAGAAATCATACTCCATGGTAAGTTGTTCTTGTAGAATGTTGAACGACTACCCCAACTAAAATCTATCCACTCAACAAAAGTTATTTCACACCACAGACTCATCTTGGTCAGGATCGATTTGAAATCTATCATGGTTTCAGAGAAATCATACTCCATGGTTCGTTGTTCTTGTAGAATGTTGAGCGACTATCCCAACTAAAATCTATCCACTCAACAAAAATTATTTCAGAGAAATCATACTCCATGGTTCGTTGTTCTTGTAGAATGTTGAACGACTACCCCAACTAAAATCTATCCACTCAACAAAAATTATTTCAGAGAAATCATACTCCATGGTTCGTTGTTCTTGTAGAATGTTGAACGACTACCCCAACTAAAATCTATCCACTCAACAAAAATTATTTCAGAGAAATCATACTCCATGGTTCGTTGTTCTTGTAGAATGTTGAACGACTACCCCAACTAAAATCTATCCACTCAACAAAAATTATTTCAGAGAAATCATACTCCATGGTAAGTTGTTCTTGTAGAATGTTGAACGACTACCCCAACTAAAATCTATCCACTCAACAAAAATTATTTCAGAGAAATCATACTCCATGGTTCGTTGTTCTTGTAGAATGTTGAACGACTACCCCAACTAAAATCTATTAACTCAACAAAAATTATTTCAGAGAAATCATACTCCATGGTAAGTTGTTCTTGTAGAATGTTGAACGACTACCCCAACTAAAATCTATCCACTCAACAAAAATTATTTCACACCACAGACTCATCTTGGTCAGGATCGATTTGAAATCTATCATGGTTTCAGAGAAATCATACTCCATGGTTCGTTGTTCTTGTAGAATGTTGAGCGACTATCCCAACTAAAATCCATCTACTCAACAAAAATTATTTCAGAGAAATCATACTCCATGGTTCGTTGTTCTTGTAGAATGTTGAACGACTATCCCAACTAAAATCTATCCACTCAACAAAAATTATTTCAGAGAAATCATACTCCATGGTTCGTTGTTCTTGTAGAATGTTGAACGACTACCCCAACTAAAATCTATCCACTCAACAAAAATTATTTCAGAGAAATCATACTCCATGGTAAGTTGTTCTTGTAGAATGTTGAACGACTACCCCAACTAAAATCTATCCACTCAACAAAAATTATTTCAGAGAAATCATATTCCATGGTAAGTTGTTCTTGTAGAATGTTGAACGACTACCCCAACTAAAATCTATCCACTCAACAAAAATTATTTCACACCACAGACTCATCTTGGTCAGGATCGATTTGAAATCTATCATGGTTTCAGAGAAATCATACTCCATGGTTCGTTGTTCTTGTAAAATGTTGAACGACTATCCCAACTAAAATCTATCCACTCAACAAAAATTATTTCAGAGAAATCATACTCCATGGTTCGTTGTTCTTGTAGAATGTTGAACGACTACCCAACTAAAATCTATCCACTCAACAAAAATTATTTCACACCACAGACTCATCTTGGTCAGGATCGATTTTAAATCTATCATGGTTTCAGAGAAATCATACTCCATGGTTCGTTGTTCTTGTAAAATGTTGAACGACTATCCCAACTAAAATCTATCCACTCAACAAAAATTATTTCAGAGAAATCATACTCCATGGTAAGTTGTTCTTGTAGAATGTTGAACGACTATCCCAACTAAAATCTATCCACTCAACAAAAATTATTGCACACCACAGACTCATCTTGGTCAGGATCGATTTAAAATCTATCATGGTTTCAGAGAAATCATACTCTATGGTAAGTTGTTCTTGTAGAATGTTGAACGACTACCCCAACTAAAATCTATCCAGTCAACAAAAATTATTTCACACCACAGACTCATCTTGGTCAGGATCGATTTGAAATCTATCATTTTTTCAGAGAAATCATACTCCATGGTTCGTTGTTCTTGTAGAATGTTGAACGACTACCCCAACGAAAATCTATCCACTCAACAAAAATTATTTCAGAGAAAACATACTCCATGGTAAGTTGTTCTTGTAGAATGTTGAACGACTACCCCAACTAAAATCTATCCACTCAACAAAAATTATTTCACACCACAGACTCATCTTGGTCAGGATCGATTTGAAATCTATCATGGTTTCAGAGAAATCATACTCCATGGTAAGTTGTTCTTGTGGAATGTTGAACGACTACCCCAACTAAAATCTATCCACTCAACAAAAATTATTTCACACCACAGACTCATCTTGGTCAGGATCGATTTGAAATCTATCATGGTTTCAGAGAAATCATACTCCATGGTTCGTTGTTCTTGCAGAATGTTGAACGACTACCCCAACTAAAATCTATCCACTCAACAAAAATTATTTCAGAGAAATCATACTCCATGGTTCGTTGTTCTTGTAGAATGTTGAACGACTACCCCAACTAAAATCTATTAACTCAACAAAAATTATTTCAGAGAAATCATACTCCATGGTAAGTTGTTCTTGTAGAATGTTGAACGACTACCCCAACTAAAATCTATCCACTCAACAAAAATTATTTCACACCACAGACTCATCTTGGTCAGGATCGATTTGAAATCTATCATGGTTTCAGAGAAATCATACTCCATGGTTCGTTGTTCTTGTAGAATGTTGAGCGACTATCCCAACTAAAATCTATCTACTCAACAAAAATTATTTCAGAGAAATCATACTCCATGGTTCGTTGTTCTTGTAGAATGTTGAACGACTATCCCAACTAAAATCTATCCACTCAACAAAAATTATTTCAGAGAAATCATACTCCATGGTTCGTTGTTCTTGTAGAATGTTGAACGACTACCCCAACTAAAATCTATCCACTCAACAAAAATTATTTCAGAGAAATCATACTCCATGGTAAGTTGTTCTTGTAGAATGTTGAACGACTACCCCAACTAAAATCTATCCACTCAACAAAAATTATTTCAGAGAAATCATACTCCATGGTAAGTTGTTCTTGTAGAATGTTGAACGACTACCCCAACTAAAATCTATCCACTCAACAAAAATTATTTCACACCGCAGACTCATCTTGGTCAGGATCGATTTGAAATCTATCATGGTTTCAGAGAAATCATACTCCATGGTTCGTTGTTCTTGTAAAATGTTGAACGACTATCCCAACTAAAATCTATCCACTCAACAAAAATTATTTCAGAGAAATCATACTCCATGGTTCGTTGTTCTTGTAGAATGTTGAACGACTACCCCAACTAAAATCTATCCACTCAACAAAAATTATTTCACACCACAGACTCATCTTGGTCAGGATCGATTTTAAATCTATCATGGTTTCAGAGAAATCATACTCCATGGTTCGTTGTTCTTGTAAAATGTTGAACGACTATCCCAACTAAAATCTATCCACTCAACAAAAATTATTTCAGAGAAATCATACTCCATGGTAAGTTGTTCTTGTAGAATGTTGAACGACTATCCCAACTAAAATCTATCCACTCAACAAAAATTATTGCACACCACAGACTCATCTTGGTCAGGATCGATTTAAAATCTATCATGGTTTCAGAGAAATCATACTCCATGGTAAGTTGTTCTTGTAGAATGTTGAACGACTACCCCAACTAAAATCTATCCAGTCAACAAAAATTATTTCACACCACAGACTCATCTTGGTCAGGATCGATTTGAAATCTATCATGGTTTCAGAGAAATCATACTCCATGGTTCGTTGTTCTTGTAGAATGTTGAACGACTATCCTAACTAAAATCTATCCACTCAACAAAAATTATTTCAGAGAAATCATACTCCATGGTAAGTTGTTCTTGTAGAATGTTGAACGACTACCCCAACTAAAATCTATCCACTCAACAAAAATTATTTCACACCACAGACTCATCTTGGTCAGGATCGATTTGAAATCTATCATGGTTTCAGAGAAATCATACTCCATGGTAAGTTGTTCTTGTGGAATGTTGAACGACTACCCCAACTAAAATCTATCCACTCAACAAAAATTATTTCACACCACAGACTCATCTTGGTCAGGATCGATTTGAAATCTATAATGGTTTCAGAGAAATCATACTCCATGGTTCGTTGTTCTTGTAGAATGTTGAACGACTACCCCAACTAAAATCTATCCACTCAACAAAAATTATTTCAGAGAAATCATATTCCATGGTAAGTTGTTCTTGTAGAATGTTGAACGACTACCCCAACTAAAATCTATCCACTCAACAAAAATTATTTCACACCACAGACTCATCTTGGTCAGGATCGATTTGAAATCTATCATGGTTTCAGAGAAATCATACTCCATGGTTCGTTGTTCTTGTAAAATGTTGAACGACTATCCCAACTAAAATCTATCCACTCAACAAAAATTATTTCAGAGAAATCATACTCCATGGTTCGTTGTTCTTGTAGAATGTTGAACGACTACCCAACTAAAATCTATCCACTCAACAAAAATTATTTCACACCACAGACTCATCTTGGTCAGGATCGATTTTAAATCTATCATGGTTTCAGAGAAATCATACTCCATGGTTCGTTGTTCTTGTAAAATGTTGAACGACTATCCCAACTAAAATCTATCCACTCAACAAAAATTATTTCAGAGAAATCATACTCCATGGTAAGTTGTTCTTGTAGAATGTTGAACGACTATCCCAACTAAAATCTATCCACTCAACAAAAATTATTGCACACCACAGACTCATCTTGGTCAGGATCGATTTAAAATCTATCATGGTTTCAGAGAAATCATACTCTATGGTAAGTTGTTCTTGTAGAATGTTGAACGACTACCCCAACTAAAATCTATCCAGTCAACAAAAATTATTTCACACCACAGACTCATCTTGGTCAGGATCGATTTGAAATCTATCATTTTTTCAGAGAAATCATACTCCATGGTTCGTTGTTCTTGTAGAATGTTGAACGACTACCCCAACGAAAATCTATCCACTCAACAAAAATTATTTCAGAGAAAACATACTCCATGGTAAGTTGTTCTTGTAGAATGTTGAACGACTACCCCAACTAAAATCTATCCACTCAACAAAAATTATTTCACACCACAGACTCATCTTGGTCAGGATCGATTTGAAATCTATCATGGTTTCAGAGAAATCATACTCCATGGTAAGTTGTTCTTGTGGAATGTTGAACGACTACCCCAACTAAAATCTATCCACTCAACAAAAATTATTTCACACCACAGACTCATCTTGGTCAGGATCGATTTGAAATCTATCATGGTTTCAGAGAAATCATACTCCATGGTTCGTTGTTCTTGCAGAATGTTGAACGACTACCCCAACTAAAATCTATCCACTCAACAAAAATTATTTCAGAGAAATCATACTCCATGGTTCGTTGTTCTTGTAGAATGTTGAACGACTACCCCAACTAAAATCTATTAACTCAACAAAAATTATTTCAGAGAAATCATACTCCATGGTAAGTTGTTCTTGTAGAATGTTGAACGACTACCCCAACTAAAATCTATCCACTCAACAAAAATTATTTCACACCACAGACTCATCTTGGTCAGGATCGATTTGAAATCTATCATGGTTTCAGAGAAATCATACTCCATGGTTCGTTGTTCTTGTAGAATGTTGAGCGACTATCCCAACTAAAATCTATCTACTCAACAAAAATTATTTCAGAGAAATCATACTCCATGGTTCGTTGTTCTTGTAGAATGTTGAACGACTATCCCAACTAAAATCTATCCACTCAACAAAAATTATTTCAGAGAAATCATACTCCATGGTTCGTTGTTCTTGTAGAATGTTGAACGACTACCCCAACTAAAATCTATCCACTCAACAAAAATTATTTCAGAGAAATCATACTCCATGGTAAGTTGTTCTTGTAGAATGTTGAACGACTACCCCAACTAAAATCTATCCACTCAACAAAAATTATTTCAGAGAAATCATACTCCATGGTAAGTTGTTCTTGTAGAATGTTGAACGACTACCCCAACTAAAATCTATCCACTCAACAAAAATTATTTCACACCGCAGACTCATCTTGGTCAGGATCGATTTGAAATCTATCATGGTTTCAGAGAAATCATACTCCATGGTTCGTTGTTCTTGTAAAATGTTGAACGACTATCCCAACTAAAATCTATCCACTCAACAAAAATTATTTCAGAGAAATCATACTCCATGGTTCGTTGTTCTTGTAGAATGTTGAACGACTACCCCAACTAAAATCTATCCACTCAACAAAAATTATTTCACACCACAGACTCATCTTGGTCAGGATCGATTTTAAATCTATCATGGTTTCAGAGAAATCATACTCCATGGTTCGTTGTTCTTGTAAAATGTTGAACGACTATCCCAACTAAAATCTATCCACTCAACAAAAATTATTTCAGAGAAATCATACTCCATGGTAAGTTGTTCTTGTAGAATGTTGAACGACTATCCCAACTAAAATCTATCCACTCAACAAAAATTATTGCACACCACAGACTCATCTTGGTCAGGATCGATTTAAAATCTATCATGGTTTCAGAGAAATCATACTCCATGGTAAGTTGTTCTTGTAGAATGTTGAACGACTACCCCAACTAAAATCTATCCAGTCAACAAAAATTATTTCACACCACAGACTCATCTTGGTCAGGATCGATTTGAAATCTATCATGGTTTCAGAGAAATCATACTCCATGGTTCGTTGTTCTTGTAGAATGTTGAACGACTATCCTAACTAAAATCTATCCACTCAACAAAAATTATTTCAGAGAAATCATACTCCATGGTAAGTTGTTCTTGTAGAATGTTGAACGACTACCCCAACTAAAATCTATCCACTCAACAAAAATTATTTCACACCACAGACTCATCTTGGTCAGGATCGATTTGAAATCTATCATGGTTTCAGAGAAATCATACTCCATGGTAAGTTGTTCTTGTGGAATGTTGAACGACTACCCCAACTAAAATCTATCCACTCAACAAAAATTATTTCACACCACAGACTCATCTTGGTCAGGATCGATTTGAAATCTATAATGGTTTCAGAGAAATCATACTCCATGGTTCGTTGTTCTTGTAGAATGTTGAGCGACTATCCCAACTAAAATCTATCCACTCAACAAAAATTATTTCAGAGGAATCATACTCCATGGTTCGTTGTTCCTGTAGAATGTTGAACGACTATCCCAACTAAAATCTATCCACTCAACAAAAATTATTTCAGAGAAATCATACTCCATGGTTCGTTGTTCTTGTAGAATGTTGAACGACTACCCCAACTAAACTCTATCCACTCAACAAAAATTATTTCAGAGAAATCATACTCTATGGTAAGTTGTTCTTGTAGAATGTTGAACGACTACCCCAACTAAAATCTATCCACTCAACAAAAATTATTTCAGAGAAATCATACTCCATGGTAAGTTGTTCTTGTAGAATGTTGAACGACTACCCCAACTAAAATCTATCCACTCAACAAAAATTATTTCACACCACAGACTCATCTTGGTCAGGATCGATTTGAAATCTATCATGGTTTCAGAGAAATCATACTCCATGGTTCGTTGTTCTTGTAAAATGTTGAACGACTATCCCAACTAAAATCTATCCACTCAACAAAAATTAATTCAGAGAAATCATACTCCATGGTTCGTTGTTCTTGTAGAATGTTGAACGACTACCCCAACTAAAATCTATAAACTCAACAAAAATTATTTCACACCACAGACTCATCTTGGTCAGGATCGATTTTAAATCTATCATGGTTTCAGAGAAATCATACTCCATGGTTCGTTGTTCTTGTAAAATGTTGAACGACTATCCCAACTAAAATCTATCCACTCAACAAAAATTATTTCAGAGAAATCATACTCCATGGTAAGTTGTTCTTGTAGGATGTTGAACGACTATCCCAACTAAAATCTATCCACTCAACAAAAATTATTGCACACCACAGACTCATCTTGGTCAGGATCGATTTAAAATCTATCATGGTTTCAGAGAAATCATACTCCATGGTAAGTTGTTCTTGTAGAATGTTGAACGACTACCCCAACTAAAATCTATCCACTCAACAAAAATTATTTCACACCACAGACTCATCTTGGTCAGGATCGATTTGAAATCTATCATGGTTTCAGAGAAATCATACTCCATGGTTCGTTGTTCTTGTAGAATGTTGAACGACTACCCCAACGAAAATCTATCCACTCAAGAAAAATTATTTCAGAGAAATCATACTCCATGGTAAGTTGTTCTTGTAGAATGTTGAACGACTACCCCAACTAAAATCTATCCACTCAACAAAAATTATTTCACACCACAGACTCATCTTGGTCAGGATCGATTTGAAATCTATCATGGTTTCAGAGAAATCATACTCCATGGTAAGTTGTTCTTGTGGAATGTTAAACGACTACCCCAACTAAAATCTATCCACTCAACAAAAATTATTTCACACCACAGACTCATTTTGGTCAGGATCGATTTGAAATCTATCATGGTTTCAGAGAAATCATACTCCATGGTAAGTTGTTCTTGTAGAATGTTGAACGACTACCCCAACTAAAATCTATCCACTCAACAAAAATTATTGCACACCACAGACTCATCTTGGTCAGGATCGATTTAAAATCTATCATGGTTTCAGAGAAATCATACTCCATGGTAAGTTGTTCTTGTAGAATGTTGAACGACTACCCCAACTAAAATCTATCCACTCAACAAAAATTATTTCACACCACAGACTCATCTTGGTCAGGATCGATTTGAAATCTATCATGGTTTCAGAGAAATCATACTCCATGGTTCGTTGTTCTTGTAGAATGTTGAACGACTACCCCAACGAAAATCTATCCACTCAACAAAAATTATTTCAGAGAAATCATACTCCATGGTAAGTTGTTCTTGTAGAATGTTGAACGACTACCCCAACTAAAATCTATCCACTCAACAAAAATTATTTCACACCACAGACTCATCTTGGTCAGGATCGATTTGAAATCTATCATGGTTTCAGAGAAATCATACTCCATGGTAAGTTGTTCTTGTGGAATGTTAAACGACTACCCCAACTAAAATCTATCCACTCAACAAAAATTATTTCACACCACAGACTCATCTTGGTCAGGATCGATTTGAAATCTATCATGGTTTCAGAGAAATCATACTCCATGGTTCGTTGTTCTTGTAGAATGTTGAGCGACTATCCCAACTAAAATCTATCCACTCAACAAAAATTATTTCAGAGAAATCATACTCCATGGTTCGTTGTTCTTGTAGAATGTTGAACGACTATCCCAACTAAAATCTATCCACTCAACAAAAATTATTTCAGAGAAATCATACTCCATGGTTCGTTGTTCTTGTAGAATGTTGAACGACTACCCCAACTAAAATCTATCCACTCAACAAAAATTATTTCAGAGAAATCATACTCTATGGTAAGTTGTTCTTGTAGAATGTTGAACGACTACCCCAACTAAAATCTATCCACTCAACAAAAATTATTTCAGAGAAATCATACTCCATGGTAAGTTGTTCTTGTAGAATGTTGAACGACTACCCCAACTAAAATCTATCCACTCAACAAAAATTATTTCACACCACAGACTCATCCTGGTCAGGATCGATTTGAAATCTATCATGGTTTCAGAGAAATCATACTCCATGGTTCGTTGTTCTTGTAGAATGTTGAACGACTATCCCAATTAAAATCTATCCACTCAACAAAAATTATTTCACACCACAGACTCATCTTGGTCAGGATCGATTTGAAATCTATCATGGTTTCAGAGAAATCATACTCCATGGTTCGTTGTTCTTGTAAAATGTTGAACGACTATCCCAACTAAAATCTATCCACTCAACAAAAATTATTTCAGAGAAATCATACTCCATGGTAAGTTGTTCTTGTAGAATGTTGAACGACTACCCCTAACTAAAATCTATCCACTCAACAAAAATTATTTCAGAGAAATCATACTCCATGGTTCGTTGTTCTTGTCGAATGTTGAACGACTACCCCAACTAAAATCTATCCACTCAACAAAAATTATTTCAGAGAAATCATACTCCATGGTTCGTTGTTCTTGTAGAATGTTGAACGACTACCCCAACTAAAATCTATACACTCAACAAAAATTATTTCAGAGAAATCATACTCCATGGTTCGTTGTTCTTGTAGAATGTTGAACGACTATCCCAACTAAAATCTATCCACTCAACAAAAATTATTTCAGAGAAATCATACTCCATGGTAAGTTGTTCTTGTGGAATGTTGAACGACTACCCCAACTAAAATCTATCCACTCAACAAAAAGTATTTCACACCACAGACTCATCTTGGTCAGGATCGATTTGAAATCTATCATGGTTTCAGAGAAATCATACTCCATGGTTCGTTGTTCTTGTAAAATGTTGAACGACTATCCCAACTAAAATCTATCCACTCAACAAAAATTATTTCAGAGAAATCATACTCCATGGTAAGTTGTTCTTGTAGAATGTTGAACGACTATCCCAACTAAAATCTATCCACTCAACAAAAATTATTTCACACCACAGACTCATCTTAGTCAGGATCGATTTGAAATCTATCATGGTTGCAGAGTAATCATAATCCATGGTTCGCTGTTCTTGTAGAATGTTGAACGACTACCCCAACTAAAATCTATCCACTCAACAAAAATTATTTCACACCACAGACTCATCTTGGTCAGGATCGATTTGAAATCTATCATGGTTTCAGAGAAATCATACTCCATGGTTCATTGTTCTTGTAAAATGTTGAACGACTACCCCAACTAAAATCTATCCACTCAACAAAAATTATTTCAGAGAAATCATACTCCATGGTAAGTTGTTCTTGTAGAATGTTGAACGACTACCCCAACTAAAATCTATGCACTCAACAAAAATTATTTCACACCACAGACTCATCTTGGTCAGGATCGATTTGAAATCTATCATGGTTTCAGAGAAATCATAATCCATGGTTCGTTGTTCTTGTGAAATGTTGAACGACTATCATAACTAAAATCTATCCACTCAACAAAAATTATTTCAGAGAAATCATACTCCATGGTAAGTTGTTCTTGTAGAATGTTGAACGACTACCCCAACTAAAATCTATCCACTCAACAAAAATTATTTCACACCACAGACTCACCTTAGTCAGGATCGATTTGAAATCTATCATGGTTGCAGAGACATCATACTCCATGGTTCGTTGTTCTTGTAGAATGTTGAACGACTACCCCAACTAAAATCTATCCACTCAACAAAAATTGTTTCACACCACAGACTCATCTTGGTCAGGATCGATTTGAAATCTATCATGGTTTCAGAGAAATCATACTCCATGGTTCGTTGTTCTTGTAGAATGTTGAACGACTACCCCAACTAAAATCTATCCACTCAACAAAAATTATTTCAGAGAAATCATACTCCATGGTAAGTTGTTCTTGTAGAATGTTGAACGACTACCCCAACTAAAATCTATCCACTCAACAAAAATTATTTCACACCACAGGCTCATCTTGGTCAGGATCGATTTGAAATCTATCATGGTTTCAGAGAATTCATACTCCATGGTAAGCTGTTCTTGTAGAATGTTGAACGACTATCCCAACTAAAATCTATCCACTCAACAAAACTTATTTCACACCACAGACTCATCTTGGTCAGGATCGATTTGAAATCTATCATGGTTTTAGAGAAATCATACTCCATGGTTCGTTGTTCTTGTAGAATGTTGAGCGGCTATCCCAACTAAAATCTATCCACTCAACAAAAATTATTTCAGAGAAATCATACTAAATGGTTCGTTGTTCTTGTAGAATGTTGAACGAATATCCCAACTAAAATCTATCCACTCAACAAAAATTATTTCAGAGAAATCATACTCCATGGTTCGTTGTTCTTGTAGAATGTTGAACGATTACCCCAACTAAAATCTATCCACTCAACAAAAATTATTTCAGAGAAATCATACTCCATGGTTCGTTGCTCTTGTAGAATGTTGAACGACTACCCCAACTAAAATCTATCCACTCAACAAAAATTATTTCAGAGAAATCATACTCCATGGTAAGTTGTTCTTGTAGAATGTTGAACGACTACCACAACTAAAATCTACCCACTCAACAAAAATTGTTTCACACCACAGACTCATCTTGGTCAGGATCGATTTGAAATCTATCATGGTTGCAGAGAAATCATACTCCATGGTAAGATGTTCTTGTAGAATGTTGAACGACTACCCCAACTAAAATCTATCCACTCAACAAAAATTATTTCAGAGAAATCATACTCCATGGTAAGTTGTTCTTGTAGAATGTTGAACGACTACCCCAACTAAAATCTATCCACTCAACAAAAATTATTTCACACCACAGACTCATCTTGATCAGGATCGATTTGAAATCTATCATGGTTTCAGAGAAATCATACTCCATGGTTCGTTGTTCTTGTAGAATGTTGAACGACTAGCCCAACTAAAATCTATCCACTCAACAAAAATTATTTCAGAGAAATCATACTCCATGGTAAGTTGTTCTTGTAGAATGTTGAACGACTACCCCAACTAAAATCTATCCACTCAACAAAAATTATTTCACACCACAGACTCATCTTGGTCAGGATCGATTTGAAATCTATCATGGTTTCAGAGAAATCATACTCCATGGTTCGTTGTTCTTGTAAAATGTTGAACGACTACCCCAACTAAAATCTATCCACTCAACAAAGATTATTTCAGAGAAATCATACTCCATGGTAAGTTGTTCTTGTAGAATGTTGAACGACTACCCCAACTAAAATCTATCCACTCAACAAAAATTATTTCACACCACAGACTCATCTTGGTCAGGATCGATTTGAAATCTATCATGGTTTCGGAGAAATCATACTCCATGGTTCGTTGTTCTTGTAAAATGTTGAACGACTATCCCAACTAAAATCTATCCACTCAACAAAAATTATTTCAGAGAAATCATACTCCATGGTAAGTTGTTCTTGTAGAATGTTGAACGACTATCCCAACTAAAATCTATCCACTCAGCAAAAATTATTTCACACTACAGACTCATCTTAGTCAGGATCGATTTGAAATCTATCATGGTTGCAGAGACATCATACTCCATGGTTCGTTGTTCTTGTAGAATGTTGAAAGACTACCCCAACTAAAATCTATCCACTCAACAAAAATTATTTCACACCACAGACTCATCTTGGTCAGGATCGATTTGAAATCTATCATGGTTTCAGAGAAATCACACTCCATGGTTCGTTGTTCTTATAGAATGTTGAACGACTACCCCAACTAAAATCTATCCACTCAACAAAAATTATTTCACACCACAGACTCATCTTGGTCAGGATCGATTTGAAATCTATCATGGTTTCAGAGAAATCATACTCCATGGTTCGTTGTTCTTGTAAAATGTTGAACGACTACCCCAACTAAAATCTATCCACTCAACAAAAATTATTTCAGAGAAATCATACTCCATGGTAAGTTGTTCTTGTAGAATGTTGAACGACTATCCCAACTAAAATCTATCCACTCAACAAAAATTATTTCACACCACAGACTCATCTTGGTCAGGATCGATTTGAAATCTATCATGGTTTCAGAGAAATCATAGTCCATGGTAAGTTGTTCTTGTAGAATGTTGAACGACTACCCCAACTAAAATCTATCCACTCAACAAAAATTATTTCACACCACAGACTCATCTTGGTCAGGATCGATTTGAAATCTCTCATGGTTTCAGAGAAATCATACTCCATGGTTCGTTGTTCTTGTAGAATGTTGAACGACTACCCCAACTAAAATCTATCCACTCAACAAAAATTATTTCAGAGAAATCATACTCCATGGTAAGTTGTTCTTGTAGAATGTTGAACGACTACCCCAACTAAAATCTATCCACTCAACAAAAATTATTTCACACCACAGACTCATCTTGGTCAGGATCGATTTGAAATCTATCATGGTTTCAGAGAAATCATACTCCATGGTAAGTTGTTCTTGTGGAATGTTGAACGACTACCCGAACTAAAATCTATCCACTCAACAATAATTATTTCACACCACAGACTCATCTTGGTCAGGATCGATTTGAAATCTATCATGGTTTCAGAGAAATCATACTCCATGGTTCGTTGTTCTTGTAGAATGTTGAGCGACTATCCCAACTAAAATCTATCCACTCAACAAAAATTATTTCACACCACAGACTCATCTTGGTCAGGATCGATTTGAAATCTATCATGGTTTCAGAGAAATCATACTCCATGGTAAGTTGTTCTTGTGGAATGTTGAACGACTACCCGAACTAAAATCTATCCACTCAACAAAAATTATTTCACACCACAGACTCATCTTGGTCAGGATCGATTTGAAATCTATCATGGTTTCAGAGAAATCATACTCCATGGTTCGTTGTTCTTGTAGAATGTTGAACGACTACCCCAACTAAAATCTATCCACTCAACAAAAATTATTTCAGAGAAATCATACTCCATGGTAAGTTGTTCTTGTAGAATGTTGAACGACTACCCCAACTAAAATCTATCCACTCAACAAAAATTATTTCACACCACAGACTCATCTTGGTCAGGATCGATTTGAAATCTATCATGGTTTCAGAGAAATCATACTCCATGGTAAGTTGTTCTTGTGGAATGTTGAACGACTACCCGAACTAAAATCTATCCACTCAACAATAATTATTTCAGACCACAGACTTATCTTGGTCAGGATCGATTTGAAATCTATCATGGTTTCAGAGAAATCATACTCCATGGTTCGTTGTTCTTGTAGAATGTTGAGCGACTATCCCAACTAAAATCTATCCACTCAACAAAAATTATTTCAGAGAAATCATACTCCATGGTTCGTTGTTCTTGTAGAAAGTTGAACGACTATCCCAACTAAAATCTATCCACTCAACAAAAATTATTTCACATCACAGACTCATCTTGGTCAGGATCGATTTGAAATCTATCATGGTTTCAGAGAAATCATTCTCCATGGTTCGTTGTTCTTGTAGAATGTTGAGCGACTATCCCAACTAAAATCTATCCACTCAACAAAAATTATTTCAGAGAAATCATACTCCATGGTTCGTTGTTCTTGTAGAAAGTTGAACGACTATCCCAACTAAAATCTATCCACTCAACAAAAATTATTTCAGAGAAATCATACTCCATGGTTCGTTGTTCTTGTAGAAAGTTGAACGACTATCCCAACTAAAATCTATCCACTCAACAAAAATTATTTCACATCACAGACTCATCTTGGTCAGGATCGATTTGAAATCTATCATGGTTTCAGAGAAATCATTCTCCATGGTTCGTTGTTCTTGTAAAATGTTGAACGACTACCCCAACTAAAATCTATCCACTCAACAAAGATTATTTCAGAGAAATCATACTCCATGGTAAGTTGTTCTTGTAGAATGTTGAACGACTACCCCAACTAAAATCTATCCACTCAACAAAAATTATTTCACACCACAGACTCATCTTGGTCAGGATCGATTTGAAATCTATCATGGTTTCGGAGAAATCATACTCCATGGTTCGTTGTTCTTGTAGAATGTTGAGCGACTATCCCAACTAAAATCTATCCACTCAACAAAAATTATTTCAGAGAAATCATACTCCATGGTTCGTTGTTCTTGTAGAAAGTTGAACGACTATCCCAACTAAAATCTATCCACTCAACAAAAATTATTTCACATCACAGACTCATCTTGGTCAGGATCGATTTGAAATCTATCATGGTTTCAGAGAAATCATACTCCATGGTTCGTTGTTCTTGTAGAATGTTGAACGACTACCCCAACTAAAATCTATCCACTCAACAAAAATTATTTCAGAGAAATCATACTCCATGGTAAGTTGTTCTTGTAGAATGTTGAACGACTACCCCAACTAAAATCTATCCACTCAACAAAAATTATTTCACATCACAGACTCATCTTGGTCAGGATCGATTTGAAATCTATCATGGTTTCAGAGAAATCATTCTCCATGGTTCGTTGTTCTTGTAGAATGTTGAGCGACTATCCCAACTAAAATCTATCCACTCAACAAAAATTATTTCAGAGAAATCATACTCCATGGTTCGTTGCTCTTGTAGAAAGTTGAACGACTACCCCAACTAAAATCTATACACTCAACAAAAATTATTTCAGAGAAATCATACTCCATGGTTCGTTGTTCTTGTAGAATGTTGAACGACTACCCCAACTTAAATCTATCCACTCAACAAATATTATTTCAGAGAAATCATACTCCATGGTTCGTTGTTCTTGTAGAATGTTGAACGACTACCCCAACTAAAATCTATCCACTCAACAAAAATTATTTCAGAGAAATCATACTCCATGGTAAGTTGTTCTTGTAGAATGATGAACGACTACCCCAACTAAAATCTATCCACTCAACAAAAATTATTTCACACCACAGACTCATCTTGGTCAGGATCGATTTGAAATCTATCATGGTTGCAGAGAAATCATACTCCATGGTTCGTTGTTCTTGTAGAATGTTGAACGACTACCCCAACTAAAATCTATCCACTCAACAAAAATTATTTCAGAGAAATCATACTCCATGGTTCGTTGTTCTTGTAGAAAGTTGAACGACTATCCCAACTAAAATCTATCCACTCAACAAAAATTATTTCAGAGAAATCATACTCCATGGTTCGTTGTTCTTGTAGAATGTTGAGCGACTATCCCAACTAAAATCTATCCACTCAACAAAAATTATTTCAGAGAAATCATACTCCATGGTTCGTTGTTCTTGTAAAATGTTGAACGACTATCCCAACTAAAATCTATCCACTCAACAAAAATTATTTCAGAGAAATCATACTCCATGGTAAGTTGTTCTTGTAGAATGTTGAACGACTATCCCAACTAAAATCTATCCACTCAACAAAAATTATTTCACACCACAGACTCATCTTAGTCAGGATCGATTTGAAATCTATCATGGTTGCAGAGACATCATACTCCATGGTTCGTTGTTCTTGTAAAATGTTGAACGACTACCCCAACTAAAATCTATCCACTCAACAAAAATTATTTCACACCACAGACTCATCTTGGTCAGGATCGATTTGAAATCTATCATGGTTTCAGAGAAATCACACTCCATGGTTCGTTGTTCTTATAGAATGTTGAACGACTACCCCAACTAAAATCTATCCACTCAACAAAAATTATTTCACACCACAGACTCATCTTGGTCAGGATCGATTTGAAATCTATCATGGTTTCAGAGAAATCATACTCCATGGTTCGTTGTTCTTGTAAAATGTTGAACGACTACCCCAACTAAAATCTATCCACTCAACAAAAATTATTTCAGAGAAATCATACTCCATGGTAAGTTGTTCTTGTAGAATGTTGAACGACTATCCCAACTAAAATCTATCCACTCAACAAAAATTATTTCACACCACAGACTCATCTTGGTCAGGATCGATTTGAAATCTATCATGGTTTCAGAGAAATCATAGTCCATGGTAAGTTGTTCTTGTAGAATGTTGAACGACTACCCCAACTAAAATCTATCCACTCAACAAAAATTATTTCACACCACAGACTCATCTTGGTCAGGATCGATTTGAAATCTCTCATGGTTTCAGAGAAATCATACTCCATGGTTCGTTGTTCTTGTAGAATGTTGAACGACTACCCCAACTAAAATCTATCCACTCAACAAAAATTATTTCAGAGAAATCATACTCCATGGTAAGTTGTTCTTGTAGAATGTTGAACGACTACCCCAACTAAAATCTATCCACTCAACAAAAATTATTTCACACCACAGACTCATCTTGGTCAGGATCGATTTGAAATCTATCATGGTTTCAGAGAAATCATACTCCATGGTAAGTTGTTCTTGTGGAATGTTGAACGACTACCCGAACTAAAATCTATCCACTCAACAATAATTATTTCACACCACAGACTCATCTTGGTCAGGATCGATTTGAAATCTATCATGGTTTCAGAGAAATCATACTCCATGGTTCGTTGTTCTTGTAGAATGTTGAGCGACTATCCCAACTAAAATCTATCCACTCAACAAAAATTATTTCACACCACAGACTCATCTTGGTCAGGATCGATTTGAAATCTATCATGGTTTCAGAGAAATCATACTCCATGGTAAGTTGTTCTTGTGGAATGTTGAACGACTACCCGAACTAAAATCTATCCACTCAACAAAAATTATTTCACACCACAGACTCATCTTGGTCAGGATCGATTTGAAATCTATCATGGTTTCAGAGAAATCATACTCCATGGTTCGTTGTTCTTGTAGAATGTTGAACGACTACCCCAACTAAAATCTATCCACTCAACAAAAATTATTTCAGAGAAATCATACTCCATGGTAAGTTGTTCTTGTAGAATGTTGAACGACTACCCCAACTAAAATCTATCCACTCAACAAAAATTATTTCACACCACAGACTCATCTTGGTCAGGATCGATTTGAAATCTATCATGGTTTCAGAGAAATCATACTCCATGGTAAGTTGTTCTTGTGGAATGTTGAACGACTACCCGAACTAAAATCTATCCACTCAACAATAATTATTTCACACCACAGACTCATCTTGGTCAGGATCGATTTGAAATCTATCATGGTTTCAGAGAAATCATACTCCATGGTTCGTTGTTCTTGTAGAATGTTGAGCGACTATCCCAACTAAAATCTATCCACTCAACAAAAATTATTTCAGAGAAATCATACTCCATGGTTCGTTGTTCTTGTAGAAAGTTGAACGACTATCCCAACTAAAATCTATCCACTCAACAAAAATTATTTCACATCACAGACTCATCTTGGTCAGGATCGATTTGAAATCTATCATGGTTTCAGAGAAATCATTCTCCATGGTTCGTTGTTCTTGTAGAATGTTGAGCGACTATCCCAACTAAAATCTATCCACTCAACAAAAATTATTTCAGAGAAATCATACTCCATGGTTCGTTGTTCTTGTAGAAAGTTGAACGACTATCCCAACTAAAATCTATCCACTCAACAAAAATTATTTCAGAGAAATCATACTCCATGGTTCGTTGTTCTTGTAGAAAGTTGAACGACTATCCCAACTAAAATCTATCCACTCAACAAAAATTATTTCACATCACAGACTCATCTTGGTCAGGATCGATTTGAAATCTATCATGGTTTCAGAGAAATCATTCTCCATGGTTCGTTGTTCTTGTAAAATGTTGAACGACTACCCCAACTAAAATCTATCCACTCAACAAAGATTATTTCAGAGAAATCATACTCCATGGTAAATTGTTCTTGTAGAATGTTGAACGACTACCCCAACTAAAATCTATCCACTCAACAAAAATTATTTCACACCACAGACTCATCTTGGTCAGGATCGATTTGAAATCTATCATGGTTTCGGAGAAATCATACTCCATGGTTCGTTGTTCTTGTAGAATGTTGAGCGACTATCCCAACTAAAATCTATCCACTCAACAAAAATTATTTCAGAGAAATCATACTCCATGGTTCGTTGTTCTTGTAGAAAGTTGAACGACTATCCCAACTAAAATCTATCCACTCAACAAAAATTATTTCACATCACAGACTCATCTTGGTCAGGATCGATTTGAAATCTATCATGGTTTCAGAGAAATCATACTCCATGGTTCGTTGTTCTTGTAGAATGTTGAACGACTACCCCAACTAAAATCTATCCACTCAACAAAAATTATTTCAGAGAAATCATACTCCATGGTAAGTTGTTCTTGTAGAATGTTGAACGACTACCCCAACTAAAATCTATCCACTCAACAAAAATTATTTCACATCACAGACTCATCTTGGTCAGGATCGATTTGAAATCTATCATGGTTTCAGAGAAATCATTCTCCATGGTTCGTTGTTCTTGTAGAATGTTGAGCGACTATCCCAACTAAAATCTATCCACTCAACAAAAATTATTTCAGAGAAATCATACTCCATGGTTCGTTGTTCTTGTAGAAAGTTGAACGACTACCCCAACTAAAATCTATACACTCAACAAAAATTATTTCAGAGAAATCATACTCCATGGTTCGTTGTTCTTGTAGAATGTTGAACGACTACCCCAACTTAAATCTATCCACTCAACAAAAATTATTTCAGAGAAATCATACTCCATGGTTCGTTGTTCTTGTAGAATGTTGAACGACTACCCCAACTAAAATCTATCCACTCAACAAAAATTATTTCAGAGAAATCATACTCCATGGTAAGTTGTTCTTGTAGAATGATGAACGACTACCCCAACTAAAATCTATCCACTCAACAAAAATTATTTCACACCACAGACTCATCTTGGTCAGGATCGATTTGAAATCTATCATGGTTGCAGAGAAATCATACTCCATGGTTCGTTGTTCTTGTAGAATGTTGAACGACTACCCCAACTAAAATCTATCCACTCAACAAAAATTATTTCAGAGAAATCATACTCCATGGTTCGTTGTTCTTGTAGAAAGTTGAACGACTATCCCAACTAAAATCTATCCACTCAACAAAAATTATTTCAGAGAAATCATACTCCATGGTTCGTTGTTCTTGTAGAATGTTGAGCGACTATCCCAACTAAAATCTATCCACTCAACAAAAATTATTTCAGAGAAATCATACTCCATGGTTCGTTGTTCTTGTAAAATGTTGAACGACTATCCCAACTAAAATCTATCCACTCAACAAAAATTATTTCAGAGAAATCATACTCCATGGTAAGTTGTTCTTGTAGAATGTTGAACGACTATCCCAACTAAAATCTATCCACTCAACAAAAATTATTTCACACCACAGACTCATCTTAGTCAGGATCGATTTGAAATCTATCATGGTTGCAGAGACATCATACTCCATGGTTCGTTGTTCTTGTAAAATGTTGAACGACTACCCCAACTAAAATCTATCCACTCAACAAAAATTATTTCACACCACAGACTCATCTTGGTCAGGATCGATTTGAAATCTATCATGGTTTCAGAGAAATCATACTCCATGGTTCGTTGTTCTTGTAGAATGTTGAACGACTACCCCAACTAAAATCTATCCACTCAACAAAAATTATTTCAGAGAAATCATACTCCATGGTTCGTTGTTCTTGTAGAATGTTGAACGACTACCCCAACTAAAATCTATCCACTCAACAAAAATTATTTCACACCACAGACTCATCTTGGTCAGGATCGATTTGAAATCTATCATGGTTTCAGAGAAATCATACTCCATGGTAAATTGTTCTTGTAGAATGTTGAACGACTACCCCAACTAAAATCTATCCACTCAACAAAAATTATTTCACACCACAGACTCATCTTGGTCAGGATCGATTTGAAATCTATCATGGTTTCAGAGAAATCATACTCCATGGTTCGCTGTTCTTGTAGAATGTTGAGCGACTATCCCAACTAAAATCTATCCACTCAACAAAAATTATTTCAGAGAAATCATACTCCATGGTTCGTTGTTCTTGTAGAATGTTGAACGACTACCCCAACTAAAATCTATCCACTCAACAAAAATTATTTCAGAGAAATCATACTCCATGGTTCGTTGTTCTTGTAGAATGTTGAACGACTACCCCAACTAAAATCTATCCACTCAACAAAAATTATTTCAGAGAAATCATACTCCATGGTTCTTTGTTCTTGTAGAATGTTGAACGACTACCCCAACTAAAATCTATCCACTCAACAAAAATTATTTCAGAGAAATCATACTCCATGGTAAGTTGTTCTTGTAGAATGTTGAACGACTACCCCAACTAAAATCTATCCACTGAACAAAAATTATTTCACACCACAGACTCATCTTGGTCAGGATCGATTTGAAATCTATCATGGTTGCAGAGAAATCATACTCCATGGTTCGTTGTTCTTGTAGAATGTTGATCGACTACCCCTAACTAAAATCTATCCACTCAACAAAAATTATTCCAGAGAAATCATACTCCATGGTTCGTTGTTCTTGTAGAATGTTGAACGACTACCCCAACTAAAATCTATCCACTCAACAAAAATTATTTCAGAGAAATCATACTCCATGGTTCGTTGTTCTTGTAGAATGTTGAACGACTACCCCAACTAAAATCTATCCACTCAACAAAAATTATTTCAGAGAAATCATACTCCATGGTAAATTGTTCTTGTAGAATGTTGAACGACTACCCCAACTAAAATCTATCCACTCAACAAAAATTATTTCACACCACAGACTCATCTTGGTCAGGATCGATTTGAAATCTATCATGGTTTCAGAGAAATCATACTCCATGGTTCGTTGTTCTTGTAGAATGTTGAACGACTACCCCTAACTAAAATCTATCCACTCAACAAAAATTATTTCAGAGAAATCATACTCCATGGTTCGTTGTTCTTGTAGAATGTTGAACGACTACCCCAACTAAAATCTATCCACTCAACAAAAATTATTTCACACCACAGACTCATCTTGGTCAGGATCGATTTGAAATCTATCATGGTTTCAGAGAAATCATACTCCATGGTTCGTTGTTCTTGTAGAATGTTGAACGACTACCCCAACTAAAATCTATCCACTTAACAAAAATTATTTCACACCACAGACTCATCTTGGTCAGGATCGATTTGAAATCTATCATGGTTTCAGAGAAATCATACTCCATGGTTCGTTGTTCTTGTAGAATGTTGGGCGCCTATCCCAACTAAAATCTATCCACTCAATAAAAATTATTTCAGAGAAATCATACTAGATGGTTCGTTGTTCTTGTAGAATGTTGTACGACTATCCCAACTAAAATCTATCCACTCAACAAAAATTATTTCAGAGAAATCATACTCCATGGTAAGTTGTTCTTGTAGAATGTTGAACGACTACCCCAACTAAAATCTATCCACTCAACAAAAATTATTTCACACCACAGACTCATCTTGGTCAGGATCGATTTGAAATCTATCATGGTTTCAGAGAAGTCATACTCCATGGTAAGTTGTTCTTGTAGAATGTTGAACGACTACCCCTAACTAAAATCTATCCACTCAACAAAAATTATTTCAGAGAAATCATACTCCATGGTTCGTTGTTCTTGTAGAATGTTGAACGACTACCCCAACTAAAATCTATCCACTCAACAAAAATTATTTCAGAGAAATCATACTCCATGGTAAGTTGTTCTTGTAGAATGTTGAACGACTACCCCAACTAAAATCTATCCACTCAATAAAAATTATTTCAGAGAAATCATACTCCATGGTTCGTCGTTCTTGTAGAATGTTGAACGACTATCCCAACTAAAATCTATCCACTCAACAAAAATTATTTCAGAGAAATCATACTCCATGGTAAGTTGTTCTTGTAGAATGTTGAACGACTACCCCAACTAAAATCTATCCACTCAACAAAAATTATTTCACACCACAGACTCATCTTGGTCAGGATCGATTTGAAATCTATCATGGTTTCAGAGAAATCATACTCCATGGTTCGTTGTTCTTGTAGAATGTTGAACGACTACCCCAACTAAAATCTATCCACTCAACAAAAATTATTTCAGAGAAATCATACTCCATGGTAAGTTGTTCTTGTAGAATGTTGAACGACTACCCCAACTAAAATCTATCCACTCAACAAAAATTATTTCACACCACAGACTCATCTTGGTCAGGATCGATTTGAAATCTATCATGGTTTCAGAGAAATCATACTCCATGGTTCGTTGTTCTTGTAGAATGTTGAACGACTACCCCAACTAAAATCTATCCACTCAACAAAAATTATTTCAGAGAAATCATACTCCGTGGTAAGTTGTTCTTGTAGAATGTTGAACGACTACCCCAACTAAAATCTATCCACTCAACAAAAATTATTTCACACCACAGACTCATCTTGGTCAGGATCGATTTGAAATCTATCATGGTTTCAGAGAAATCATACTCCATGGTTCGTTGTTCTTGTAGAATATTGAGCGACTATACCAACTAAAATCTATTAACTCAACAAAAATTATTTCAGAGAAATCATACTCCATGGTTCGTTGTTCTTGTAGAATGTTGAACGACTACCCCAACTAAAATCTATCCACTCAACAAAAATTATTTCAGAGAAATCATACTCCATGGTTCGTTGTTCTTGTAGAATGTTGAACGACTACCCCAACTAAAATCTATCCACTCAACAAAAATTATTTCAGAGAAATCATACTCTATGGTAAGTTGTTCTTGTAGAATGTTGAACGACTACCCAAACTAAAATCTATCCACTCAACAAAAATTATTTCAGAGAAATCATACTCCATGGTAAGTTGTTCTTGTAGAATGTTGAACGACTACCCCAACTAAAATCTATCCACTCAACAAAAATTATTTCACACCACAGACTCATCTTGGTCAGGATGGATTTGAAATCTATCATGGTTTCAGAGAAATCATACTCCATGGTAAGTTGTTCTTGTAGAATGTTGAACGACTACCCCAACTAAAATCTACCCACTCAACAAAAATTATTTCACACCACAGACTCATCTTGGTCAGGATCGATTTGAAATCTATCATGGTTTCAGAGAAATTATACTCCATGGTTCGTTGTTCTTGTAGAATGTTGAACGACTATCCCAACTAAAATCTATCCACTCAACAAAAATTATTTCACACCACAGACTCATATTGGTCAGGATCGATTTGAAATCTATCATGGTTTCAGAGAAATCATACTCCATGGTTCGTTGTTCTTGTAAAATGTTGAACGACTATCCCAACTAAAATCTATCCACTCAACAAAAATTATTTCAGAGAAATCATACTCCATGATTCGTTGTTCTTGTAGAATGTTGAACGACTACCCCAACTAAAATCTATCCACTCAACAAAAATTATTTCAGAGAAATCATACTCCATGGTAAGTTGTTCTTGTAGAATGTTGAACGACTACCCCAACTAAAATCTATCCACTCAACAAAAATTATTTCACACCACAGACTCATCTTGGTCAGGATCGATTTGAAATCTATCATGGTTTCAGAGAAATCATACTCCATGGTTCGTTGTTCTTGTAAAATGTTGAACGACTATCCCAACTAAAATCTATCCACTCAACAAAAATTATTTCAGAGAAATCATACTCCATGGTAAGTTGTTCTTGTAGAATGTTGAACGACTATCCCAACTAAAATCTATCCACTCAACAAAAATTATTTCACACCACAGACTCATCTTGGTCAGGATCGATTTGAAATCTATCATGGTTTCAGAGAAATCATACTCCATGGTTCGTTGTTCTTGTAGAATGTTGAACGACTACCCCAACTAAAATCTATCCACTCAACAAAAATTATTTCACACCACAGACTCATCTTGGTCAGGATCGATTTGAAATCTATCATGGTTTCAGAGAAATCATACTCCATGGTTCGTTGTTCTTGTAAAATGTTGAACGACTACCCCAACTAAAATCTATCGACTCAACAAAAATTATTTCAGAGAAATCATACTCCATGGTAAGTTGTTCTTGTAGAATGTTGAACGACTACCCCAACTAAAATCTATCCACTCAACAAAAATTATTTCACACCACAGACTCATCTTGGTCAGGATCGATTTGAAATCTATCATGGTTTCAGAGAAATCATACTCCATGGTTCGTTGTTCTTGTAAAATGTTGAACGACTATCCCAACTAAAATCTATCCACTCAACAAAAATTATTTCAGAGAAATCATACTCCATGGTAAGTTGTTCTTGTAGAATGTTGAACGACTATCCCAACTAAAATCTATCCACTCAACAAAAATTATTTCACACCACAGACTCATCTTGGTCAGGATCGATTTGAAATCTATCATGGTTGCAGAGGCATCATACTCCATGGTTCGTTGTTCTTGTAGAATGTTGAACGACTACCCCAACTAAAATCTATCCACTCAACAAAAATTATTTCACACCACAGACTCATCTTGGTCAGGATCGATTTGAAATCTATCATGGTTTCAGAGAAATCATACTCCATGGTTCGTTGTTCTTGTAGAATGTTGAACGACTACCCCAACTAAAATCTATCCACTCAACAAAAATTATTTCAGAGAAATCATACTCCATGGTAAGTTGTTCTTGTAGAATGTTGAACGACTACCCCAACTAAAATCTATCCACTCAACAAAAATTATTTCACACCACAGACTCATCTTGGTCAGGATCGATTTCAAATCTATCATGGTTTCAGAGAAATCATACTCCATGGTAAGTTGTTCTTGTAGAATGTTGAACGACTACCCCAACTAAAATCTACCCACTCAACAAAAATTATTTCACACCACAGACTCATCTTGGTCAGGATCGATTTGAAATCTATCATGGTTTCAGAGAAATCATACTCCATGGTTCGTTGTTCTTGTAGAATGTTGAGCGACTATTCCAACTAAAATCTATCCACTCAACAAAAATTATTTCACAGAAATCATACTCCATGGTTCGTTGTTCTTGTAGAATGTTGAACGACTATCCCAACTAAAATCTATCCACTCAACAAAAATTATTTCAGAGAAATCATACTCGTTCGTTGTTCTTGTAGAATGTTGAACGACTACCCCAACTAAAATCTATCCACTCAACAAAAATTATTTCAGAGAAATCATACTCCATGGTTCGTTGTTCTTGTAGAATGTTGAACGACTACCCCAACTAAAATCTATCCACTCAACAAAAATTATTTCAGAGAAATCATACTCCATGGTAAGTTGTTCTTGTAGAATGTTGAACGACTACCCCAACTAAAATCTATCCACTCAACAAAAATTATTTCACACCACAGACTCATCTTGGTCAGGATCGATTTGAAATCTATCATGGTTGCAGAGAAATCATACTCCATGGTTCGTTGTTCTTGTAGAATGTTGAACGACTACCCCTAACTAAAATCTATCCACTCAACAAAAATTATTTCAGAGAAATCATACTCCATGGTTCGTTGTTCTTGTAGAATGTTGAACGACTACCCCAACTAAAATCTATCCACTCAACCAAAATTATTTCACACCACAGACTCATCTTGGTCAGGATCGATTTGAAATCTATCATGGTTTCAGAGAAATCATACTCCATGGTTCGTTGTCCTTGTAGAATGTTGAACGACTACCCCAACTAAAATCTATCCACTCAACAAAAATTATTTCACACCACAGACTCATCTTGGTCAGGATCGATTTGAAATCTATCATGGTTTCAGAGAAATCATACTCCATGGTTCGTTGTTCTTGTAGAATGTTGGGCGACTATCCCAACTAAAATCTATCCACTCAATAAAAATTATTTCAGAGATATCATACTCCATGGTTCGTTGTTCTTGTAGAATGTTGAACGACTATCCCAACTAAAATCTATCCACTCAACAAAAATTATTTCAGAGAAATCATACTCCATGGTTCGTTGTTCTTGTAGAATGTTGAACGACTACCCCAACTAAAATCTATCCACTCAACAAAAATTATTTCACACCACAGACTCATCTTGGTCAGGATCGATTTGAAATATATCATGGTTTCAGAGAAATCATACTCCATGGTAAGTTGTTCTTGTAGAATGTTGAACGACTACCCCAACTAAAATCTATAGACTCAACAAAAATTATTTCAGAGAAATCATACTCCATGGTTCGTTGTTCTTGTAGAATGTTGAACGACTATCCCAACTAAAATCTATCCACTCAACAAAAATTATTTCACACCACAGACTCATCTTGGTCAGGATCGATTTGAAATCTATCATGGTTTCAGAGAAATCATACTCCATGGTAAGTTGTTCTTGTAGAATGTTGAACGACTACCCCAACTAAAATCTATCCACTCAACAAAAATTATTTCAGAGAAATCATACTCCATGGTTCGTTGTTCTTGTAGAATGTTGAACGACTACCCCAACTAAAATCTATCCACTCAACCAAAATTATTTCACACCACAGACTCATCTTGGTCAGGATCGATTTGAAATCTATCATGGTTTCAGAGAAATCATACTCCATGGTTCGTTGTTCTTGTAGAATGTTGAGCGACTATTCCAACTAAAATCTATCCACTCAACAAAAATTATTTCACAGAAATCATACTCCATGGTTCGTTGTTCTTGTAGAATGTTGAACGACTATCCCAACTAAAATCTATCCACTCAACAAAAATTATTTCATAGAAATCATAGTCCATGGTAAGTTGTTCTTGTAGAATGTTGAACGACTACCCCAACTAAAATCTATACACTCAACAAAAATTATTTCACACCACAGACTCATCTTGGTCAGGATCGATTTGAAATCTATCATGGTTGCAGAGAAATCATACTCCATGGTTCGTTGTTCTTGTAGAATGTTGAACGACTACCCCTAACTAAAATCTATCCACTCAACAAAAATTATTTCAGAGAAATCATACTCCATGGTTCGTTGTTCTTGTAGAATGTTGAACGACTACCCCAACTAAAATCTATCCACTCAACCAAAATTATTTCACACCACAGACTCATCTTGGTCAGGATCGATTTGAAATCTATCATGGTTTCAGAGAAATCATACTCCATGGTTCGTTGTCCTTGTAGAATGTTGAACGACTACCCCAACTAAAATCTATCCACTCAACAAAAATTATTTCACACCACAGACTCATCTTGGTCAGGATCGATTTGTAATCTATCATGGTTTCAGAGAAATCATACTCCATGGTTCGTTGTTCTTGTAGAATGTTGGGCGACTATCCCAACTAAAATCTATCCACTCAATAAAAATTATTTCAGAGATATCATACTCCATGGTTCGTTGTTCTTGTAGAATGTTGAACGACTATCCCAACTAAAATCTATCCACTCAACAAAAATTATTTCAGAGAAATCATACTCCATGGTTCGTTGTTCTTGTAGAATGTTGAACGACTACCCCAACTAAAATCTATCCACTCAACAAAAATTATTTCACACCACAGACTCATCTTGGTCAGGATCGATTTGAAATCTATCATGGTTGCAGAGAAATCATACTCCATGGTTCGTTGTTCTTGTAGAATGTTGAACGACTACCCCTAACTAAAATCTATCCACTCAACAAAAATTATTTCAGAGAAATCATACTCCATGGTTCGTTGTTCTTGTAGAATGTTGAACGACTACCCCAACTAAAATCTATCCACTCAACCAAAATTATTTCAGAGAAATCATACTCCATGGTTCGTTGTTCTTGTAGAATGTTGAACGACTACCCCAACTAAAATCTATCCACTCAACCAAAATTATTTCACACCACAGACTCATCTTGGTCAGGATCGATTTGAAATCTATCATGGTTTCAGAGAAATCATACTCCATGGTAAGTTGTTCTTGTAGAATGTTGAACGACTACCCCTAACTAAAATCTATCCACTCAACAAAAATTATTTCAGAGAAATCATACTCCATGGTTCGTTGTTCTTGTAGAATGTTGAACGACTACCCCAACTAAAATCTATCCACTCAACCAAAATTATTTCACACCACAGACTCATCTTGGTCAGGATCGATTTGAAATCTATCATGGTTTCAGAGAAATCATACTCCATGGTTCGTTGTTCTTGTAGAATGTTGAACGACTACCCCTAACTAAAATCTATCCACTCAACAAAAATTATTTCAGAGAAATCATACTCCATGGTTCGTTGTTCTTGTAGAATGTTGAACGACTACCCCAACTAAAATCTATCCACTCAACCAAAATTATTTCACACCACAGACTCATCTTGGTCAGGATCGATTTGAAATCTATCATGGTTTCAGAGAAATCATACTCCATGGTTCGTTGTCCTTGTAGAATGTTGAACGACTACCCCAACTAAAATCTATCCACTCAACAAAAATTATTTCACACCACAGACTCATCTTGGTCAGGATCGATTTGAAATCTATCATGGTTTCAGAGAAATCATACTCCATGGTTCGTTGTTCTTGTAGAATGTTGGGCGACTATCCCAACTAAAATCTATCCACTCAATAAAAATTATTTCAGAGATATCATACTCCATGGTTCGTTGTTCTTGTAGAATGTTGAACGACTATCCCAACTAAAATCTATCCACTCAACAAAAATTATTTCAGAGAAATCATACTCCATGGTTCGTTGTTCTTGTAGAATGTTGAACGACTACCCCAACTAAAATCTATCCACTCAACAAAAATTATTTCAGAGAAATCATACTCCATGGTAAGTTGTTCTTGTAGAATGTTGAACGACTACCCCAACTAAAATCTATCCACTCAACAAAAATTATTTCACACCACAGACTCATCTTGGTCAGGATCGATTTGAAATCTATCATGCTTTCAGAGAAATCATACTCCATGGTAAGTTGTTCTTGTAGAATGTTGAACGACTACCCCAACTAAAATCTATCCACTCAACAAAAATTATTTCATAGAAATCATAGGCCATGGTAAGTTGTTCTTGTAGAATGTTGAACGACTACCCCAACTAAAATCTATCCACTCAACAAAAATTATTTCACACCACAGACTCATCTTGGTCAGGATCGATTTGAAATCTATCATGGTTGCAGAGAAATCATACTCCATGGTTCGTTGTTCTTGTAGAATGTTGAACGACTACCCCTAACTAAAATCTATCCACTCAACAAAAATTATTTCAGAGAAATCATACTCCATGGTTCGTTGTTCTTGTAGAATGTTGAACGACTACCCCAACTAAAATCTATCCACTCAACCAAAATTATTTCACACCACAGACTCATCTTGGTCAGGATCGATTTGAAATCTATCATGGTTTCAGAGAAATCATACTCCATGGTAAGTTGTCCTTGTAGAATGTTGAACGACTACCCCAACTAAAATCTATCCACTCAACAAAAATTATTTCACACCACAGACTCATCTTGGTCAGGATCGATTTGAAATCTATCATGGTTTCAGAGAAATCATACTCCATGGTTCGTTGTTCTTGTAGAATGTTGGGCGACTATCCCAACTAAAATCTATCCACTCAACAAAAATTATTTCAGAGAAATCATACTCCATGGTTCGTTGTTCTTGTAGAATGTTGAACGACTACCCCAACTAAAATCTATCCACTCAACAAAAATTATTTCAGAGAAATCATACTCCATGGTTCGTTGTTCTTGTAGAATGTTGAACGACTACCCCAACTAAAATCTATCCACTCAACAAATATTATTTCACACCACAGACTCATCTCGGTCAGGATCGATTTGAAATCTATCATGGTTTCAGAGAAATCATAGTCCATGGTTCGTTGTTCTTGTAGAATGTTGAACGACTACCCCAACTAAAATCTATCCACTCAACAAAAATTATTTCAGAGAAATCATACTCCATGGTTCGTTGTTCTTGTAGAATGTTGAACGACTACCCCAACTAAAATCTATCCACTCAACAAAAATTATTTCAGAGAAATCATACTCCATGGTAAGTTGTTCTTGTAGAATGTTGAACGACTACCCCAACTAAAATCTATCCACTCAACAAAAATTATTTCACACCACAGACTCATCTTGGTCAGGATCGATTTGAAATCTATCATGGTTGCAGAGAAATCATACTCCATGGTTCGTTGTTCTTGTAGAATGTTGAACGACTACCCCTAACTAAAATCTATCCACTCAACAAAAATTATTTCAGAGAAATCATACTCCATGGTTCGTTGTTCTTGTAGAATGTTGAACGACTACCCCAACTAAAATCTATCCACTCAACCAAAATTATTTCACACCACAGACTCATCTTGGTCAGGATCGATTTGAAATCTATCATGGTTTCAGAGAAATCATACTCAATGGTTCGTTGTTCTTGTAGAATGTTGGGCGACTATCCCAACTAAAATCTATCCACTCAATAAAAATTATTTCACACCACAGACTCATCTTGGTCAGGATCGATTTGAAATCTATCATGGTTTCAGAGAAATCATACTCCATGGTAAGTTGTTCTTGTAGAATGTTGAACGACTACCCCAACTAAAATCTATCCACTCAACAAAAATTATTTCAGAGAAATCATACTCCATGGTTCGTTGTTCTTGTAGAATGTTGAACGACTACCCCAACTAAAATCTATCCACTCAACCAAAATTATTTCACACCACAGACTCATCTTGGTCAGGATCGATTTGAAATCTATCATGGTTTCAGAGAAATCATACTCCATGGTTCGTTGTTCTTGTAGAATGTTGAGCGACTATTCCAACTAAAATCTATCCACTCAACAAAAATTATTTCACAGAAATCATACTCCATGGTTCGTTGTTCTTGTAGAATGTTGAACGACTATCCCAACTAAAATCTATCCACTCAACAAAAATTATTTCAGAGAAATCATACTCCATGGTTCGTTGTTCTTGTAGAATGTTGAACGACTACCCCAACTAAAATCTATCCACTCAACCAAAATTATTTCACACCACAGACTCATCTTGGTCAGGATCGATTTGAAATCTATCATGGTTTCAGAGAAATCATACTCCATGGTTCGTTGTTCTTGTAGAATGTTGAGCGACTATTCCAACTAAAATCTATCCACTCAACAAAAATTATTTCATAGAAATCATACTCCATGGTTCGTTGTTCTTGTAGAATGTTGAACGATTAACCCAACTAAAATCTATCCACTCAACAAAAATGATTTCACACCACAGACTCATCTTGGTCAGGATCGATTTGAAATCTATCATGGTTTCAGAGAAATCATAGTCCATGGTAAGTTGTTCTTGTAGAATGTTGAACGACTACCCCAACTAAAATCTATCCACTCAACAAAAATTATTTCAGAGAAATCATACTCCATGGTTCGTTGTTCTTGTAGAATGTTGAACGACTGCCCCAACTAAAATCTATCCACTCAGCAAAAATTATTTCAGAGAAATCATACTCCATGGTAAGTTGTTCTTGTAGAATGTTGAACGACTACCCCAACTAAAATCTATCCACTCAACAAAAATTATTTCACACCACAGACTCATCTTGGTCAGGATCGATTTGAAATCTATCATGGTTGCAGAGAAATCATACTCCATGGTTCGTTGTTCTTGTAGAATGTTGAACGACTACCCCTAACTAAAATCTATCCACTCAACAAAAATTATTTCAGAGAAATCATACTCCATGGTTCGTTGTTCTTGTAGAATGTTGAACGACTACCCCAACTAAAATCTATCCACTCAACCAAAATTATTTCACACCACAGACTCATCTTGGTCAGGATCGATTTGAAATCTATCATGGTTTCAGAGAAATCATACTCCATGGTAAGTTGTTCTTGTAGAATGTCGAACGACTACCCCAACTAAAATCTATCCACTCAACAAAAATTATTTCATAGAAATCATAGTCCATGGTAAGTTGTTCTTGTAGAATGTTGAACGACTACCCCAACTAAAATCTATCCACTCAACAAAAATTATTTCACACCACAGACTCATCTTGGTCAGGATCGATTTGAAATCTATCATGGTTTCAGAGAAATCATACTCCATGGTTCGTTGTTCTTGTAGAATGTTGAACGACTATCCCAACTAAAATCTATCCACTCAACAAAAATTATTTCAGAGAAATCATACTCGTTCGTTGTTCTTGTAGAATGTTGAACGACTACCCCAACTAAAATCTATCCACTCAACAAAAATTATTTCAGAGAAATCATAGTCCATGGTAAGTTGTTCTTGTAGAATGTTGAACGACTACCCCAACTAAAATCTATCCACTCAACAAAAATTATTTCAGAGAAATCATACTCCATGGTAAGTTGTTCTTGTAGAATGTTGAACGACTACCCCAACTAAAATCTATCCACTCAACAAAAATTATTTCACACCACAGACTCATCTTGGTCAGGATCGATTTGAAATCTATCATGGTTGCAGAGAAATCATACTCCATGGTTCGTTGTTCTTGTAGAATGTTGAACGACTACCCCTAACTAAAATCTATCCACTCAACAAAAATTATTTCAGAGAAATCATACTCCATGGTTCGTTGTTCTTGTAGAATGTTGAACGACTACCCCAACTAAAATCTATCCACTCAACCAAAATTATTTCACACCACAGACTCATCTTGGTCAGGATCGATTTGAAATCTATCATGGTTTCAGAGAAATCATACTCCATGGTTCGTTGTCCTTGTAGAATGTTGAGCGACTACCCCAACTAAAATCTATCCACTCAACAAAAATTATTTCACACCACAGACTCATCTTGGTCAGGATCGATTTGAAATCTATCATGGTTTCAGAGAAATCATACTCCATGGTTCGTTGTTCTTGTAGAATGTTGGGCGACTATCCCAACTAAAATCTATCCACTCAATAAAAATTATTTCAGAGATATCATACTCCATGGTTCGTTGTTCTTGTAGAATGTTGAACGACTATCCCAACTAAAATCTATCCACTCAACAAAAATTATTTCAGAGAAATCATACTCCATGGTTCGTTGTTCTTGTAGAATGTTGAACGACTACCCCAACTAAAATCTATCCACTCAACAAAAATGATTTCACACCACAGACTCATCTTGGTCAGGATCGATTTGAAATATATCATGGTTTCAGAGAAATCATACTCCATGGTAAGTTGTTCTTGTAGAATGTTGAACGACTACCTAAACTAAAATCTATCCACTCAACAAAAATTATTTCATAGAAATCATACTCCATGGTTCGTTGTTCTTGTAGAATGTTGAACGATTAACCCAACTAAAATCTATCCACTCAACAAAAATTATTTCACACCACAGACTCATCTTGGTCAGGATCGATTTGAAATCTATCATGGTTGCAGAGAAATCATACTCCATGGTAAGTTGTTCTTGTAGAATGTTGAACGACTACCCCAACTAAAATCTATCCACTCAACAAAAATTATTTCACACCACAGACTCATCTTGGTCAGGATCGATTTGAAATCTATCATGGTTTCAGAGAAATCATACTCCATGGTTCGTTGTTCTTGTAGAATGTTGAACGACTATCCCAACTAAAATCTATCCACTCAACAAAAATTATTTCAGAGAAATCATACTCGTTCGTTGTTCTTGTAGAATGTTGAACGACTACCCCAACTAAAATCTATCCACTCAACAAAAATTATTTCAGAGAAATCATACTCCATGGTTCGTTGTTCTTGTAGAATGTTGAACGACTACCCCAACTAAAATCTATCCACTCAACAAAAATTATTTCAGAGAAATCATACTCCATGGTAAGTTGTTCTTGTAGAATGTTGAACGACTACCCCAACTAAAATCTATCCACTCAACAAAAATTATTTCACACCACAGACTCATCTTGGTCAGGATCGATTTGAAATCTATCATGGTTGCAGAGAAATCATACTCCATGGTTCGTTGTTCTTGTAGAATGTTGAACGACTACCCCTAACTAAAATCTATCCACTCAACAAAAATTATTTCAGAGAAATCATACTCCATGGTTCGTTGTTCTTGTAGAATGTTGAACGACTATCCCAACTAAAATCTATCCACTCAACAAAAATTATTTCAGAGAAATCATACTCCATGGTTCGTTGTTCTTGTAGAATGTTGAACGACTACCCCAACTAAAATCTATCCACTCAACAAAAATTATTTCACACCACAGACTCATCTTGGTCAGGATCGATTTGAAATCTATCATGGTTGCAGAGAAATCATACTCCATGGTTCGTTGTTCTTGTAGAATGTTGAACGACTACCCCTAACTAAAATCTATCCACTCAACAAAAATTATTTCAGAGAAATCATACTCCATGGTAAGTTGTTCTTGTAGAATGTTGAACGACTACCCCAACTAAAATCTATCCACTCAACAAAAATTATTTCACACCACAGACTCATCTTGGTCAGGATCGATTTGAAATCTATCATGGTTTCAGAGAAATCATACTCCATGGTTCGTTGTTCTTGTAGAATGTTGGGCGACTATCCCAACTAAAATCTATCCACTCAATAAAAATTATTTCAGAGATATCATACTCCATGGTTCGTTGTTCTTGTAGAATGTTGAACGACTATCCCAACTAAAATCTATCCACTCAACAAAAATTATTTCAGAGAAATCATACTCCATGGTTCGTTGTTCTTGTAGAATGTTGAACGACTATCCCAACTAAAATCTATCCACTCAACAAAAATTATTTCACACCACAGACTCATCTTGGTCAGGATCGATTTGAAATCTATCATGGTTGCAGAGAAATCATACTCCATGGTAAGTTGTTCTTGTAGAATGTTGAACGACTACCCCAACTAAAATCTATCCACTCAACAAAAATTATTTCACACCACAGACTCATCTTGGTCAGGATCGATTTGAAATATATCATGGTTTCAGAGAAATCATACTCCATGGTAAGTTGTTCTTGTAGAATGTTGAACGACTACCCCAACTAAAATCTATCCACTCAACAAAAATTATTTCATAGAAATCATACTCCATGGTTCGTTGTTCTTGTAGAATGTTGAACGACTATCCCAACTAAAATCTATCCACTCAACAAAAATTATTTCACACCACAGACTCATCTTGGTCAGGATCGATTTGAAATCTATCATGGTTGCAGAGAAATCATACTCCATGGTAAGTTGTTCTTGTAGAATGTTGAACGACTACCCCAACTAAAATCTACCCACTCAACAAAAATTATTTCACACCACAGACTCATCTTGGTCAGGATCGATTTGAAATCTATCATGGTTTCAGAGAAATCATACTCCATGGTTCGTTGTTCTTGTAGAATGTTGAGCGACTATTCCAACTAAAATCTATCCACTCAACAAAAATTATTTCACAGAAATCATACTCCATGGTTCGTTGTTCTTGTAGAATGTTGAACGACTATCCCAACTAAAATCTATCCACTCAACAAAAATTATTTCAGAGAAATCATACTCGTTCGTTGTTCTTGTAGAATGTTGAACGACTACCCCAACTAAAATCTATCCACTCAACAAAAATTATTTCAGAGAAATCATACTCCATGGTTCGTTGTTCTTGTAGAATGTTGAACGACTACCCCAACTAAAATCTATCCACTCAACAAAAATTATTTCAGAGAAATCATACTCCATGGTAAGTTGTTCTTGTAGAATGTTGAACGACTACCCCAACTAAAATCTATCCACTCAACAAAAATTATTTCACACCACAGACTCATCTTGGTCAGGATCGATTTGAAATCTATCATGGTTGCAGAGAAATCATACTCCATGGTTCGTTGTTCTTGTAGAATGTTGAACGACTACCCCAACTAAAATCTATCCACTCAAAAAAAATTATTTCACACCACAGACTCATCTTGGTCAGGATCGATTTGAAATCTATCATGGTTTCAGAGAAATCATACTCCATGGTAAGTTGTTCTTGTAGAATGTTGAACGACTACCCCAACTAAAATCTATCCACTCAACAAAAATTATTTCATAGAAATCATAGTCCATCGTAAGTTGTTCTTGTAGAATGTTGAACGACTACCCCAAATAAAATCTATCCACTCAACAAAAATTATTTCACACCACAGACTCATCTTGGTCAGGATCGATTTGAAATCTATCATGGTTTCAGAGAAATCATACTCCATGGTTCGTTGTTCTTGTAGAATGTTGAACGACTATCCCAACTAAAATCTATCCACTCAACAAAAATTATTTCAGAGAAATCATACTCGTTCGTTGTTCTTGTAGAATGTTGAACGACTACCCCAACTAAAATCTATCCACTCAACAAAAATTATTTCAGAGAAATCATACTCCATGGTTCGTTGTTCTTGTAGAATGTTGAACGACTACCCCAACTAAAATCTATCCACTCAACAAAAATTATTTCAGAGAAATCATACTCGTTCGTTGTTCTTGTAGAATGTTGAACGACTACCCCAACTAAAATCTATCCACTCAACAAAAATTATTTCACAGAAATCATACTCCATGGTTCGTTGTCCTTGTAGAATGTTGAACGACTACCCCAACTAAAATCTATCCACTCAACCAAAATTATTTCACACCACAGACTCATCTTGGTCAGGATCGATTTGAAATCTATCATGGTTTCAGAGAAATCATACTCCATGGTTCGTTGTTCTTGTAGAATATTGAGCGACTATTCCAACTAAAATCTATCCACTCAACAAAAATTATTTCACAGAAATCATACTCCATGGTTCGTTGTTCTTGTAGAATGTTGAACGACTATCCCAACTAAAATCTATCCACTCAACAAAAATTATTTCAGAGAAATCATACTCCATGGTTCGTTGTTCTTGTAGAATGTTGAACGACTACCCCAACTAAAATCTATAAACTCAACAAAAATTATTTCACACCACAGACTCATCTTGGTCAGGATCGATTTGAAATATATCATGGTTTCAGAGAAATCATACTCCATGGTAAGTTGTTCTTGTAGAATGTTGAACGACTACCCCAACTAAAATCTATCCACTCAACAAAAATTATTTCATAGAAATCATACTCCATGGTTCGTTGTTCTTGTAGAATGTTGAACGACTATCCCAACTAAAATCTGTCCACTCAACAAAAATTATTTCACACCACAGACTCATCTTGGTCAGGATCGATTTGAAAACTATCATGGTTGCAGAGAAATCATACTCCATGGTAAGTTGTTCTTGTAGAATGTTGAACGACTACCCCAACTAAAATCTACCCACTCAACAAAAATTATTTCACACCACAGACTCATCTTGGTCAGGATCGATTTGAAATCTATCATGGTTTCAGAGAAATCATACTCCATGGTTCGTTGTTCTTGTAGAATGTTGAACGACTACCCCAACTAAAATCTATCCACTCAAAAAAAATTATTTCACACCACAGACTCATCTTGGTCAGGATCGATTTGAAATCTATCATGGTTTCAGAGAAATCATACTCCATGGTAAGTTGTTCTTGTAGAATGTTGAACGACTACCCCAACTAAAATCTATCCACTCAACAAAAATTATTTCATAGAAATCATAGTCCATCGTAAGTTGTTCTTGTAGAATGTTGAACGACTACCCCAAATAAAATCTATCCACTCAACAAAAATTATTTCACACCACAGACTCATCTTGGTCAGGATCGATTTGAAATCTATCATGGTTTCAGAGAAATCATACTCCATGGTTCGTTGTTCTTGTAGAATGTTGAACGACTATCCCAACTAAAATCTATCCACTCAACAAAAATTATTTCAGAGAAATCATACTCGTTCGTTGTTCTTGTAGAATGTTGAACGACTACCCCAACTAAAATCTATCCACTCAACAAAAATTATTTCAGAGAAATCATACTCCATGGTTCGTTGTTCTTGTAGAATGTTGAACGACTACCCCAACTAAAATCTATCCACTCAACAAAAATTATTTCAGAGAAATCATACTCGTTCGTTGTTCTTGTAGAATGTTGAACGACTACCCCAACTAAAATCTATCCACTCAACAAAAATTATTTCACAGAAATCATACTCCATGGTTCGTTGTCCTTGTAGAATGTTGAACGACTACCCCAACTAAAATCTATCCACTCAACCAAAATTATTTCACACCACAGACTCATCTTGGTCAGGATCGATTTGAAATCTATCATGGTTTCAGAGAAATCATACTCCATGGTTCGTTGTTCTTGTAGAATATTGAGCGACTATTCCAACTAAAATCTATCCACTCAACAAAAATTATTTCACAGAAATCATACTCCATGGTTCGTTGTTCTTGTAGAATGTTGAACGACTATCCCAACTAAAATCTATCCACTCAACAAAAATTATTTCAGAGAAATCATACTCCATGGTTCGTTGTTCTTGTAGAATGTTGAACGACTACCCCAACTAAAATCTATAAACTCAACAAAAATTATTTCACACCACAGACTCATCTTGGTCAGGATCGATTTGAAATATATCATGGTTTCAGAGAAATCATACTCCATGGTAAGTTGTTCTTGTAGAATGTTGAACGACTACCCCAACTAAAATCTATCCACTCAACAAAAATTATTTCATAGAAATCATACTCCATGGTTCGTTGTTCTTGTAGAATGTTGAACGACTATCCCAACTAAAATCTGTCCACTCAACAAAAATTATTTCACACCACAGACTCATCTTGGTCAGGATCGATTTGAAAACTATCATGGTTGCAGAGAAATCATACTCCATGGTAAGTTGTTCTTGTAGAATGTTGAACGACTACCCCAACTAAAATCTACCCACTCAACAAAAATTATTTCACACCACAGACTCATCTTGGTCAGGATCGATTTGAAATCTATCATGGTTTCAGAGAAATCATACTCCATGGTTCGTTGTTCTTGTAGAATGTTGAGCGACTATTCCAACTAAAATCTATCCACTCAACAAAAATTATTTCACAGAAATCATACTCCATGGTTCGTTGTTCTTGTAGAATGTTGAACGACTATCCCAACTAAAATCTATCCACTCAACAAAAATTATTTCAGAGAAATCATACTCGTTCGTTGTTCTTGTAGAATGTTGAACGACTACCCCAACTAAAATCTATCCACTCAACAAAAATTATTTCAGAGAAATCATACTCCATGGTTCGTTGTTCTTGTAGAATGTTGAACGACTACCCCAACTAAAATCTATCCACTCAACAAAAATTATTTCAGAGAAATCATACTCCATGGTAAGTTGTTCTTGTAGAATGTTGAACGACTACCCCAACTAAAATCTATCCACTCAACAAAAATTATTTCACACCACAGACTCATCTTGGTCAGGATCGATTTGAAATCTATCATGGTTGCAGAGAAATCATACTCCATGGTTCGTTGTTCTTGTAGAATGTTGAACGACTACCCCTAACTAAAATCTATCCACTCAACAAAAATTATTTCAGAGAAATCATACTCCATGGTTCGTTGTTCTTGTAGAATGTTGAACGACTACCCCAACTAAAATCTATCCACTCAACAAAAATTATTTCAGAGAAATCATACTCCATGGTAAGTTGTTCTTGTAGAATGTTGAACGACTACCCCAACTAAAATCTATCCACTCAACAAAAATTATTTCACACCACAGACTCATCTTGGTCAGGATCGATTTGAAATCTATCATGGTTGCAGAGAAATCATACTCCATGGTTCGTTGTTCTTGTAGAATGTTGAACGACTACCCCAACTAAAATCTATCCACTCAAAAAAAATTATTTCACACCACAGACTCATCTTGGTCAGGATCGATTTGAAATCTATCATGGTTTCAGAGAAATCATACTCCATGGTTCGTTGTTCTTGTAGAATGTTGAGCGACTATTCCAACTAAAATCTATCCACTCAACAAAAATTATTTCACAGAAATCATACTCCATGGTTCGTTGTTCTTGTAGAATGTTGAACGACTATCCCAACTAAAATCTATCCACTCAACAAAAATTATTTCAGAGAAATCATACTCGTTCGTTGTTCTTGTAGAATGTTGAACGACTACCCCAACTAAAATCTATCCACTCAACAAAAATTATTTCAGAGAAATCATACTCCATGGTTCGTTGTTCTTGTAGAATGTTGAACGACTACCCCAACTAAAATCTATCCACTCAACAAAAATTATTTCAGAGAAATCATACTCCATGGTAAGTTGTTCTTGTAGAATGTTGAACGACTATCCCAACTAAAATCTATCCACTCAACAAAAATTATTTCACACCACAGACTCATCTTGGTCAGGATCGATTTGAAATCTATCATGGTTGCAGAGAAATCATACTCCATGGTTCGTTGTTCTTGTAGAATGTTGAACGACTACCCCTAACTAAAATCTATCCACTCAACAAAAATTATTTCAGAGAAATCATACTCCATGGTTCGTTGTTCTTGTAGAATGTTGAACGACTACCCCAACTAAAATCTATCCACTCAACAAAAATTATTTCAGAGAAATCATACTCCATGGTAAGTTGTTCTTGTAGAATGTTGAACGACTACCCCAACTAAAATCTATCCACTCAACAAAAATTATTTCACACCACAGACTCATCTTGGTCAGGATCGATTTGAAATCTATCATGGTTGCAGAGAAATCATACTCCATGGTTCGTTGTTCTTGTAGAATGTTGAACGACTACCCCAACTAAAATCTATCCACTCAAAAAAAATTATTTCACACCACAGACTCATCTTGGTCAGGATCGATTTGAAATCTATCATGGTTTCAGAGAAATCATACTCCATGGTAAGTTGTTCTTGTAGAATGTTGAACGACTACCCCAACTAAAATCTATCCACTCAACAAAAATTATTTCATAGAAATCATAGTCCATCGTAAGTTGTTCTTGTAGAATGTTGAACGACTACCCCAAATAAAATCTATCCACTCAACAAAAATTATTTCACACCACAGACTCATCTTGGTCAGGATCGATTTGAAATCTATCATGGTTTCAGAGAAATCATACTCCATGGTTCGTTGTTCTTGTAGAATGTTGAACGACTATCCCAACTAAAATCTATCCACTCAACAAAAATTATTTCAGAGAAATCATACTCGTTCGTTGTTCTTGTAGAATGTTGAACGACTACCCCAACTAAAATCTATCCACTCAACAAAAATTATTTCAGAGAAATCATACTCCATGGTTCGTTGTTCTTGTAGAATGTTGAACGACTACCCCAACTAAAATCTATCCACTCAACAAAAATTATTTCAGAGAAATCATACTCGTTCGTTGTTCTTGTAGAATGTTGAACGACTACCCCAACTAAAATCTATCCACTCAACAAAAATTATTTCAGAGAAATCATACTCCATGGTTCGTTGTCCTTGTAGAATGTTGAACGACTACCCCAACTAAAATCTATCCACTCAACCAAAATTATTTCACACCACAGACTCATCTTGGTCAGGATCGATTTGAAATCTATCATGGTTTCAGAGAAATCATACTCCATGGTTCGTTGTTCTTGTAGAATGTTGAGCGACTATTCCAACTAAAATCTATCCACTCAACAAAAATTATTTCACAGAAATCATACTCCATGGTTCGTTGTTCTTGTAGAATGTTGAACGACTATCCCAACTAAAATCTATCCACTCAACAAAAATTATTTCAGAGAAATCATACTCGTTCGTTGTTCTTGTAGAATGTTGAACGACTACCCCAACTAAAATCTATCCACTCAACAAAAATTATTTCAGAGAAATCATACTCCATGGTTCGTTGTTCTTGTAGAATGTTGAACGACTACCCCAACTAAAATCTATCCACTCAACAAAAATTATTTCAGAGAAATCATACTCCATGGTAAGTTGTTCTTGTAGAATGTTGAACGACTACCCCAACTAAAATCTATCCACTCAACAAAAATTATTTCACACCACAGACTCATCTTGGTCAGGATCGATTTGAAATCTATCATGGTTGCAGAGAAATCATACTCCATGGTTCGTTGTTCTTGTAGAATGTTGAACGACTACCCCTAACTAAAATCTATCCACTCAACAAAAATTATTTCAGAGAAATCATACTCCATGGTTCGTTGTTCTTGTAGAATGTTGAACGACTACCCCAACTAAAATCTATCCACTCAACAAAAATTATTTCAGAGAAATCATACTCCATGGTAAGTTGTTCTTGTAGAATGTTGAACGACTACCCCAACTAAAATCTATCCACTCAACAAAAATTATTTCACACCACAGACTCATCTTGGTCAGGATCGATTTGAAATCTATCATGGTTGCAGAGAAATCATACTCCATGGTTCGTTGTTCTTGTAGAATGTTGAACGACTACCCCAACTAAAATCTATCCACTCAAAAAAAATTATATCACACCACAGACTCATCTTGGTCAGGATCGATTTGAAATCTATCATGGTTTCAGAGAAATCATACTCCATGGTAAGTTGTTCTTGTAGAATGTTGAACGACTACCCCAACTAAAATCTATCCACTCAACAAAAATTATTTCATAGAAATCATAGTCCATCGTAAGTTGTTCTTGTAGAATGTTGAACGACTACCCCAAATAAAATCTACCCACTCAACAAAAATTATTTCACACCACAGACTCATCTTGGTCAGGATCGATTTGAAATCTATCATGGTTTCAGAGAAATCATACTCCATGGTTCGTTGTTCTTGTAGAATGTTGAACGACTATCCCAACTAAAATCTATCCACTCAACAAAAATTATTTCAGAGAAATCATACTCGTTCGTTGTTCTTGTAGAATGTTGAACGACTACCCCAACTAAAATCTATCCACTCAACAAAAATTATTTCAGAGAAATCATACTCCATGGTTCGTTGTTCTTGTAGAATGTTGAACGACTACCCCAACTAAAATCTATCCACTCAACAAAAATTATTTCAGAGAAATCATACTCGTTCGTTGTTCTTGTAGAATGTTGAACGACTACCCCAACTAAAATCTATCCACTCAACAAAAATTATTTCAGAGAAATCATACTCCATGGTTCGTTGTCCTTGTAGAATGTTGAACGACTACCCCAACTAAAATCTATCCACTCAACCAAAATTATTTCACACCACAGACTCATCTTGGTCAGGATCGATTTGAAATCTATCATGGTTTCAGAGAAATCATACTCCATGGTTCGTTGTTCTTGTAGAATATTGAGCGACTATTCCAACTAAAATCTATCCACTCAACAAAAATTATTTCAGAGAAATCATACTCCATGGTTCGTTGTTCTTGTAGAATGTTGAACGACTATCCCAACTAAAATCTATCCACTCAACAAAAATTATTTCAGAGAAATCATACTCGTTCGTTGTTCTTGTAGAATGTTGAACGACTACCCCAACTAAAATCTATCCACTCAACAAAAATTATTTCAGAGAAATCATACTCCATGGTTCGTTGTTCTTGTAGAATGTTGAACGACTACCCCAACTAAAATCTATCCACTCAACCAAAATTATTTCACACCACAGACTCATCTTGTTCAGGATCGATTTTAAATCTATCATGGTTTCAGAGAAATCATACTCCATGGTTCGTTGTTCTTGTAGAATGTTGAGCGACTATTCCAACTAAAATCTATCCACTCAACAAAAATTATTTCACAGAAATCATACTCCATGGTTCGTTGTTCTTGTAGAATGTTGAACGACTATCCCAACTAAAATCTATCCACTCAACAAAAATTATTTCAGAGAAATCATACTCGTTCGTTGTTCTTGTAGAATGTTGAACGACTACCCCAACTAAAATCTATCCACTCAACAAAAATTATTTCAGAGAAATCATACTCCATGGTTCGTTGTTCTTGTAGAATGTTGAACGACTACCCCAACTAAAATCTATCCACTCAACAAAAATTATTTCAGAGAAATCATACTCCATGGTAAGTTGTTCTTGTAGAATGTTGAACGACTACCCCAACTAAAATCTATCCACTCAACAAAAATTATTTCACACCACAGACTCATCTTGGTCAGGATCGATTTGAAATCTATCATGGTTGCAGAGAAATCATACACCATGGTTCGTTGTTCTTGTAGAATGTTGAACGACTACCCCTAACTAAAATCTATCCACTCAACAAAAATTATTTCAGAGAAATCATACTCCATGGTTCGTTGTTCTTGTAGAATGTTGAACGACTACCCCAACTAAAATCTATCCACTCAACAAAAATTATTTCAGAGAAATCATACTCCATGGTAAGTTGTTCTTGTAGAATGTTGAACGACTACCCCAACTAAAATCTATCCACTCAACAAAAATTATTTCACACCACAGACTCATCTTGGCCAGGATCGATTTGAAATCTATCATGGTTGCAGAGAAATCATACTCCATGGTTCGTTGTTCTTGTAGAATGTTGAACGACTACCCCAACTAAAATCTATCCACTCAACCAAAATTATTTCACACCACAGACTCATCTTGGTCAGGATCGATTTGAAATCTATCATGGTTTCAGAGAAATCATACTCCATGGTAAGTTGTTCTTGTAGAATGTTGAACGACTACCCCAACTAAAATCTATCCACTCAACAAAAATTATTTCATAGAAATCATAGTCCATGGTAAGTTGTTCTTGTAGAATGTTGAACGACTACCCCAACTAAAATCTATCCACTCAACAAAAATTATTTCACACCACAGACTCATCTTGGTCAGGATCGATTTGAAATCTATCATGGTTTCAGAGAAATCATACTCCATGGTTCGTTGTTCTTGTAGAATGTTGAACGACTATCCCAACTAAAATCTATCCACTCAACAAAAATTATTTCAGAGAAATCATACTCGTTCGTTGTTCTTGTAGAATGTTGAACGACTACCCCAACTAAAATCTATCCACTCAACAAAAATTATTTCATAGAAATCATAGTCCATGGTAAGTTGTTCTTGTAGAATGTTGAACGACTACCCCAACTAAAATCTATCCACTCAACAAAAATTATTTCACACCACAGACTCATCTTGGTCAGGATCGATTTGAAATCTATCATGGTTTCAGAGAAATCATACTCCATGGTTCGTTGTTCTTGTAGAATGTTGGGCGACTATCCCAACTAAAATCTATCCACTCAATAAAAATTATTTCAGAGATATCATACTCCATGGTTCGTTGTTCTTGTAGAATGTTGAACGACTATCCCAACTAAAATCTATCCACTCAACAAAAATTATTTCAGAGAAATCATACTCCATGGTTCGTTGTTCTTGTAGAATGTTGAACGACTACCCCAACTAAAATCTATCCACTCAACAAAAATTATTTCACACCACAGACTCATCTTGGTCAGGATCGATTTGAAATATATCATGGTTTCAGAGAAATCATACTCCATGGTAAGTTGTTCTTGTAGAATGTTGAACGACTACCCCAACTAAAATCTATCCACTCAACAAAAATTATTTCATAGAAATCATACTCCATGGTTCGTTGTTCTTGTAGAATGTTGAACGATTAACCCAACTAAAATCTATCCACTCAACAAAAATTATTTCACACCACAGACTCATCTTGGTCAGGATCGATTTGAAATCTATCATGGTTGCAGAGAAATCATACTCCATGGTAAGTTGTTCTTGTAGAATGTTGAACGACTACCCCAACTAAAATCTACCCACTCAACAAAAATTATTTCACACCACAGACTCATCTTGGTCAGGATCGATTTGAAATCTGTCATGGTTTCAGAGAAATCATACTCCATGGTTCGTTGTTCTTGTAGAATGTTGAGCGACTATCCCAACTAAAATCTATCCACTCAACAAAAATTATTTCACAGAAATCATACTCCATGGTTCGTTGTTCTTGTAGAATGTTGAACGACTATCCCAACTAAAATCTATCCACTCAACAAAAATTATTTCAGAGAAATCATACTCGTTCGTTGTTCTTGTAGAATGTTGAACGACTACCCCAACTAAAATTTATCCACTCAACAAAAATTATTTCAGAGAAATCATACTCCATGTTTCGTTGTTCTTGTAGAATGTTGAACGACTACCCCAACTAAAATCTATCCACTCAACAAAAATTATTTCACACCACAGACTCATCTTGGTCAGGATCGATTTGAAATCTATCATGGTTTCAGAGAAATCATACTCCATGGTTCGTTGTTCTTGTAGAATGTTGAACGACTACCCCAACTAAAATCTATCCACTCAACAAAAATTATTTCAGAGAAATCATACTCCATGGTTCGTTGTTCTTGTAGAATGTTGAACGACTACCCCAACTAAAATCTATCCACTCAACAAAAATTATTTCACACCACAGACTCATCTTGGTCAGGATCGATTTGAAATCTATCATGGTTTCAGAGAAATCATAGTCCATGGTAAGTTGTTCTTGTAGAATGTTGAACGAATACCCCAACTAAAATCTATCCACTCAACAAAAATTATTTCACACCACAGACTCATCTTGGTCAGGATCGATTTGAAATCTATCATGGTTTCAGAGAAATCATACTCCATGGTTCGTTGTTCTTGTAGAATGTTGAACGACTACCCCAACTAAAATCTATCCACTCAACAAAAATTATTTCACACCACAGACTCATCTTGGTCAGGATCGGTTTGAAATCTATCATGGTTGCAGAGAAATCATACTCCATGGTTCGTTGTTCTTGTAGAATGTTGAACGACTACCCCTAACTAAAATCTATCCACTCAACAGAAATTATTTCAGAGAAATCATACTCCATGGTAAGTTGTTCTTGTAGAATGTTGAACGACTACCCCAACTAAAATCTATCCACTCAACAAAAATTATTTCACACCACAGACTCATCTTGGTCAGGATCGGTTTGAAATCTATCATGGTTGCAGAGAAATCATACTCCATGGTTCGTTGTTCTTGTAGAATGTTGAACGACTACCCCTAACTAAAATCTATCCACTCAACAAAAATTATTTCGGAGAAATCATACTCCATGGTAAGTTGGTCTTGTAGAATGTTGAACGACTACCCCAACTAAAATCTATCCACTCAACAAAAATGATTTCACACCACAGACTCATCTTGGCCAGGATCGATTTGAAATCTATCATGGTTTCAGAGAAATCATAGTCCATGGTAAGTTGTTCTTGTAGAATGTTGAACGACTACCCCAACTAAAATCTATCCACTCAACAAAAATTATTTCACACCACAGACTCATCTTGGTCAGGATCGATTTGAAATCTATCATATTTTCAGAGAAATCATACTCCATGGTTCGTTGTTCTTGTAGAATGTTGAACGACTATCCCAACTAAAATCTATCCACTCAACAAAAATTATTTCAGAGAAATCATACTCGTTCGTTGTTCTTGTAGAATGTTGAACGACTACCCCAACTAAAATCTATCCACTCAACAAAAATTATTTCAGAGAAATCATACTCCATGGTTCGTTGTTCTTGTAGAATGTTGAACGACTACCCCAACTAAAATCTATCCACTCAACAAAAATTATTTCAGAGAAATCATACTCCATGGTAAGTTGTTCTTGTAGAATGTTGAACGACTACCCCAACTAAAATCTATCCACTCAACAAAAATTATTTCACACCACAGACTCATCTTGGTCAGGATCGATTTGAAATCTATCATGGTTGCAGAGAAATCATACTCCATGGTTCGTTGTTCTTGTAGAATGTTGAACGACTACCCCTAACTAAAATCTATCCACTCAACAAAAATTATTTCAGAGAAATCATACTCCATGGTTCGTTGTTCTTGTAGAATGTTGAACGACTACCCCAACTAAAATCTATCCACTCAACCAAAATTATTTCACACCACAGACTCATCTTGGTCAGGATCGATTTGAAATCTATCATGGTTTCAGAGAAATCATACTCCATGGTTCGTTGTCCTTGTAGAATGTTGAACGACTACCCCAACTAAAATCTATCCACTCAACAAAAATTATTTCACACCACAGACTCATCTTGGTCAGGATCGATTTGAAATCTATCATGGTTTCAGAGAAATCATACTCCATGGTTCGTTGTTCTTGTAGAATGTTGGGCGACTATCCCAACTAAAATCTATCCACTCAATAAAAATTATTTCAGAGATATCATACTCCATGGTTCGTTGTTCTTGTAGAATGTTGAACGACTATCCCAACTAAAATCTATCCACTCAACAAAAATTATTTCAGAGAAATCATACTCCATGGTTCGTTGTTCTTGTAGAATGTTGAACGACTACCCCAACTAAAACCTATCCACTCAACAAAAATTATTTCACACCACAGACTCATCTTGGTCAGGATCGATTTGAAATATATCATGGTTTCAGAGAAATCATACTCCATGGTAAGTTGTTCTTGTAGAATGTTGAACGACTACCCCAACTAAAATCTATCCACTCAACAAAAATTATATCATAGAAATCATACTCCATGGTTCTTTGTTCTTGTAGAATGTTGAACGATTAACCCAACTAAAATCTATCCACTCAACAAAAATTATTTCACACCACAGACTCATCTTGGTCAGGATCGATTTGAAATCTATCATGGTTGCAGAGAAATCATACTCCATGGTAAGTTGTTCTTGTAGAATGTTGAACGACTACCCCAACTAAAATCTACCCACTCAACAAAAATTATTTCACACCACAGACTCATCTTGGTCAGGATCGATTTGAAATCTATCATGGTTTCAGAGAAATCATACTCCATGGTTCGTTGTTCTTGTAGAATGTTGAGCGACTATTCCAACTAAAATCTATCCACTCAACAAAAATTATTTCACAGAAATCATACTCCATGGTTCGTTGTTCTTGTAGAATGTTGAACGACTATCCCAACTAAAATCTATCCACTCAACAAAAATTATTTCAGAGAAATCATACTCGTTCGTTGTTCTTGTAGAATGTTGAACGACTACCCCAACTAAAATCTATCCACTCAACAAAAATTATTTCAGAGAAATCATACTCCATGGTTCGTTGTTCTTGTAGAATGTTGAACGACTACCCCAACTAAAATCTATCCACTCAACAAAAATTATTTCAGAGAAATCATACTCCATGGTAAGTTGTTCTTGTAGAATGTTGAACGACTACCCCAACTAAAATCTATCCACTCAACAAAAATTATTTCACACCACAGACTCATCTTGGTCAGGATCGATTTGAAATCTATCATGGTTGCAGAGAAATCATACTCCATGGTTCGTTGTTCTTGTAGAATGTTGAACGACTACCCCTAACTAAAATCTATCCACTCAACAAAAATTATTTCAGAGAAATCATACTCCATGGTTCGTTGTTCTTGTAGAATGTTGAACGACTACCCCAACTAAAATCTAACCACTCAACCAAAATTATTTCACACCACAGACTCATCTTGGTCAGGATCGATTTGAAATCTATCATGGTTTCAGAGAAATCATACTCCATGGTTCGTTGTTCTTGTAGAATGTTGGGCGACTATCCCAACTAAAATCTATCCACTCAATAAAAATTATTTCAGAGATATCATACTCCATGGTTCGTTGTTCTTGTAGAATGTTGAACGACTATCCCAACTAAAATCTATCCACTCAACAAAAATTATTTCAGAGAAATCATACTCCATGGTTCGTTGTTCTTGTAGAATGTTGAACGACTACCCCAACTAAAATCTATCCACTCAACAAAAATTATTTCACACCACAGACTCATCTTGGTCAGGATCGATTTGAAATCTATCATGGTTTCAGAGAAATCATACTCCATCGTTTGTTGTTCTTGTAGAATGTTGAGCGACTATTCCAACTAAAATCTATCCACTCAACAAAAATTATTTCACAGAAATCATACTCCATGGTTCGTTGTTCTTGTAGAATGTTGAACGACTATCCCAACTAAAATCTATCCACTCAACAAAAATTATTTCAGAGAAATCATACTCGTTCGTTGTTCTTGTAGAATGTTGAACGACTACCCCAACTAAAATCTATCCACTCAACAAAAATTATTTCAGAGAAATCATACTCCATGGTTCGTTGTTCTTGTAGAATGTTGAACGACTACCCCAATTAAAATCTATCCACTCAACAAAAATTATTTCAGAGAAATCATACTCCATGGTAAGTTGTTCTTGTAGAATGTTGAACGACTACCCCAACTAAAATCTATCCACTCAACAAAAATTATTTCACACCACAGACTCATCTTGGTCAGGATCGATTTGAAATCTATCATGGTTGCAGAGAAATCATACTCCATGGTTCGTTGTTCTTGTAGAATGTTGAACGACTACCCCTAACTAAAATCTATCCACTCAACAAAAATTATTTCAGAGAAATCATACTCCATGGTTCGTTGTTCTTGTAGAATGTTGAACGACTACCCCAACTAAAATCTATCCACTCAACCAAAATTATTTCACACCACAGACTCATCTTGGTCAGGATCGATTTGAAATCTATCATGGTTTCAGAGAAATCATACTCCATGGTTCGTTGTCCTTGTAGAATGTTGAACGACTACCCCAACTAAAAGCTATCCACTCAACAAAAATTATTTCACACCACAGACTCATCTTGGTCAGGATCGATTTGAAATCTATCATGGTTTCAGAGAAATCATACTCCATGGTTCGTTGTTCTTGTAGAATGTTGAACGACTATCCCAACTAAAATCTATCCACTCAACAAAAATTATTTCAGAGAAATCATACTCCATGGTAAGTTGTTCTTGTAGAATGTTGAACGACTACCCCAACTAAAATCTATCCACTCAACAAAAATTATTTCACACCACAGACTCATCTTGGTCAGGATCGATTTGAAATCTATCATGGTTTCAAAGAAATCATAGTCCATGGTAAGTTGTTCTTGTAGAATGTTGAACGACTACCCCAACTAAAATCTATCCACTCAACAAAAATTATTTCACACCACAGACTCATCTTGGTCAGGATCGATTTGAAATATATCATGGTTTCAGAGAAATCATACTCCATGGTAAGTTGTTCTTGTAGAATGTTGAACGACTACCCCAACTAAAATCTATCCACTCAACAAAAATTATATCATAGAAATCATACTCCATGGTTCGTTGTTCTTGTAGAATGTTGAACGATTAACCCAACTAAAATCTATCCACTCAACAAAAATTATTTCACACCACAGACTCATCTTGGTCAGGATCGATTTGAAATCTATCATGGTTGCAGAGAAATCATACTCCATGGTAAGTTGTTCTTGTAGAATGTTGAACGACTACCCCAACTAAAATCTACCCACTCAACAAAAATTATTTCACACCACGGACTCATCTTGGTCAGGATCGATTTGAAATCTATCATGGTTTCAGAGAAATCATACTCCATGGTTCGTTGTTCTTGTAGAATGTTGAGCGATTATTCCAACTAAAATCTATCCACTCAACAAAAATTATTTCACAGAAATCATACTCCATGGTTCGTTGTTCTTGTAGAATGTTGAACGACTATCCCAACTAAAATCTATCCACTCAACAAAAATTATTTCAGAGAAATCATACTCGTTCGTTGTTCTTGTAGAATGTTGAACGACTACCCCAACTAAAATCTATCCACTCAACAAAAATTATTTCAGAGAAATCATACTCCATGGTTCGTTGTTCTTGTAGAATGTTGAACGACTACCCCAACTAAAATCTATCCGCTCAACAAAAATTATTTCAGAGAAATCATACTCCATGGTAAGTTGTTCTTGTAGAATGTTGAACGACTACCCCAACTAAAATCTATCCACTCAACAAAAATTATTATACACCACAGACTCATCTTGGTCAGGATCGATTTGAAATCTATCATGGTTGCAGAGAAATCATACTCCATGGTTCGTTGTTCTTGTAGAATGTTGAACGACTACCCCTAACTAAAATCTATCCACTCAACAAAAATTATTTCAGAGAAATCATACTCCATGGTTCGTTGTTCTTGTAGAATGTTGAACGACTACCCCAACTAAAATCTATCCACTCAACCAAAATTATTTCACACCACAGACTCATCTTGGTCAGGATCGATTTGAAATCTATCATGGTTTCAGAGAAATCATACTCCATGGTTCGTTGTTCTTGTAGAATGTTGGGCGACTATCCCAACTAAAATCTATCCACTCAATAAAAATTATTTCAGAGATATCATACTCCATGGTTCGTTGTTCTTGTAGAATGTTGAACGACTATCCCAACTAAAATCTATCCACTCAACAAAAATTATTTCAGAGAAATCATACTCCATGGTTCGTTGTTCTTGTAGAATGTTGAACGACTACCCCAACTAAAATCTATCCACTCAACAAAAATTATTTCACACCACAGACTCATCTTGGTCAGGATCGATTTGAAATCTATCATGGTTTCAGAGAAATCATACTCCATCGTTTGTTGTTCTTGTAGAATGTTGAGCGACTATTCCAACTAAAATCTATCCACTCAACAAAAATTATTTCACAGAAATCATACTCCATGGTTCGTTGTTCTTGTAGAATGTTGAACGACTATCCCAACTAAAATCTATCCACTCAACAAAAATTATTTCAGAGAAATCATACTCGTTCGTTGTTCTTGTAGAATGTTGAACGACTACCCCAACTAAAATCTATCCACTCAACAAAAATTATTTCAGAGAAATCATACTCCATGGTTCGTTGTTCTTGTAGAATGTTGAACGACTACCCCAATTAAAATCTATCCACTCAACAAAAATTATTTCAGAGAAATCATACTCCATGGTAAGTTGTTCTTGTAGAATGTTGAACGACTACCCCAACTAAAATCTATCCACTCAACAAAAATTATTTCACACCACAGACTCATCTTGGTCAGGATCGATTTGAAATCTATCATGGTTGCAGAGAAATCATACTCCATGGTTCGTTGTTCTTGTAGAATGTTGAACGACTACCCCTAACTAAAATCTATCCACTCAACAAAAATTATTTCAGAGAAATCATACTCCATGGTTCGTTGTTCTTGTAGAATGTTGAACGACTACCCCAACTAAAATCTATCCACTCAACCAAAATTATTTCACACCACAGACTCATCTTGGTCAGGATCGATTTGAAATCTATCATGGTTTCAGAGAAATCATACTCCATGGTTCGTTGTCCTTGTAGAATGTTGAACGACTACCCCAACTAAAAGCTATCCACTCAACAAAAATTATTTCACACCACAGACTCATCTTGGTCAGGATCGATTTGAAATCTATCATGGTTTCAGAGAAATCATACTCCATGGTTCGTTGTTCTTGTAGAATGTTGAACGACTATCCCAACTAAAATCTATCCACTCAACAAAAATTATTTCAGAGAAATCATACTCCATGGTAAGTTGTTCTTGTAGAATGTTGAACGACTACCCCAACTAAAATCTATCCACTCAACAAAAATTATTTCACACCACAGACTCATCTTGGTCAGGATCGATTTGAAATCTATCATGGTTTCAAAGAAATCATAGTCCATGGTAAGTTGTTCTTGTAGAATGTTGAACGACTACCCCAACTAAAATCTATCCACTCAACAAAAATTATTTCACACCACAGACTCATCTTGGTCAGGATCGATTTGAAATCTATCATGGTTTCAGAGAAATCATACTCCATGGTTCGTTGTTCTTGTAGAATGTTGAACGACTACCCCAACTAAAATCTATCCACTCAACAAAAATTATTTCACACCACAGACTCAACTTGGTCAGGATCGATTTGAAATCTATCATGGTTACAGAGAAATCATACTCCATGGTTCGTTGTTCTTGTAGAATGTTGAACGACTATCCCAACTAAAATCTATCCACTCAACAAAAATTATTTCAGAGAAATCATACTCCATGGTAAGTTGTTCTTGTAGAATGTTGAACGACTACCCCAACTAAAATCTATCCACTCAACAAAAATTATTTCACACCACAGACTCATCTTGGTCAGGATCGATTTGAAATCTATCATGGTTGCAGAGAAATCATACTCCATGGTTCGTTGTTCTTGTAGAATGTTGAACGACTACCCCTAACTAAAATCTATCCACTCAACAAAAATTATTTCAGAGAAATCATACTCCATGGTTCGTTGTTCTTGTAGAATGTTGAACGACTACCCCAACTAAAATCTATCCACTCAACCAAAATTATTTCACACCACAGACTCATCTTGGTCAGGATCGATTTGAAATCTATCATGGTTTCAGAGAAATCATACTCCATGGTTCGTTGTTCTTGTAGAATGTTGGGCGACTATCCCAACTAAAATCTATCCACTCAATAAAAATTATTTCAGAGATATCATACTCCATGGTTCGTTGTTCTTGTAGAATGTTGAACGACTATCCCAACTAAAATCTATCCACTCAACAAAAATTATTTCAGAGAAATCATACTCCATGGTTCGTTGTTCTTGTAGAATGTTGAACGACTACCCCAACTAAAATCTATCCACTCAACAAAAATTATTTCACACCACAGACTCATCTTGGTCAGGATCGATTTGAAATCTATCATGGTTTCAGAGAAATCATACTCCATCGTTTGTTGTTCTTGTAGAATGTTGAGCGACTATTCCAACTAAAATCTATCCACTCAACAAAAATTATTTCACAGAAATCATACTCCATGGTTCGTTGTTCTTGTAGAATGTTGAACGACTATCCCAACTAAAATCTATCCACTCAACAAAAATTATTTCAGAGAAATCATACTCGTTCGTTGTTCTTGTAGAATGTTGAACGACTACCCCAACTAAAATCTATCCACTCAACAAAAATTATTTCAGAGAAATCATACTCCATGGTTCGTTGTTCTTGTAGAATGTTGAACGACTACCCCAATTAAAATCTATCCACTCAACAAAAATTATTTCAGAGAAATCATACTCCATGGTAAGTTGTTCTTGTAGAATGTTGAACGACTACCCCAACTAAAATCTATCCACTCAACAAAAATTATTTCACACCACAGACTCATCTTGGTCAGGATCGATTTGAAATCTATCATGGTTGCAGAGAAATCATACTCCATGGTTCGTTGTTCTTGTAGAATGTTGAACGACTACCCCTAACTAAAATCTATCCACTCAACAAAAATTATTTCAGAGAAATCATACTCCATGGTTCGTTGTTCTTGTAGAATGTTGAACGACTACCCCAACTAAAATCTATCCACTCAACCAAAATTATTTCACACCACAGACTCATCTTGGTCAGGATCGATTTGAAATCTATCATGGTTTCAGAGAAATCATACTCCATGGTTCGTTGTCCTTGTAGAATGTTGAACGACTACCCCAACTAAAAGCTATCCACTCAACAAAAATTATTTCACACCACAGACTCATCTTGGTCAGGATCGATTTGAAATCTATCATGGTTTCAGAGAAATCATACTCCATGGTTCGTTGTTCTTGTAGAATGTTGAACGACTATCCCAACTAAAATCTATCCACTCAACAAAAATTATTTCAGAGAAATCATACTCCATGGTAAGTTGTTCTTGTAGAATGTTGAACGACTACCCCAACTAAAATCTATCCACTCAACAAAAATTATTTCACACCACAGACTCATCTTGGTCAGGATCGATTTGAAATCTATCATGGTTTCAAAGAAATCATAGTCCATGGTAAGTTGTTCTTGTAGAATGTTGAACGACTACCCCAACTAAAATCTATCCACTCAACAAAAATTATTTCACACCACAGACTCATCTTGGTCAGGATCGATTTGAAATCTATCATGGTTTCAGAGAAATCATACTCCATGGTTCGTTGTTCTTGTAGAATGTTGAACGACTACCCCAACTAAAATCTATCCACTCAACAAAAATTATTTCACACCACAGACTCAACTTGGTCAGGATCGATTTGAAATCTATCATGGTTACAGAGAAATCATACTCCATGGTTCGTTGTTCTTGTAGAATGTTGAACGACTATCCCAACTAAAATCTATCCACTCAACAAAAATTATTTCAGAGAAATCATACTCCATGGTAAGTTGTTCTTGTAGAATATTGAACGACTATCCCAACTAAAATCTATCCACTCAACAAAAATTATTTCACACCACAGACTCATCTTAGTCAGGATCGATTTAAAATCTATCACTCAACAAAAATTATTTCAGAGAAATCATATTCCATGGTAAGTTGTTCTTGTAGAATGTTGAACGACTACCCCTACTAAAATCTATCCACTCAACAAAAATTATTTCACACCACAGACTCATCTTGGTCAGGATCGATTTGAAATCTATCATGGTTGCAGAGAAATCATACTCCATGGTTCGTTGTTCTTGTAGAATGTTGAACGACTACCCCTAACTAAAATCTATCCACTCAACAAAAATTATTTCAGAGAAATCATACTCCATGGTTCGTTGTTCTTGTAGAATGTTGAACGACTACCCCAACTAAAATCTATCCACTCAACCAAAATTATTTCACACCACAGACTCATCTTGGTCAGGATCGATTTGAAATCTATCATGGTTTCAGAGAAATCATACTCCATGGTTCGTTGTCCTTGTAGAATGTTGAACGACTACCCCAACTAAAAGCTATCCACTCAACAAAAATTATTTCACACCACAGACTCATCTTGGTCAGGATCGATTTGAAATCTATCATGGTTTCAGAGAAATCATACTCCATGGTTCGTTGTTCTTGTAGAATGTTGAACGACTATCCCAACTAAAATCTATCCACTCAACAAAAATTATTTCAGAGAAATCATACTCCATGGTAAGTTGTTCTTGTAGAATGTTGAACGACTACCCCAACTAAAATCTATCCACTCAACAAAAATTATTTCACACCACAGACTCATCTTGGTCAGGATCGATTTGAAATCTATCATGGTTTCAATGAAATCATAGTCCATGGTAAGTTGTTCTTGTAGAATGTTGAACGACTACCCCAACTAAAATCTATCCACTCAACAAAAATTATTTCACACCACAGACTCATCTTGGTCAGGATCGATTTGAAATCTATCATGGTTTCAGAGAAATCATACTCCATGGTTCGTTGTTCTTGTAGAATGTTGAACGACTACCCCAACTAAAATCTATCCACTCAACAAAAATTATTTCACACCACAGACTCAACTTGGTCAGGATCGATTTGAAATCTATCATGGTTACAGAGAAATCATACTCCATGGTTCGTTGTTCTTGTAGAATGTTGAACGACTATCCCAACTAAAATCTATCCACTCAACAAAAATTATTTCAGAGAAATCATACTCCATGGTAAGTTGTTCTTGTAGAATATTGAACGACTATCCCAACTAAAATCTATCCACTCAACAAAAATTATTTCACACCACAGACTCATCTTAGTCAGGATCGATTTAAAATCTATCACTCAACAAAAATTATTTCAGAGAAATCATATTCCATGGTAAGTTGTTCTTGTAGAATGTTGAACGACTACCCCTACTAAAATCTATCCACTCAACAAAAATTATTTCACACCACAGACTCATCTTGGTCAGGATCGATTTGAAATCTATCATGGTTGCAGAGAAATCATAGTCCATGGTAAGTTGTTCTTGTAGAATGTTGAACGACTACCCCAACTAAAATCTATCCACTCAACAAAAATTATTTCACACCACAGACTCATCTTGGTCAGGATCGATTTGAAATCTATCATGGTTTCAGAGAAACCATAGTCCATGGTTCGTTGTTCTTGTAGAATGTTGAATGACTACCCCAACTAAAATCTATTAACTCAACAAAAATTATTTCACACCACAGACTCATCTTGGTCAGGATCGATTTGAAATCTATCATGGTTTCAGAGAAATCATACTCCATGGTTCGTTGTTCTTGTAGAATGTTGAACGACTATCCCAACTAAAATCTATCCACTCAACAAAAATTATTTCAGAGAAATCATACTCCATGGTAACTTGTTCTTGTAGAATGTTGAACGACTATCCCAACTAAAATCTATCCACTCAACAAAAATTATTTCAGAGAAATCATACTCCATGGTTCGTTGTTCTTGTAGAATGTTGAACGACTACCCCAACTAAAATCTATCCACTCAACAAAAATTATTTCACACCACAGACTCATCTTGGTCAGGATCGATTTGAAATCTATCATGGTTTCAGAGAAATCATACTCCATGGTAAGTTGTTCTTGTAGAATGTTGAACGACTATCCCAACTAAAATCTATCCACTCAACAAAAATTATTTCAGAGAAATCATACTCCATGGTTCGTTGTTCTTGTAGAATGTTGAACGACTACCCCAACTAAAATCTATCCACTCAACAAAAATTATTTCACACCACAGACTCATCTTGGTCAGGATCGATTTGAAATCTATCATGGTTTCAGGGAAATCATACTCCATGGTTCGCTGTTCTTGTAGAACGTTGAACGACTATCCCAACTAAAATCTATCCACTCAACAAAAATTATTTCAGAGAAATCATACTCCATGGTAAGTTGTTCTTGTAGAATGTTGAACGACTATCCCAACTAAAATCTATCCACTCAACAAAAATTATTGCAGAGAAATCATACTCCATGGTTCGTTGTTCTTGTAAAATGTTGAACGACTACCCCAACTAAAATCTATCCACTCAACAAAAATTATTTCAGAGAAATCATACTCCATGGTTCGTTGTTCTTGTAGAATGTTGAACGACTACCCCAACTAAAATCTATTCACTCAACAAAAATTATTTCACACCACAGACTCATCTTGGTCAGGATCGATTTGAAATCTATCATGGTTTCAGAGAAATCATAGTCCATGGTAAGTTGTTCTTGTAGAATGTTGAACGACTACCCCAACTAAAATCTATCCACTCAACAAAAATTATTTCACACCACAGACTCAGCTTGGTCAGGATCGATTTGAAATCTATCATGGTTTCAGAGAAATCATAGTCCATGGTAAGTTGTTCTTGTAGAATGTTGAACGACTACCCCAACTAAAATCTATCCACTCAACAAAAATTATTTCACACCACAGACTCATCTTGGTCAGGATCGATTTGAAATCTATCATGGTTTCAGAGAAATCATAGTCCATGGTAAGTTGTTCTTGTAGAATGTTGAACGACTACCCCAACTAAAATCTATCCACTCAACAAAAATTATTTCACACCACAGAATCATCTTGGTCACGATCGATTTGAAATCTATCATGGTTTCAGAGAAATCATACTCCATGGTAAGTTGTTCTTGTAGAATGTTGAACGACTATCCCAACTAAAATCTATCCACTCAAGAAAAATTATTTCAGAGAAATCATACTCCATGGTAAGTTGTTCTTGTAGAATGTTGAACGACTACCCCAACTAAAATCTATCCACTCAACAAAAATTATTTCAGAGAAATCATATTCCATGGTAAGTTGTTCTTGTAGAATGTTGAACGACTACCCCAACTAAAATCTATCCACCCAACAAAAATTATTTCACACCACAGACTCATCTTGGTCAGGATCGATTTGAAATCTATCATGGTTTCAGAGAAATCATACTCCATGGTAAGTTGTTCTTGTAGAATGTTGAACGACTATCCCAACTAAAATCTATCCACTCAACAAAAATTATTTCAGAGAAATCATACTCCATGGTAAGTTGTTCTTGTAGAATGTTGAACGACTATCCCAACTAAAATCTATCCACTCAACAAAAATTATTTCAGAGAAATCATACTCCATGGTAAGTTGTTCTTGTAGAATGTTGAACGACTACCCCAACTAAAATCTATCCACTCAACAAAAATTATTTCACACCACAGACTCATCTTGGTCAGGATCGATTTGAAATCTTTCATGGTTTCAGAGAAATCATACTCCATGGTTCGTTGTTCTTGTAGAATGTTGAACGACTACCCCAACTAAAATCTATCCACTCAACAAAACTTATTTCACACCACAGACTCATCTTGTTCAGGATCGATTTGAAATCTATCACTCAACAAAAATTATTTCAGAGAAAGCATACTCCATGGTTCGTTGTTCTTGTAGAATGTTGAACGACTACCCCAACTAAAATCTATCCACTCAACAAAAATTATTTCAGAGAAATCATACTCCATGGTAAGTTGTTCTTGTAGAATGTTGAACGACTACCCCAACTAAAATCTATTCACTCAACAAAAATTATTTCACACCACAGACTCATCTTGGTCAGGATCGATTTGAAATCTATCATGGTTGCAGAGAAATCATAGTCCATGGTAAGTTGTTCTTGTAGAATGTTGAACGACTACCCCAACTAAAATCTATCCACTCAACAAAAATTATTTCACACCACAGACTCATCTTGGTCAGGATCGATTTGAAATCTATCATGGTTTCAGAGAAACCATAGTCCATGGTTCGTTGTTCTTGTAGAATGTTGAACGACTACCACAACTAAAATCTATCCACTCAACAAAAATTATTTCACACCACAGACTCATCTTGGTCAGGATCGATTTGAAATCTATCATGGTTTCAGAGAAATCATACTCCATGGTTCGTTGTTCTTGTAGAATGTTGAACGACTATCCCAACTAAAATCTATTAACTCAACAAAAATTATTTCAGAGAAATCATACTCCATGGTAAGTTGTTCTTGTAGAATGTTGAACGACTATCCCAACTAAAATCTATCCACTCAACAAAACTTATTTCAGAGAAATCATACTCCATGGTTCGTTGTTCTTGTAAAATGTTGAACGACTATCCCAACTAAAATCTATCCACTCAACAAAAATTATTTCAGAGAAATCATACTCCATGGTTCGTTGTTCTTGTAGAATGTTGAACGACTACCCCAACTAAAATCTATCCACTCAACAAAAATTATTTCACACCACAGACTCATCTTGGTCAGGATCGATTTGAAATCTATCATGGTTTCAGAGAAATCATACTCCATGGTAAGTTGTTCTTGTAGAATGTTGAACGACTATCCCAACTACAATCTATCCACTCAACAAAAATTATTTCAGAGAAATCATACTCCATGGTTCGTTGTTCTTGTAGAATGTTGAACGACTACCCCAACTAAAATCTATCCACTCAACAAAAATTATTTCACACCACAGACTCATCTTGGTCAGGATCGATTTGAAATCTATCATGGTTTCAGAGAAATCATACTCCATGGTTCGTTGTTCTTGTAAAATGTTGAACGACTACCCCAACTAAAATCTATCCACTCAACAAAAATTATTTCACACCACAGACTCATCTTGGTCAGGATCGATTTGAAATCTATCATGGTTTCAGAGAAATCATACTCCATGGTTCGTTGTTCTTGTAGAATGTTGAACGACTATCCCAACTAAAATCTATCCACTCAACAAAAATTATTTCAGAGAAATCATACTCCATGGTTCGTTGTTCTTGTAGAATGTTGAACGATTACCCCAACTAAAATCTATCCACTCAACAAAAATTATTTCACACCACAGTCTCATCTTGGTCAGGATCGATTTGAAATCTATCATGGTTTCAGAGAAATCATACTCCATGGTTCGTTGTTCTTGTAGAATGTTGAACGACTATCCCAACTAAAATCTATCCACACAACAAAAATTATTTCAGAGAAATCATACTCCATGGTTCGTTGTTCTTGTAGAATGTTGAACGACTATCCCAACTAAAATCTATCCACTCAACAAAAATTATTTCAGAGAAATCATACTCCATGGTTCGTTGTTCTTGTAGAATGTTGAACGACTACCCCAACTAAAATCTATCCACTCAACAAAAATTATTTCACACCACAGACTCATCTTGGTCAGGATCGATTTGAAATCTATCATGGTTCCAGAGAAATCATACTCCATGGTTCGTTGTTCTTGTAAAATGTTGAACGACTACCCCAACTAAAATCTATCCACTCAACAAAAATTATTTCAGAGAAATCATACTCCGTGGTAAGTTGTTCTTGTAGAATGTTGAACGACTATCCCAACTAAAATCTATCCACTCAACAAAAATTATTTCAGAGAAATCATACCCCAATATTTCGTTGTTCTTGTAGAATGTTGAACGACTACCCCAACTAAAATCTATCCACTCAACAAAAATTATTTCAGAGAAATCATACTCCATGGTAAGTTGTTCTTGTAGAATGTTGAACGACTACCCCAACTAAAATCTATCCACTCAACAAAAATTATTTCACACCACAGACTCATCTTGGTCAGGATCGATTTGAAATCTATCATGGTTTCAGAGAAATCATACTCCATGGTTCGTTGTTCTTGTAGAATGTTGAACGACTATCCCAACTAAAATCTATCCACTCAACAAAAATTATTTCACAGAAATCATACTCCATGGTTCGTTGTTCTTGTAGAATGTTGACCGACTATCCCAACTAAAATCTATCCACTCAACAAAAATTATTTCAGAGAAATCATACTCCATGGTAAGTTGTTCTTGTAGGATGTTGAACGACTACCCCAACTAAAATCTATCCACTCAACAAAAATTATTTCAGAGAAATCATACTCCATGGTTCGTTGTTCTTGTAGAATGTTGAACGACTATCCCAACTAAAATCTATCCACTCAACAAAAATTATTTCACACCACAGACTCATCTTGGTCAGGAGCGATTTGAAATCTATCATAGTTTCAGAGAAATCATAGTCCATGGTAAGTTGTTCTTGTAGAATGTTGAACGACTACCCCAACTAAAATCAATCCACTCAACAAAAATTATTTCACACCACAGCCTCATCTTGGTCAGGATCGATTTGAAAGCTATCATGGTTTCAGAGAAATCATACTCCATGGTTCGTTGTTCTTGTAAAATGTTGAACGACTACCCCAACTAAAATCTATCCACTCAACAAAAATTATTTCACACCACAGACTCATCTTGGTCAGGATCGATTTGAAATCTATCATGGTTTCAGAGAAATCATACTCCATGGTAAGTTGTTCTTGTAGAATGTTGAACGACTACCCTAACTAAAATCTATCCACTCAACAAAAATTATTTCAGAGAAATCATACTCCATGGTAAGTTGTTCTTGTAGAATGTTGAACGACTACCCCAACTAAAATCTATCCACTCAACAAAAATTATTTCACACCACAGACTCATCTTGGTCAGGATCGATTTGAAATCTATCATGGTTTCAGAGAAATCATACTCCATGGTAAGTTGTTCTTGTAGAATGTTGAACGACTACCCCAACTAAAATCTATCCACTCAACAAAAATTATTTCAGAGAAATCATACTCCATGGTTCGTTGTTCTTGTAGAATGTTGAACGACTACCCCAACTAAAATCTATCCACTCAACAAAAATTATTTCACACCACAGACTCATCTTGGTCAGGATCGATTTGAAATCTATCATGGTTTCAGAGAAATCATACTCCATGGTTCGTTGTTCTTGTAGAATTTTGAACGACTATCCCAACTAAAATCTATCCACTCAACAAAAATTATTTCAGAGAAATCATATTCCATGGTTCGTTGTTCTTGTAGAATGTTGAACGACTATCCCAACTAAAATCTATCCACTCAACAAAAATTATTTCAGAGCAATCATACTCCATGGTAAGTTGTTCTTGTAGAATGTTGAACGACTATCCCAACTAAAATCTATCCACTCAACAAAAATTATTTCAGAGAAATCATACTCCATGGTTCGTTGTTCTTGTAGAATGTTGAACGACTACCCCAACTAAAATCTATCCACTCAACAAAAATTATTTCACAACACAGACTCATCTTGGTCAGGATCGATTTGAAATCTATCATGGTTTCAGAGAAATCATAATCCATGGTTCGTTGTTCTTGTAGAATGTTGAACGACTACCCCAACTAAAATCTATCCACTCAACAAAAATTATTTCAGAGAAATCATACTCCATGGTTCGTTGTTCTTGTAGAATGTTGAACGACTACCCCAACTAAAATCTATCCACTCAACAAAAATTATTTCACACCACAGACTCATCTTGGTCAGGATCGATTTGAAATCTATCATGGTTTCAGAGAAATCATAGTCCATGGTAAGTTGTTCTTGTAGAATGTTGAACGACTATCCGAACTAAAATCTATCCACTCAACAAAAATTATTTCAGAGAAATCATACTCCATGGTAAGTTGTTCTTGTAGAATGTTGAACGACTACCCCAATTAAAATGTATCCAGTCAACAAAAATTATTTCAGAGAAATCATACTCCATGGTAAGTTGTTCTTGTAGAATGTTGAACGACTACACCAACTAAAATCTATCCACTCAACAAAAATTATTTCAGAGAAATCATATTCCATGGTAAGTTGTTCTTGTAGAATGTTGAACGACTACCCCAACTAAAATCTATCCACTCAACAAAAATTATTTCAGAGAAATCATACTCCATGGTAAGTTGTTCTTGTAGAATGTTGAACGACTACCCCAACTAAAATCTATCCACTCAACAAAAATTATTTCACACCACAGACTCATCTTGGTCAGGATCGATTTGAAATCTATCATGGTTTCAGAGAAATCATACTCCATGGTAAGTTGTTCTTGTAGAATGTTGAACGACTATCCCAACTAAAATCTATCCACTCAGCAAAAATTATTTCAGAGAAATCATACTCCATGGTTCGTTGTTCTTGTAGAATGTTGAACGACTACCCCAACTAAAATCTATCCACTCAACAAAAATTATTTCACACCACAGACTCATCTTGGTCAGGATCGATTTGAAATCTATCATGGTTTCAAGAAATCATACTCCATGGTTCGTTGTTCTTGTAGAATTTTGAACGACTATCCCAACTAAAATCTATCCACTCAACAAAAATTATTTCAGAGAAATCATATTCCATGGTTCGTTGTTCTTGTAGAATGTTGAACGACTATCCCAACTAAAATCTATCCACTCAACAAAAATTATTTCAGAGCAATCATACTCCATGGTAAGTTGTTCTTGTAGAATGTTGAACGACTATCCCAACTAAAATCTATCCACTCAACAAAAATTATTTCAGAGAAATCATACTCCATGGTTCGTTGTTCTTGTAGAATGTTGAACGTCTACAACAACTAAAATCTATCCACTCAACAAAAATTATTTCACAACACAGACTCATCTTGGTCAGGATCGATTTGAAATCTATCATGGTTTCAGAGAAATCATAATCCATGGTTCGTTGTTCTTGTAGAATGTTGAACGACTACCCCAACTAAAATCTATCCACTCAACAAAAATTATTTCAGAGAAATCATACTCCATGGTTCGTTGTTCTTGTAGAATGTTGAACGACTACCCCAACTAAAATCTATCCACTCAACAAAAATTATTTCACACCACAGACTCATCTTGGTCAGGATCGATTTGAAATCTATCATGGTTTCAGAGAAATCATAGTCCATGGTAAGTTGTTCTTGTAGAATGTTGAACGACTACCCCAACTAAAATCTATCCACTCAACAAAAATTATTTCAGAGAAATCATACTCCATGGTAAGTTGTTCTTGTAGAATGTTGAACGACTATCCCAACTAAAATCTATCCACTCAACAAAAATTATTTCAGAGAAATCATACTCCATGGTAAGTTGTTCTTGTAGAATGTTGAACGACTACCCCAACTAAAATCTATCCACTCAACAAAAATTATTTCAGAGAAATCATACTAAATGGTAAGTTGTTCTTGTAGAATGTTGAACGACTACCCCAACTAAAATCTATCCACTCAACAAAAATTATTTCAGAGAAATCATACTCCATGGTTCGTTGTTCTTGTAGAATGTTGAACGACTATCCCAACTAAAATCTATCCACTCAACAAAAATTATTTCAAAGAAATCATACTCCATGGTAAGTTGTTCTTGTAGAATGTTGAACGACTACCCCAACTAAAATCTATCCACTCAACAAAAATTATTTCAGAGAAATCATACTCCATGGTTCGTTGTTCTTGTAGAATGTTGAACGACTACCCCAACTAAAATCTATCCACTCAACAAAAATTATTTCAAAGAAATCATACTCCATGGTTCGTTGTTCTTGTAGAATGTTGAACGACTATCCCAACTAAAATCTATCCACTCAACAAAAATTATTTCAGAGAAATCATACTAAATGGTAAGTTGTTCTTGTAGAATGTTGAACGACTACCCCAACTAAAATCTATCCACTCAACAAAAATTATTTCAGAGAAATCATACTCCATGGTTCGTTGTTCTTGTAGAATGTTGAACGACTACCCCAACTAAAATCTATCCACTCAACAAAAATTATTTCAGAGAAATCATACTCCATGGTTCGTTGTTCTTGTAGAATGTTGAACGACTACCCCAACTAAAACCTATCCACTCAACAAAAATTATTTCACACCACAGACTCATCTTGGTCAGGATCGATTTGAAATCTATCATGGTTTCAGAGAAATCATACTCCATGGTAAGTTGTTCTTGTAGAATGTTGAACGACTACCCCAACTAAAATCTATCCACTCAACAAAAATTATTTCAGAGAAATCATACTCCATGGTAAGTTGTTCTTGTAGAATGTTGAACGACTACCCCAACTAAAATCTATCCACTCAACAAAAATTATTTCAGAGAAATCATAGTAAATGGTAAGTTGTTCTTGTAGAATGTTGAACGACTATCCCAAGTAAAATCTATCCACTCAACAAAAATTATTTCAGAGAAATCATACTCCATGGTTCGTTGTTCTTGTAGAATGTTGAACGACTACCTAAACTTAAATCTATCCACTCAACAAAAATTATTTCAGAGAAATCATACTCCATGGTTCATTGTTCTTGTAGAATGTTGAACGACTACCCCAACTAAAATCTATCCACTCAACAAAAATTATTTCACACCACAGACTCATCTTGGTCAGGATCGATTTGAAATCTATCATGGTTTCAGAGAAATCATACTCCATGGTAAGTTGTTCTTGTAGAATGTTGAACGACTACCCCTAACTAAAATCTATCCACTCAACAAAAATTATTTCACACCACAGACTCATCTTGATCAGGATCGATTTGAAATCTATCATGGTTTCAGAGAAATCATACTCCATGGTTCGTTGTTCTTGTAGAATGTTGAACGACTACCCCAACTAAAATCTATCCACTCAACAAAAATTATTTCAGAGAAATCATACTCCATGGTTCATTGTTCTTGTAGAATGTTGAACGACTACCCCAACTAAAATCTATCCACTCAACAAAAATTATTTCACACCACAGACTCATCTTGGTCAGGATCGATTTGAAATCTATCATGGTTTCAGAGAAATCATACTCCATGGCTCGTTGTTCTTGTAGAATGTTGAACGACTACAACAACTAAAATCTATCCACTCAACAAAAATTATTTCACACCACAGACTCATCTTGGTCAGGATCGATTTGAAATCTATCATGGTTTCAGAGAAATCATACTCCATGGTTCGTTGTTCTTATAGAATGTTGAACGACTACCCCAACTAAAATCTATCCACTCAACAAAAATTATTTCAGAGAAATCATACTCCATGGTTCATTGTTCTTGTAGAATGTTGAACGACTACCCCAACTAAAATCTATCCACTCAACAAAAATTATTTCGCACCACAGACTCATCTTGGTCAGGATCGATTTGAAATCTATCATGGTTTCAGAGAAATCATAGTCCATGGTAAGTTGTTCTTGTAGAATGTTGAACGACTACCCCTAACTAAAATCTATCCACTCAACAAAAATTATTTCACACCACAGACTCATCTTGATCAGGATCGATTTGAAATCTATCATGGTTTCAGATAAATCATACTCCATGGTTCGTTGTTCTTGTAGAATGTTGAACGACTACCCCAACTAAAATCTATCCACTCAACAAAAATTATTTCAGAGAAATCATACTCCATGGTAAGTTGTTCTTGTAGAATGTTGAACGACTACCCCAACTAAAATCTATCCACTCAACAAAAATTATTTCAGAGAAATCATACTCCATGGTAAGTTGTTCTTGTAGAATGTTGAACGACTACCCCAACTAAAATCTATCCACTCAACAAAAATTATTTCACACCACAGACTCATCTTGGTCAGGATCGATTTGAAATCTATCATGGTTTCAGAGAAATCATACTCCATGGTAAGTTGTTCTTGTAGAATGTTGAACGACTACCCCAACTAAAATCTATCCACTCAACAAAAATTATTTCAGAGAAATCATACTCCATGGTTCGTTGTTCTTGTAGAATGTTGAACGACTACCCCAACTAAAATCTATCCACTCAACAAAAATTATTTCAAAGAAATCATACTCCATGGTTCGTTGTTCTTGTAGAATGTTGAACGACTATCCCAACTAAAATCTATCCACTCAACAAAAATTATTTCAGCGAAATCATACTAAATGGTAAGTTGTTCTTGTAGAATGTTGAACGACTACCCCAACTAAAATCTATCCACTCAACAAAAATTATTTCAGAGAAATCATACTCCATTGTTCGTTGTTCTTGTAGAATGTTGAACGACTACCCCAACTAAAATCTATCCACTCAACAAAAATTATTTCACACCACAGACTCATCTTGGTCAGGATCGATTTGAAATCTATCATGGTTTCAGAGAAATCATACTCCATGGTTCGTTGTTCTTGTAGAATGTTGAACGACTACCCCAACTAAAATCTATCCACTCAACAAAAATTATTTCACACCACAGACTCATCTTGGTCAGGATCGATTTGAAATCTATCATGGTTTCAGAGAAATCATAGTCCATGGTTCGTTGTTCTTGTAGAATGTTGAACGACTACCCCAACTAAAATCTATCCAGTCAACAAAAATTATTTCAGAGAAATCATACTCCATGGTTCGTTGTTCTTGTAGAATGTTGAACGACTACCCCAACTAAAATCTATCCACTCAACAAAAATTATTTCAGAGAAATCATACTCCATGGTTCGTTGTTCTTGTAGAATGTTGAACGACTACCCCAACTAAAACCTATCCACTCAACAAAAATTATTTCACACCACAGACTCATCTTGGTCAGGATCGATTTGAAATCTATCATGGTTTCAGAGAAATCATACTCCATGGTAAGTTGTTCTTGTAGAATGTTGAACGACTACCCCAACTAAAATCTATCCACTCAACAAAAATTATTTCAGAGAAATCATACTCCATGGTTCGTTGTTCTTGTAGAATGTTGAACGACTACCCCAACTAAAATCTATCCACTCAACAAAAATTATTTCAGAGAAATCATAGTCCATGGTAAGTTGTTCTTGTAGAATGTTGAACGACTATCCCAACTAAAATCTATCCACTCAACAAAAATTATTTCAGAGAAATCATACTCCATGGTTCGTTGTTCTTGTAGAATGTTGAACGACTACCTAAACTTAAATCTATCCACTCAACAAAAATTATTTCAGAGAAATCATACTCCATGGTTCATTGTTCTTGTAGAATGTTGAACGACTACCCCAACTAAAATCTATCCACTCAACAAAAATTATTTCACACCACAGACTCATCTTGGTCAGGATCGATTTGAAATCTATCATGGTTTCAGAGAAATCATAGTCCATGGTAAGTTGTTCTTGTAGAATGTTGAACGACTACCCCTAACTAAAATCTATCCACTCAACAAAAATTATTTCACACCACAGACTCATCTTGATCAGGATCGATTTGAAATCTATCATGGTTTCAGATAAATCATACTCCATGGTTCGTTGTTCTTGTAGAATGTTGAACGACTACCCCAACTAAAATCTATCCACTCAACAAAAATTATTTCAGAGAAATCATACTCCATGGTAAGTTGTTCTTGTAGAATGTTGAACGACTACCCCAACTAAAATCTATCCACTCAACAAAAATTATTTCAGAGAAATCATACTCCATGGTAAGTTGTTCTTGTAGAATGTTGAACGACTACCCCAACTAAAATCTATCCACTCAACAAAAATTATTTCACACCACAGACTCATCTTGGTCAGGATCGATTTGAAATCTATCATGGTTTCAGAGAAATCATACTCCATGGCTCGTTGTTCTTGTAGAATGTTGAACGACTACCCCAACTAAAATCTATCCACTCAACAAAAATTATTTCACACCACAGACTCATCTTGGTCAGGATCGATTTGAAATCTATCATGGTTTCAGAGAAATCATACTCCATGGTTCGTTGTTCTTATAGAATGTTGAACGACTACCCCAACTAAAATCTATCCACTCAACAAAAATTATTTCACACCACAGACTCATCTTGGTCAGGATCGATTTGAAATCTATCATGGTTTCAGAGAAATCATAATCCATGGTTCGTTGTTCTTGTAGAATGTTGAACGACTACCCCAACTAAAATCTATCCACTCAACAAAAATTATTTCAGAGAAATCATACTCCATGGTTCGTTGTTCTTGTAGAATGTTGAACGACTACCCCTAACTAAAATCTATCCGCTCAACAAAAATTATTTCAGAGAAATCATACTCCATGGTTCGTTGTTCTTGTAGAATGTTGAACGACTACCCCAACTAAAATCTATCCACTCAACAAAAATTATTTCAGAGAAATCATACTCCATGGTTCGTTGTTCTTGTAGAATGTTGAACGACTACCCCTAACTAAAATCTATCCACTCAACAAAAATTATTTCAGAGAAATCATACTCCATGGTTCGTTGTTCTTGTAGAATGTTGAACGACTACCCCAACTAAAATCTATGCACTCAACAAAAATTATTTCACACCACAGACACATCTTGGTCAGGGTCGATTTGAAATCTATCATGATTTCAGAGAAATCATACTCCATGGTTCGTTGTTCTTGTAGAATGTTGAACGACTATCCCAACTAAAAGCCATCCACTCAACAAAAATTATTTCAGAGAAATCATACTCCATGGTTCGTTGTTCTTGTAGAATGTTGAACGACTACCCCTAACTAAAATCTATCCACTCAACAAAAATTATTTCAGAGAAATCATACTCCATGGTTCGTTGTTCTTGTAGAATGTTGAACGACTACCCCTAACTAAAATCTATCCACTCAACAAAAATTATTTCAGAGAAATCATACTCCATGGTAAGTTGTTCTTGTAGAATGTTGAACGACTACCCCAACTAAAATCTATCCACTCAACAAAAATTATTTCAGAGAAATCATACTCCATGGTAAGTTGTTCTTGTAGAATGTTGAACGACTACCCCAACTAAAATCTATCCACTCAACAAAAATTATTTCAGAGAAATCATACTCCATGGTAAGTTGTTCTTGTAGAATGTTGAACGACTATCCCAACTAAAATCTATCCACTCAACAAAAATTATTTCACACCACAGACTCATCTTGGTCAGGATCGATTTGAAATCTATCATGGTTGCAGAGAAATCATACTCCATGGTTCGTTGTTCTTGTAGAATGTTGAACGACTACCCCAACTAAAATCTATCCACTCAACAAAAATTATTTCAGAGAAGTCATACTCCATGGTAAGTTGTTCTTGTAGAATGTTGAACGACTATCCCAACTAAAATCTATCCACTCAACAAAAATTATTTCACACCACAGACTCATCTTGGTCAGGATCGATTTGAAATCTATCATGGTTTCAGAGAAATCATACTCCATGGTTCGTTGTTCTTGTAGAATGTTGAACGACTACCCCAACTAAAATCTATCCACTCAACAATAATTATTTCAGAGAAATCATACTCCATGGTAAGTTGTTCTTGTAGAATGTTGAACGACTACCCCAACTAAAATCTATGCACTCAACAAAAATTATTTCAGAGAAATCATACTCCATGGTAAGTTGTTCTTGTAGAATGTTGAACGACTATCCCAACTAAAATCTATCCACTCAACAAAAATTATTTCACACCACAGACTCATCTTGGTCAGGATCGATTTGAAATCTATCATGGTTTCAGAGAAATCATACTCCATGGTTCGTTGTTCTTGTAGAATGTTGAACGACTACCCCAACTAAAATCTATCCACTCAACAAAAATTATTTCAGAGAAATCATACTCCATGGTTCGTTGTTCTTGTAGAATGTTGAACGACTACCCCAACTAAAATCTATCCACTCAACAAAAATTATTTCACACCACAGACTCATCTTGGTCAGGATCGATTTGAAATCTATCATGGTTTCAGAGAAATCATACTCCATGGTTCGTTGTTCTTGTAGAATGTTGAACGACTACCCCTAACTAAAATCTATCCACTCAACAATAATTATTTCAGAGAAATCATACTCCGTGGTTCGTTGTTCTTGTAGAATGTTCAACGACTATCCCAACTAAAATCTATCCACTCAACAAAAATTATTTCAAAAAGAATCATATTCCATGGTTCGTTGTTCTTGTAGAATGTTGAACGACTACCCCAACTAAAATCTATCCACTCAACAAAAATTATTTCAGAGAAATCATACTCCATGGTTCGTTGTTCTTGTAGAATGTTGAACGACTACCTCAACTAAAATCTATCCACTCAACAAAAATTATTTCACACCCCAGACTCATCTTGGTCAGGATCGATTTGAAATCTATCATGGTTTCAGAGAAATCATAGTCCATGGTAATTTGTTCTTGTAGAATGTTGAACGACTACCCCTAACTAAAATCTATCCACTCAACAAAAAGTATTTCACACCACAGACTCATCTTGGTCAGGATCGATTTGAAATCTATCATGGTTTCAGAGAAATCATACTCCATGGTTCGTTGTTCTTGTAGAATGTTGAACGACTACCCCAACTAAAATCTATCCACTCAAAAAAATTATTTCAGAGAAATCATACTCCATGGTAAGTTGTTCTTGTAGAATGTTGAACGACTACCCCAACTAAAATCTATCCACTCAACAAAAATTATTTCAGAGAAATCATACTCCATGGTAAGTTGTTCTTGTAGAATGTTGAACGACTATCCCAACTAAAATCTATCCACTCAATGAAAATTATTTCACACCACAGACTCATCTTGGTCAGGATCGATTTGAAATCTATCATGGTTTCAGAGAAATCATACTCCATGGTTCGTTGTTCTTGTAGAATGTTGAACGACTACCCCAACTAAAATCTATCCACTCAACAAAAATTATTTCAGAGAAATCATACTCCATGGTAAGTTGTTCTTGTAGAATGTTGAACGACTACCCCAACTAAAACCTATCCACTCAACAAAAATTATTTCCGAGAAATCATACTCCATGGTTCGTTGTTCTTGTAGAATATTGAACGACTATCCCAACTAAAATCTATCCACTCAACAAAAATTATTTCACACCACAGACTCATCTTGGTCAGGATCGATTTGAAATCTATCATGGTTTCAGAGAAATCATACTCCATGATTCGTTGTTCTTGTAGAATGTTGAACGACTACCCCAACTAAAATCTATCCACTCAACAAAAATTATTTTAGAGAAATCATACTCTATGGTAAGTTGTTCTTGTAGAATGTTGAACGACTATCCCAACTAAAATCTATCCACTCAACAAAAATTATTTCACACCACAGACTCATCTTGGTCAGGATCGATTTGAAATCTATCATGGTTTCAGAGAAATCATACTCCATGGTTCGTTGTTCTTGTAGAATGTTGAACGACTACCCCAACTAAAATCTATCCACTCAACAAAAATTATTTCACAGTATTCATACTCCATGGCAAGTTGTTCTTGTAGAATGTTGAACGACTATCCCAACTAAAATCTATCCACTCAACAAAAATTATTTCACACCACAGACTCATCTTGGTCAGGATCGATTTGAAATCTATCATGGTTTCAGAGAAATCATACTCCATGGTAAGTTGTTCTTGTAGAATGTTGAACGACTACCTAAACTAAAATCTATCCACTCAACAAAAATTATTTCAGAGAAATCATACTCCATGGTAAGTTGTTCTTGTAGAATGTTGAACGACTATCCCAACTAAAATCTATCCACTCAACAAAAATTATTTCAGCGAAATCATACTCCATGGTTCGTTGTTCTTGTAGAATGTTGAACGACTATCCCAACTAAAATCTATCCACTCAACAAAAATTATTTCACACCACAGACTCATCTTGGTCAAGATCGATTTGAAATCTATCATGGTTGCAGAGAAATCATACTCCATGGTTCGTTGTTCTTGTAGAATGTTGAACGACTATCCCAACTAAAATCTATCCACTCAACAAAAATTATTTCAGCGAAATCATACTCCATGGTTCGTTGTTCTTGTAGAATGTTGAACGACTATCCCAACTAAAATCTATCCACTCAACAAAAATTATTTCACACCACAGACTCATCTTGGTCAGGATCGATTTGAAATCTATCATGGTTTCAGAGAAATCATAGTCCATGGTAAGTTGTTCTTGTAGAATGTCGAACGACTACCCCTAACTAAAATCTATCCACTCAACAAAAATTATTTCACACCACAGACTCATCTTGGTCAGGATCGATTTGAAATCTATCATGGTTTCAGAGAAATCATACTCCATGGTTCGTTGTTCTTGTAGAATGTTGAACGACTACCCCAACTAAAATCTATCCACTCAACAAAAATTATTTCAGAGAAATCATACTCCATGGTAAGTTGTTCTTGTAGAATGTTGAACGACTACCCCAACTAAAATCTATCCACTCAACAAAAATTATTTCAGAGAAATCATACTCCATGGTAAGTTGTTCTTGTAGAATGTTGAACGACTATCCCAACTAAAATCTATCCCCTCAACAAAAATTATTTCACACCACAGACTCATCTTGGTCAGGATCGATTTGAAATCTATCATGGTTGCAGAGAAATCATACTCCATGGTTCGTTGTTCTTGTAGAATGTTGAACGACTACCCCAACTAAAATCTATCCACTCAACAAAAATTATTTCAGAGAAGTCATACTCCATGGTAAGTTGTTCTTGTAGAATGTTGAACGACTATCCCAACTAAAATCTATCCACTCAACAAAAATTATTTCACACCACAGACTCATCTTGGTCAGGATCGATTTGAAATCTATCATGGTTTCAGAGAAATCATACTCCATGGTTCGTTGTTCTTGTAGAATGTTGAACGACTACCCCAACTAAAATCTATCCACTCAACAAAAATTATTTCAGAGAAATCATACTCCATGGTAAGTTGTTCTTGTAGAATGTTGAACGACTACCCCAACTAAAATCTATCCACTCAACAAAAATTATTTCAGAGAAATCATACTCCATGGTAAGTTGTTCTTGTAGAATGTTGAACGACTATCCCAACTAAAATCTATCCCCTCAACAAAAATTATTTCACACCACAGACTCATCTTGGTCAGGATCGATTTGAAATCTATCATGGTTGCAGAGAAATCATACTCCATGGTTCGTTGTTCTTGTAGAATGTTGAACGACTACCCCAACTAAAATCTATCCACTCAACAAAAATTATTTCAGAGAAGTCATACTCCATGGTAAGTTGTTCTTGTAGAATGTTGAACGACTATCCCAACTAAAATCTATCCACTCAACAAAAATTATTTCACACCACAGACTCATCTTGGTCAGGATCGATTTGAAATCTATCATGGTTTCAGAGAAATCATACTCCATGGTTCGTTGTTCTTGTAGAATGTTGAACGACTACCCCAACTAAAATCTATCCACTCAAAAATAATTATTTCAGAGAAATCATACTCCATGGTAAGTTGTTCTTGTAGAATGTTGAACGACTACCCCAACTAAAATCTATGCACTCAACAAAAATTATTTCAGAGAAATCATACTCCATGGTAAGTTGTTCTTGTAGAATGTTGAACGACTATTACAACTAAAATCTATCCACTCAACAAAAATTATTTCACACCACAGACTCATCTTGGTCAGGATCGATTTGAAATCTATCATGGTTTCAGAGAAATCATACTCCATGGTTCGTTGTTCTTGTAGAATGTTGAACGACTACCCCAACTAAAATCTATCCACTCAACAAAAATTATTTCAGAGAAATCATACTCCATGGTAAGTTGTTCTTGTAGAATGTTGAACGACTACCCCAACTAAAATCTATCCACTCAACAAAAATTATTTCACACCACAGACTCATCTTGGTCAGGATCGATTTGAAATCTATCATGGTTTCAGAGAAATCATACTCCATGGTTCGTTGTTCTTGTAGAATGTTGAACGACTACCCCTAACTAAAATCTATCCACTCAACAATAATTATTTCAGAGAAATCATACTCCGTGGTTCGTTGTTCTTGTAGAATGTTGAACGACTATCCCAACTAAAATCTATCCACTCAACAAAAATTATTTCAAAAAGAATCATATTCCATGGTTCGTTGTTCTTGTAGAATGTTGAACGACTACCCCAACTAAAATCTATCCACTCAACAAAAATTATTTCAGAGAAATCATACTCCATGGTTCGTTGTTCTTGTAGAATGTTGAACGACTACCTCAACTAAAATCTATCCACTCAACAAAAATTATTTCACACCCCAGACTCATCTTGGTCATAATCGATTTGAAATCTATCATGGTTTCAGAGAAATCATAGTCCATGGTAATTTGTTCTTGTAGAATGTTGAACGACTACCCCTAACTAAAATCTATCCACTCAACAAAAAGTATTTCACACCACAGACTCATCTTGGTCAGGATCGATTTGAAATCTATCATGGTTTCAGAGAAATCATACTCCATGGTTCGTTGTTCTTGTAGAATGTTGAACGACTACCCCAACTTAAATCTATCCACTCAAAAAAATTATTTCAGAGAAATCATACTCCATGGTAAGTTGTTCTTGTAGAATGTTGAACGACTACCCCAACTAAAATCTATCCACTCAACAAAAATTATTTCAGAGAAATCATACTCCATGGTAAGTTGTTCTTGTAGAATGTTGAACGACTATCCCAACTACAATCTATCCACTCAATAAAAATTATTTCACACCACAGACTCATCTTGGTCAGGATCGATTTGAAATCTATCATGGTTTCAGAGAAATCATACTCCATGGTTCGTTGTTCTTGTAGAATGTTGAACGACTACCCCAACTAAAATCTATCCACTCAACAAAAATTATTTCAGAGAAATCATACTCCATGGTAAGTTGTTCTTGTAGAATGTTGAACGACTACCCCAACTAAAACCTATCCACTCAACAAAAATTATTTCCGAGAAATCATACTCCATGGTTCGTTGTTCTTGTAGAATATTGAACGACTATCCCAACTAAAATCTATCCACTCAACAAAAATTATTTCACACCACAGACTCATCTTGGTCAGGATCGATTTGAAATCTATCATGGTTTCAGAGAAATCATACTCCATGATTCGTTGTTCTTGTAGAATGTTGAACGACTACCCCAACTAAAATCTATCCACTCAACAAAAATTATTTTAGAGAAATCATACTCTATGGTAAGTTGTTCTTGTAGAATGTTGAACGACTATCCCAACTAAAATCTATCCACTCAACAAAAATTATTTCACACCACAGACTCATCTTGGTCAGGATCGATTTGAAATCTATCATGGTTTCAGAGAAATCATACTCCATGGTTCGTTGTTCTTGTAGAATGTTGAACGACTACCCCAACTAAAATCTATCCACTCAACAAAAATTATTTCACAGTATTCATACTTCATGGCAAGTTGTTCTTGTAGAATGTTGAACGACTATCCCAACTAAAATCTATCCACTCAACAAAAATTATTTCACACCACAGACTCATCTTGGTCAGGATCGATTTGAAATCTATCATGGTTTCAGAGAAATCATACTCCATGGTAAGTTGTTCTTGTAGAATGTTGAACGACTACCTAAACTAAAATCTATCCACTCAACAAAAATTATTTCAGAGAAATCATACTCCATGGTAAGTTGTTCTTGTAGAATGTTGAACGACTATCCCAACTAAAATCTATCCACTCAACAAAAATTATTTCAGGGAAATCATACTCCATGGTTCGTTGTTCTTGTAGAATGTTGAACGACTATCCCAACTAAAATCTATCCACTCAACAAAAATTATTTCACACCACAGACTCATCTTGGTCAAGATCGATTTGAAATCTATCATGGTTGCAGAGAAATCATACTCCATGGTTCGTTGTTCTTGTAGAATGTTGAACGACTATCCCAACTAAAATCTATCCACTCAACAAAAATTATTTCAGCGAAATCATACTCCATGGTTCGTTGTTCTTGTAGAATGTTGAACGACTATCCCAACTAAAATCTATCCACTCAACAAAAATTATTTCACACCACAGACTCATCTTGGTCAGGATCGATTTGAAATCTATCATGGTTTCAGAGAAATCATAGTCCATGGTAAGTTGTTCTTGTAGAATGTTGAACGACTACCCCTAACTAAAATCTATCCACTCAACAAAAATTATTTCACACCACAGACTCATCTTGGTCAGGATCGATTTGAAATCTATCATGGTTTCAGAGAAATCATACTCCATGGTTCGTTGTTCTTGTAGAATGTTGAACGACTACCCCAACTAAAATCTATCCACTCAACAAAAATTATTTCAGAGAAATCATACTCCATGGTAAGTTGTTCTTGTAGAATGTTGAACGACTACCCCAACTAAAATCTATCCACTCAACAAAAATTATTTCAGAGAAATCATACTCCATGGTAAGTTGTTCTTGTAGAATGTTGAACGACTATCCCAACTAAAATCTATCCCCTCAACAAAAATTATTTCACACCACAGACTCATCTTGGTCAGGATCGATTTGAAATCTATCATGGTTTCAGAGAAATCATACTCCATGGTTCGTTGTTCTTGTAGAATGTTGAACGACTACCCCAACTAAAATCTATCCACTCAACAAAAATTATTTCAGAGAAGTCATACTCCATGGTAAGTTGTTCTTGTAGAATGTTGAACGACTATCCCAACTAAAATCTATCCACTCAACAAAAATTATTTCACACCACAGACTCATCTTGGTCAGGATCGATTTGAAATCTATCATGGTTTCAGAGAAATCATACTCCATGGTTCGTTGTTCTTGTAGAATGTTGAACGACTACCCCAACTAAAATCTATCCACTCAACAAAAATTATTTCAGAGAAATCATACTCCATGGTAAGTTGTTCTTGTAGAATGTTGAACGACTACCCCAACTAAAATCTATCCACTCAACAAAAATTATTTCAGAGAAATCATACTCCATGGTAAGTTGTTCTTGTAGAATGTTGAACGACTATCCCAACTAAAATCTATACCCTCAACAAAAATTATTTCACACCACAGACTCATCTTGGTCAGGATCGATTTGAAATCTATCATGGTTGCAGAGAAATCATACTCCATGGTTCGTTGTTCTTGCAGAATGTTGAACGACTACCCCAACTAAAATCTATCCACTCAACAAAAATTATTTCAGAGAAGTCATACTCCATGGTAAGTTGTTCTTGTAGAATGTTGAACGACTATCCCAACTAAAATCTATCCACTCAACAAAAATTATTTCACACCACAGACTCATCTTGGTCAGGATCGATTTGAAATCTATCATGGTTTCAGAGAAATCATACTCCATGGTTCGTTGTTCTTGTAGAATGTTGAACGACTACCCCAACTAAAATCTATCCACTCAACAAAAATTATTTCAGAGAAATCGTACTCCATGGTAAGTTGTTCTTGTAGAATGTTGAACGACTACCCCAACTAAAATCTATGCACTCAACAAAAATTATTTCAGAGAAATCATACTCCATGGTAAGTTGTTCTTGTAGAATGTTGAACGACTATCCCAACTAAAATCTATCCACTCAACAAAAATTATTTCACACCACAGACTCATCTTGGTCAGGATCGATTTGAAATCTATCATGGTTTCAGAGAAATCATACTCCATGGTTCGTTGTTCTTGTAGAATGTTGAACGACTACCCCAACTAAAATCTATCCACTCAACAAAAATTATTTCACAGAAATCATACTCCATGGTTCGTTGTTCTTGTAGAATGTTGAACGACTACCCCAACTAAAATCTATCCACTCAACAAAAATTATTTCACACCACAGACTCATCTTGGTCAGGATCGATTTGAAATCTATCATGGTTTCAGAGAAATCATACTCCATGGTTCGTTGTTCTTGTAGAATGTTGAACGACTACCCCTAACTAAAATCTATCCACTCAACAATAATTATTTCAGAGAAATCATACTCCGTGGTTCGTTGTTCTTGTAGAATGTTGAACGACTATCCCAACTAAAATCTATCCACTCAACAAAAATTATTTCAAAAAGAATCATATTCCATGGTTCGTTGTTCTTGTAGAATGTTGAACGACTACCCCAACTAAAATCTATCCACTCAACAAAAATTATTTCAGAGAAATCATACTCCATGGTTCGTTGTTCTTGTAGAATGTTGAACGACTACCTCAACTAAAATCTATCCACTCAACAAAAATTATTTCACACCCCAGACTCATCTTGGTCAGGATCGATTTGAAATCTATCATGGTTTCAGAGAAATCATAGTCCATGGTAAGTTGTTCTTGTAGAATGTTGAACGACTACCCCTAATTAAAATCTATCCACTCAACAAAAAGTATTTCACACCACAGACTCATCTTGGTCAGGATCGATTTGAAATCTATCATGGTTTCAGAGAAATCATACTCCATGGTTCGTTGTTCTTGTAGAATGTTGAACGACTACCCCAACTAAAATCTATCCACTCAAAAAAATTATTTCAGAGAAATCATACTCCATGGTAAGTTGTTCTTGTAGAATGTTGAACGACTACCCCAACTAAAATCTATCCACTCAACAAAAATTATTTCAGAGAAATCATACTCCATGGTAAGTTGTTCTTGTAGAATGTTGAACGACTATCCCAACTAAAATCTATCCACTCAATAAAAATTATTTCACACCACAGACTCATCTTGGTCAGGATCGATTTGAAATCTATCATGGTTTCAGAGAAATCATACTCCATGGTTCGTTGTTCTTGTAGAATGTTGAACGACTACCCCAACTAAAATCTATCCACTCAACAAAAATTATTTCAGAGAAATCATACTCCATGGTAAGTTGTTCTTGTAGAATGTTGAACGACTACCCCAACTAAAACCTATCCACTCAACAAAAATTATTTCCGAGAAATCATACTCCATGGTTCGTTGTTCTTGTAGAATATTGAACGACTATCCCAACTAAAATCTATCCACTCAACAAAAATTATTTCACACCACAGACTCATCTTGGTCAGGATCGATTTGAAATCTATCATGGTTTCAGAGAAATCATACTCCATGATTCGTTGTTCTTGTAGAATGTTGAACGACTACCCCAACTAAAATCTATCCACTCAACAAAAATTATTTTAGAGAAATCATACTCCATGGTAAGTTGTTCTTGTAGAATGTTGAACGACTATCCCAACTAAAATCTATCCACTCAACAAAAATTATTTCACACCACAGACTCATCTTGGTCAGGATCGATTTGAAATCTATCATGGTTTCAGAGAAATCATACTCCATGGTTCGTTGTTCTTGTAGAATGTTGAACGACTACCCCAACTAAAATCTATCCACTCAACAAAAATTATTTCACAGTATTCATACTCCATGGCAAGTTGTTCTTGTAGAATGTTGAACGACTATCCCAACTAAAATCTATCCACTCAACAAAAATTATTTCACACCACAGACTCATCTTGGTCAGGATCGATTTGAAATCTATCATGGTTTCAGAGAAATTATACTCCATGGTAAGTTGTTCTTGTAGAATGTTGAACGACTACCTAAACTAAAATCTATCCACTCAACAAAAATTATTTCAGAGAAATCATACTCCATGGTAAGTTGTTCTTGTAGAATGTTGAACGACTATCCCAACTAAAATCTATCCACTCAACAAAAATTATTTCAGCGAAATCATACTCCATGGTTCGTTGTTCTTGTAGAATGTTGAACGACTATCCCAACTAAAATCTATCCACTCAACAAAAATTATTTCACACCACAGACTCATCTTGGTCAAGATCGATTTGAAATCTATCATGGTTGCAGAGAAATCATACTCCATGGTTCGTTGTTCTTGTAGAATGTTGAACGACTACCCAAACTAAAATCTATCCACTCAACAAAAATTATTTCAGAGAAATCATACTCCATGGTTCGTTGTTCTTGTAGAATGTTGAACGACTACCCCAACTAAAATCTATCCACTCAACAAAAATTATTTCACAGTATTCATACTCCATGGTAAGTTGTTCTTGTAGAATGTTGAACGACTATCCCAACTAAAATCTATCCACTCAACAAAAATTATTTCAGAGAAATCATACTCCATGGTTCGTTGTTCTTGTGGAATGTTGAACGACTATCCCAACTTAAATCTATCCACTCAACAAAAATTATTTCAGAGAAATCATACTCCATGGTTCGTTGTTCTTGTAGAATGTTGAACGACTATCCCAACTAAAATCTATCCACTCAACAAAAATTATTTCACACCACAGACTCATCTTGGTCAGGATCGATTTGAAATCTATCATGGTTTCAGAGAAATCATACTCCATGGTAAGTTGTTCTTGTAGAATGTTGAACGACTATTCCAACTAAAATCTATCCACTCAACAAAAATTATTTCAGAGAAATCATACTCCATGGTTCGTTGTTCTTGTAGAATGTTGAACGACTACCCCAACTAAAATCTATCCACTCAACAAAAATTATTTCAGAGAAATCATACTCCACGGTTCGTTGTTCTTGTAGAATGTTGAACGACTACCCCAACTAAAATCTATCCACTCAACAAAAATTATTTCACACCACAGACTCATCTTGGTCAGGATCGATTTGAAATCTATCATGGTTTCAGAGAAATCATACTCCATGGTAAGTTGTTCTTGTAGAATGTTGAACGACTATTCCAACTAAAATCTATCCACTCAACAAAAATTATTTCAGAGAAATCATACTCCATGGTAAGTTGTTCTTGTAGAATGTTGAACGACTATCCCAACTAAAATCTATCCACTCAACAAAAATTATTTCAGAGAAATCATACTCCATGGTTCGTTGTTCTTGTAGAATGTTGAACGACTACCCCAACTAAAATCTATCCACTCAACAAAAATTATTTCGGAGAAATCATAGTCCATGGTAAGTTGTTCTTGTAGAATGTTGAACGACTATCCCAACTAAAATCTATCCACTCAACAAAAATTATGTCACACCACAGACTCATCTTGGTCAGGATCGATTTGAAATCTATCATGGTTTCAGAGAAATCATACTCCATGGTAAGTTGTTCTTGTAGAATGTTGAACGACTACCTAAACTAAAATCTATCCACTCAACAAAAATTATTTCAGAGAAATCATACTCCATGGTAAGTTGTTCTTGTAGAATGTTGAACGACTATCCCAACTAAAATCTATCCACTCAACAAAAATTATTTCAGAGAAATCATACTCCATGGTTCGTTGTTCTTGTAGAATGTTGAACGACTACCCCAACTAAAATCTATCCACTCAACAAAAATTATTTCAGAGAAATCATACTCCATGGTAAGTTGTTCTTGTAGAATGTTGAACGACTACCCCAACTAAAATCTATCCACTCAACAAAAATTATTTCATACCACAGACTCATCTTGGTCAGGATCGATTTGAAATCTATCATGGTTTCAGAGAAATCATACTCCATGGTTCGTTGTTCTTGTAGAATGTTGAACGACTACCCCAACTAAAATCTATCCACTCAACAAAAATTATTTCACACCACAGACTCATCTTGGTCAGGATCGATTTGAAATCTATCATGGTTTCAGAGAAATCATACTCCATGGTTCGTTGTTCTTGTAGAATGTTGAACGACTACCCCAACTAAAATCTATCCACTCAACAAAAATTATTTCAGAGAAATCATACTCCATGGTTCGTTGTTCTTGTAGAATGTTGAACGACTACCCCAACTAAAATCTATCCACTCAACAAAAATTATTTCAGAGAAATCATAGTCCATGGTAAGTTGTTCTTGTAGAATGTTGAACGACTATCCCAACTAAAATCTATCCACTCAACAAAAATTATTTCACACCACAGACTCATCTTGGTCAGGATCGATTTGAAATCTATCATGGTTTCAGAGAAATCATACTCCATGGTAAGTTGTTCTTGTAGAATGTTGAACGACTACCTAAACTAAAATCTATCCACTCAACAAAAATTATTGCAGAGAAATCATACTCCATGGTAAGTTGGTCTTGTAGAATGTTGAACGACTATCCCAACTAAAATCTATCCACTCAACAAAAATTATTTCAGAGAAATCATACTCCATGGTTCGTTGTTCTTGTAGAATGTTGAACGACTATCCCAACTAAAATCTATCCACTCAACAAAAATTATTTCACACCACAGACTCATCTTGGTCAGGATCGATTTGAAATCTATCATGGTTTCAGAGAAATCATACTCCATGGTTCGTTGTTGTTGTAGAATGTTGAACGACTACCCCAACTAAAATCTATCCACTCAACAAAAATTATTTCAGAGAAATCATAGTCCATGGTAAGTTGTTCTTGTAGAATGTTGAACGACTATCCCAACTAAAATCTATCCACTCAACAAAAATTATTTCACACCACAGACTCATCTTGGTCAGGATCGATTTGAAATCTATCATGGTTTCAGAGAAATCATACTCCATGGTTCGTTGTTCTTGTAGAATGTTGAACGACTACCCCAACTAAAATCTATCCACTCAACAAAAATTATTTCAGAGAAATCATACTCCATGGTAAGTTGTTCTTGTAGAATGTTGAACGACTACCCCAACTAAAACCTATCCACTCAACAAAAGTTATTTCCGAGAAATCATACTCCATGGTTCGTTGTTCTTGTAGAATGTTGAACGACTATCCCAACTAAAATCTATCCACTCAACAAATATTATTTCACACCACAGACTCATCTTGGTCAGGATCGATTTGAAATCTATCATGGTTTCAGAGAAATCATACTCCATGATTCGTTGTTCTTGTAGAATGTTGAACGACTACCCCAACTAAAATCTATCCACTCAACAAAAATTATTTCACAGTATTCATACTCCATGGTAAGTTGTTCTTGTAGAATGTTGAACGACTATCCCAACTAAAATCTATCCACTCAACAAAAATTATTTCACACCACAGACTCATCTTGGTCAGGATCGATTTGAAATCTATCATGGTTTCAGAGAAATCATACTCCATGGTAAGTTGTTCGTGTAGAATGTTGAACGAATACCTAAACTAAAATCTATCCACTCAACAAAAATTATTTCAGAGAAATCATACTCCATGGTTCGTTGTTCTTGTAGAATGTTGAACGACTATCCCAACTAAAATCTATCCACTCAACAAAAATTATTTCAGAGAAATCATACTCCATGGTTCGTTGTTCTTGTAGAATGTTGAACGACTATCCCAACTAAAATCTATCCACTCAACAAAAATTATTTCACACCACAGACTCATCTTGGTCAAGATCGATTTGAAATCTATCATGGTTGCAGAGAAATCATACTCCATGGTTCGTTGTTCTCGTAGAATGTTGAACGACTACCCCAACTAAAATCTATCCACTCAACAAAAATTATTTCAGAGAAATCATACTCCATGGTTCGTTGTTCTTGTAAAATGTTGAACGACTACCCCAACTAAAATCTATCCACTCAACAAAAATTATTTCACAGTATTCATACTCCATGGTAAGTTGTTCTTGTAGAATGTTGAACGACTATCCGAACTAAAATCTATCCACTCAACAAAAATTATTTCAGAGAAATCATACTCCATGGTTCGTTGTTCTTGTAGAATGTTGAACGACTATCCCAACTAAAATCTATCCACTCAACAAAAATTATTTCAGAGAAATCATACTCCATGGTTCGTTGTTCTTGTAGAATGTTGAACGACTATCCCAACTAAAATCTATCCACTCAACAAAAATTATTTCACACCACAGACTCATCTTGGTCAGGATCGATTTGAAATCTATCATGGTTTCAGAGAAATCATACTCCATGGTTCGTTGTTCTTGTAGAATGTTGAACGACTACCCCAACTAAAATCTATCCACTCAACAAAAATTATTTCAGAGAAATCATACTCCATGGTTCGTTGTTCTTGTAGAATGTTGAACGACTACCCCAACTAAAATCTATCCACTCAACAAAAATTATTTCACACCACAGACTCATCTTGGTCAGGATCGATTTGAAATCTATCATGGTTTCAGAGAAATCATACTCCATGGTTCGTTGTTCTTGTAGAATGTTGAGCGACTACCTAAACTAAAATCTATCCACTCAACAAAAATTATTTCAGAGAAATCATACTCCATGATAAGTTGTTCTTGTAGAACGTTGAACGACTATCCCAACTAAAATCTATCCACTCAACAAAAATTATTTCAGAGAAATCATACTCCATGGTTCGTTGTTCTTGTAGAATGTTGAACGACTATCCCAACTAAAATCTATCCACTCAACAAAAATTATTTCACACCACAGACTCATCTTGGTCAAGATCGATTTGAAATCTATCATGGTTGCAGAGAAATCATACTCCATGGTAAGTTGTTCTTGTAGAATGTTGAACGACTACCCCAACTAAAATCTATCCACTCAACAAAAATTATTTCAGAGAAATCATACTCCATGGTTCGTTGTTCTTGTAGAATGTTGAACGACTATCCCAACTAAAATCTATCCACTCAACAAAAATTATTTCACACCACAGACTCATCTTGGTCAAGATCGATTTGAAATCTATCATGGTTGCAGAGAAATCATACACCATGGTACGTTGTTCTTGTAGAATGTTGAACGACTACCCCAACTAAAATCTATCCACTCAACAAAAATTATTTCACACCACAGACTCATCTTGTTCAGGATCGATTTGAAATCTATCATGGTTTCAGAGAAATCATACTCCATGGTTCGTTGTTCTTGTAGAATGTTGAACAACTACCCCAACTAAAATCTATCCACTCAACAAAAATTATTTCACACCACAGACTCATCTTGGTCAGGATCGATTTGAAATCTATCATGGTTTCAGAGAAATCATAGTCCATGGTAAGTTATTCTTGTAGAATGTTGAACGACTACCCCAACTAAAATCTATCCACTCAACAAAAATTATTTCACACCACAGACTCATCTTGGTCAGGATCGATTTGAAATCTATCATGGTTTCAGAGAAATCATACTCCATGCTTCGTTGTTCTTGTAGAATGTTGAACGACTACCCCAACTAAAATCTATCCACTCAACAAAAATTATTTCAGAGAAATCATACTCCATGGTAAGTTGTTCTTGTAGAATGTTGAACGACTACCCCAACTAAAATCTATCCACTCAACAAAAATTATTTCACACCACAGACTCATCTTGGTCAGGATCGATTTGAAATCTATCATGGTTTCAGAGAAATCATACTCCATGGTAAGTTGTTCTTGTAGAATATTGAGCGACTACCCCAACTAAAATCTATTAACTCAACAAAAATTATTTCAGAGAAATCATACTCCATGATTCGTTGTTCTTGTAGAATGTTGAACGACTACCCCAACTAAAATCTATCCACTCAACAAAAATTATTTCAGAGAAATCATACTCCATGGTAAGTTGTTCTTGTAGAATGTTGAACGACTACCCCAACTAAAATCTATCCACTCAACAAAAATTATTTCACACCACAGACTCATCTTGGTCAGGATCGATTTGAAATCTATCATGGATTCAGAGAAATCATACTCCATGGTAAGTTGTTCTTGTAGAATGTTGAACGACTATCCCAACTAAAATCTATCCACTCAACAAAAATTATTTCACACCACAGACTCATCTTGGTCAGGATCGATTTGAAATCTATCATGGTTTCAGAGAAATCATACTCCATGGTTCGCTGTTCTTGTAGAATGTTGAACGACTACCCCAACTAAAATCTATCCACTCAACAAAAATTATTTCACACCACAGACTCATCTTGGTCAGGATCGATTTGAAATCTATCATGGTTTCAGAGAAATCATACTCCATGGTAAGTTGTTCTTGTAGAATGTTGAACGACTATCCCAACTAAAATCTATCCACTCAACAAAAATTATTTCAGAGAAATCATACTCCATGGTTCGTTGTTCTTGTATAATGTTGAACGACTACCCCAACTAAAATCTATCCACTCAACAAAAATTATTTCACACCACAGACTCATCTTGGTCAGGATCGATTTGAAAGCTATCATGGTTTCAGAGAAATCATACTCCATGGTAAGTTGTTCTTGTAGAATGTTGAACGACTACCCCAACTAAAATCTATCCACTCAACAAAAATTATTTCACACCACAGACTCATCTTGGTCAGGATCGATTTGAAATCTATCATGGTTTCAGAGAACTCATACTCCATGGTAAGTTGTTCTTGTAGATTGTTGAGCGACTACCCCAACTAAAATCTATCCACTCAACAAAAATTATTTCACACCACAGACTCATCTTGGTCAGGATCGATTTGAAATCTATCATGGTTTCGGAGAAATCATACTCCATGCTTCGTTGTTCTTGTAAAATGTTGAACGACTACCCCAACTAAAATCTATCCACTCAACAAAAATTATTTCAGAGAAATCATACTCCATGGTAAATTGTTCTTGTAGAATGTTGAACGACTACCCCAACTAAAATCTATCCACTCAACAAAAATTATTTCACACCACAGACTCATCTTGGTCAGGATCGATTTGAAATCTATCATGGTTTCAGAGAAATCATAGTCCATGGTAAGTTGTTCTTGTAGAATGTTGAACGACTACCCCAACTAAAATCTATCCACTCAACAAAAATTATTTCAGAGAAATCATACTCCATGGTTCGTTGTTCTTGTAGAATGTTGAACGACTACCCCAACTAAAATCTATCCACTCAACAAAAATTATTTCAGAGAAATCATACTCCATGGTTCGTTGTTCTTGTAGAATGTTGAACGACTACCCCAACTAAAATCTATCCACTCAACAAAAATTATTTCACACCACAGACTCATCTTGGTCAGGATCGATTTGAAATCTATCATGGTTTCAGAGAAATCATACTCCATGGTAAGTTGTTCTTGTAGAATGTTGAACGACTACCTAACTAAAATCTATCCACTCAACAAAAATTATTTCAGAGAAATCATACTCCATGGTAAGTTGTTCTTGTAGAATGTTGAACGACTATCCCAACTAAAATCTATCCACTCAACAAAAATTATTTCAGAGAAATCATACTCCATGGTTCGTTGTTCTTGTAGAATGTTGAACGACTACCCCAACTAAAATCTATCCACTCAACAAAAATTGTTTCACACCACAGACTCATCTTGGTCAGGATCGATTTGAAATCTATCATGGTTTCAGAGAAATCATACTCCATGGTTCGTTGTTCTTGTAGAATGTTGAACGACTACCCCAACTAAAATCTATCCACTCAATAATAATTATTTCAGAGAAATCATACTCCATGGTTCGTTGTTCTTGTAGAATGTTGAACGACTATCCCAACTAAAATCTATCCACTCAACAAAAATTATTTCACACCACAGACTCATCTTGGTCAGGATCGATTTGAAATCTATCATGGTTGCAGAGAAATCATACTCCATTGTTCGTTGTTCTTGTAGAATGTTGAACGACTACCCCAACTAAAATCTATCCACTCAACAAAAATTATTTCAGAGAAATCATACTCCATGGTTCGTTGTTCTTGTAGAATGTTGAACGACTACCCCAACTAAAATCTATCCACTCAATAATAATTATTTCAGAGAAATCATACTCCATGGTAAGTTGTTCTTGTAGAATGTTGAACGACTATCCCAACTAAAATCTATCCACTCAACAAAGATTATTTCACACCACAGACTCATCTTGGTCAAGATCGATTTGAAATCTATTATGGTTGCAGAGAAATCATACTCCATGGTTCGTTGTTCTTGTAGAATGTTGAACGACTACCCCAACTAAAATCTATCCACTCAACAAAAATTATTTCACACCACAGACTCATCTTGGTCAGGATCGATTTGAAATCTATCATGGTTTCAGAGAAATCATACTCCATGGTTCGTTGTTCTTGTAGAATGTTGAACGACTACCCCAACTAAAATCTATCCACTCAATAATAATTATTTCAGAGAAATCATACTCCATGGTTCGTTGTTCTTGTAGAATGTTGAACGACTATCCCAACTAAAATCTATCCACTCAACAAAAATTATTTCACACCACAGACTCATCTTGGTCAGGATCGATTTGAAATCTATCATGGTTTCAGAGAAATCATACTCCATGGTTCGTTGTTCTTGTAAAATGTTGAACGACTACCCCAACTAAAATCTATCCACTCAACAAAAATTATTTCAGAGAAATCATACTCTATGGTTCGTTGTTCTTGTAGAATGTTGAACGACTACCCCAACTAAAATCTATCCACTCAATAATAATTATTTCAGAGAAATCATACTCCATGGTTCGTTGTTCTTGTAGAATGTTGAACGACTATCCCAACTAAAATTTATCCACTCAACAAAAATTATTTCACACCACAAACTCATCTTGGTCAAGATCGATTTGAAATCTATCATGGTTGCAGAGAAATCATACTCCATGGTTCGTTGTTCTTGTAGAATATTGAACGATTACCCCAACTAAAATCTATCCACTCAACAAAAATTATTTCACAAAACAGACTCATCTTGGTCAGGATCGATTTGAAATCTATCATGGTTTCAGAGGAATCATAGTCCATGGTAAGTTGTTCTTGTAGAATGTTGAACGACTATCCCAACTAAAATCTATCCACTCAACAAAAATTATTTCAGAGAAATCATACTCCATGGTTCGTTGTTCTTGTAGAATGTTGAACGACTACCCCAACTAAAATCTATCCACTCAACAAAAATTATTTCACACCACAGACTCATCTTGGTCAGGATCGATTTGAGATCTATCATGGTTTCAGAGAAATCATACTCCATGGTTCGTTGTTCTTGTAGAATGTTGAACGAATACCCCAACTAAAATCTATCCACTCAATAATAATTATTTCAGAGAAATCATACTCGATGTTAAGTTGTTCTCGTAGAATGTTGAACGACTACCCCAACTAAAATCTATCCACTCAACAAAAATTATTTCACACCACAGACTCATCTTGGTCAGGATCGATTTGAGATCTATCATGGTTTCAGAGAAATCATACTCCATGGTTCGTTGTTCTTGTAGAATGTTGAACGAATACCCCAACTAAAATCTATCCACTCAATAATAATTATTTCAGAGAAATCATACTCGATGGTAAGTTGTTCTTGTAGAATGTTGAACGAATACCCCAACTAAAATCTATCCACTCAATAATAATTATTTCAGAGAAATCATACTCCATGGTTCGTTGTTCTTGTAGAATGTTGAACGACTACCCCAACTAAAATCTATCCACTCAACAAAAATTATTTCACACCACAGACTCATCTTGGTCAGGATCGATTTGAGATCTATCATGGTTTCAGAGAAATCATACTCCATGGTTCGTTGTTCTTGTAGAATGTTGAACGACTACCCCAACTAAAATCTATCCACTCAACAAAAATTATTTCACACCACAGACTCATCTTGGTCAGGATCGATTTGAGATCTATCATGGTTTCAGAGAAATCATACTCCATGGTTCGTTGTTCTTGTAGAATGTTGAACGAATACCCCAACTAAAATCTATCCACTCAACAAAAATTATTTCACACCACAGACTCATCTTGGTCAGGATCGATTTGAAATCTATCATGGTTTCAGAGGAATCATAGTCCATGGTAAGTTGTTCTTGTAGAATGTTGAACGACTATCCCAACTAAAATCTATCCACTCAACAAAAATTATTTCACACCACAGACTCATCTTGGTCAGGATCGATTTGAAATCTATCATGGTTTCAGAGAAATCATACTCCATGGTTCGTTGTTCTTGTAGAATGTTGAACGAATACCCCAACTAAAATCTATCCACTCAATAATAATTATTTCAGAGAAATCATACTCGATGGTAAGTTGTTCTTGTAGAATGTTGAACGACTACCCCAACTAAAATCTATCCACTCAACAAAAATTATTTCACACCACAGACTCATCTTGGTCAGGATCGATTTGAAATCTATCATGGTTTCAGAGAAATCATAGTCCATGGTAAGTTGTTCTTGTAGAATGTTGAACGACTACCCCAACTAAAATCTATCCACTCAACAAAAATTATTTCACACCACAGACTCATCTTGGTCAGGATCGATTTGAAATTTATCATGGTTTCAGAGAAATCATACTCCATGGTAAGTTGTTCTTGTAGACTGTTGAACGACTACCTAAACTAAAATCTATCCACTCAACAAAAATTATTTCAGAGAAATCATACTCCATGGTAAGTTGTTCTTGTAGAATGTTGAACGACTATCCCAACTAAAATCTATCCACTCAACAAAAATTATTTCAGAGAAATCATACTCCATGGTTCGTTGTTCTTGTAGAATGTTGAACGACTACCCCAACTAAAATCTATCCACTCAACAAAAATTATTTCACACCACAGACTCATCTTGGTCAGGATCGATTTGAAATCTATCATGGTTTCAGAGAAATCATACTCCATGGTAAGTTGTTCTTGTAGACTGTTGAACGACTACCTAAACTAAAATCTATCCACTCAACAAAAATTATTTCAGTGAAATCATACTCCATGGTTCGTTGTTCTTGTAGAATGTTGAACGACTACCCCAACTAAAATCTATCCACTCAACAAAAATTATTTCAGAGAAATCATACTCCATGGTTCGTTGTTCTTGTAGAATGTTGAACGACTACCCCAACTAAAATCTATCCACTCAACAAAAATTATTTCACACCACAGACTCATCTTGGTCAGGATCGATTTGAAATCTATCATGGTTTCAGAGAAATCATAGTCCATGGTAAGTTGTTCTTGTAGAATGTTGAACGACTACCCCAACTAAAATCTATCCACTCAACAAAAATTATTTCACACCACAGACTCATCTTGGTCAGGATCGATTTGAAATCTATCATGGTTTCAGAGAAATCATACTCCATGGTAAGTTGTTCTTGTAGACTGTTGAACGACTACCTAAACTAAAATCTATCCACTCAACAAAAATTATTTCAGTGAAATCATACTCCATGGTTCGTTGTTCTTGTAGAATGTTGAACGACTACCCCAACTAAAATCTATCCACTCAACAAAAATTATTTCACACCACAGACTCATCTTGGTCAGGATCGATTTGAAATCTATCATGGTTTCAGAGAAATCATACTCCATGGTAAGTTGTTCTTGTAGACTGTTGAACGACTACCTAAACTAAAATCTATCCACTCAACAAAAATTATTTCAGAGAAATCATACTCCATGGTAAGTTGTTCTTGTAGAATGTTGAACGATTATCCCAACTAAAATCTATCCACTCAACAAAAATTATTTCAGAGAAATCATACTCCATGGTTCGTTGTTCTTGTAGAATGTTGAACGACTACCCCAACTAAAATCTATCCACTCAACAAAAATTATTTCACACCACAGACTCATCTTGGTCATAATCGATTTGAAATCTATCATGGTTTCAGAGAAATCATACTCCATGGTTCGTTGTTCTTGTAGAATGTTGAACGACTACCCCAACTAAAATCTATCCACTCAACAAAAATTATTTCACACCACAGACTCATCTTGGTCAGGATCGATTTGAAATCTATCATGGTTTCAGAGGAATCATAGTCCATGGTAAGTTGTTCTTGTAGAATGTTGAACGACTATCCCAACTAAAATCTATCCACTCAAAAAAATTATTTCAGTGAAATCATACTCCATGGTTCGTTGTTCTTGTAGAATATTGAACGACTACCCCAACTAAAATCTATCCACTCAACAAAAATTATTTCACACCACAGACTCATCTTGGTCAGGATCGATTTGAAATCTATCATGGTTTCAGAGGAATCATAGTCCATGGTAAGTTGTTCTTGTAGAATGTTGAACGACTATCCCAACTAAAATCTATCCACTCAATAATAATTATTTCAGAGAAATCATACTCGATGGTAAGTTGTTCTTGTAGAATGTTGAACGACTACCCCAACTAAAATCTATCCACTCAACAAAAATTATTTCACACCACAGACTCATCTTGGTCAGGATCGATTTGAAATCTATCATGGTTTCAGAGAAATCATAGTCCATGGTAAGTTGTTCTTGTAGAATGTTGAACGACTACCCCAACTAAAATCTATCCACTCAACAAAAATTATTTCAGTGAAATCATACTCCATGGTTCGTTGTTCTTGTAGAATGTTGAACGACTACCCCAACTAAAATCTATCCACTCAACAAAAATTATTTCACACCACAGACTCATCTTGGTCAGGATCGATTTGAAATCTATCATGGTTTCAGAGAAATCATACTCCATGGTAAGTTGTTCTTGTAGACTGTTGAACGACTACCTAAACTAAAATCTATCCACTCAACAAAAATTATTTCAGAGAAATCATACTCCATGGTAAGTTGTTCTTGTAGAATGTTGAACGACTATCCCAACTAAAATCTATCCACTCAACAAAAATTATTTCAGAGAAATCATACTCCATGGTTCGTTGTTCTTGTAGAATGTTGAACGACTACCCCAACTAAAATCTATCCACTCAACAAAAATTATTTCACACCACAGACTCATCTTGGTCATAATCGATTTGAAATCTATCATGGTTTCAGAGAAATCATACTCCATGGTTCGTTGTTCTTGTAGAATGTTGAACGACTACCCCAACTAAAATCTATCCACTCAACAAAAATTATTTCACACCACAGACTCATCTTGGTCAGGATCGATTTGAAATCTATCATGGTTTCAGAGGAATCATAGTCCATGGTAAGTTGTTCTTGTAGAACGTTGAACGACTATCCCAACTAAAATCTATCCACTCAAAAAAATTATTTCAGTGAAATCATACTCCATGGTTCGTTGTTCTTGTAGAATATTGAACGACTACCCCAACTAAAATCTATCCACTCAACAAAAATTATTTCACACCACAGACTCATCTTGGTCAGGATCGATTTGAAATCTATCATGGTTTCAGAGGAATCATAGTCCATGGTAAGTTGTTCTTGTAGAATGTTGAACGACTATCCCAACTAAAATCTATCCACTCAACAAAAATTATTTCACACCACAGACTCATATTGGTCAGGATCGATTTGAAATCTATCATGGTTTCAGAGAAATCATACTCCATGGTTCGTTGTTCTTGTAGAATGTTGAACGAATACCCCAACTAAAATCTATCCACTCAATAATAATTATTTCAGAGAAATCATACTCGATGGTAAGTTGTTCTTGTAGAATGTTGAACGACTACCCCAACTAAAATCTATCCACTCAACAAAAATTATTTCAGTGAAATCATACTCCATGGTTCGTTGTTCTTGTAGAATGTTGAACGACTACCCCAACTAAAATCTATCCACTCAACAAAAATTATTTCACACCACAGACTCATCTTGGTCAGGATCGATTTGAAATCTATCATGGTTTCAGAGAAATCATACTCCATGGTTCGTTGTTCTTGTAGAATGTTGAACGAATACCCCAACTAAAATCTATCCACTCAATAATAATTATTTCAGAGAAATCATACTCGATGGTAAGTTGTTCTTGTAGAATGTTGAACGACTACCCCAACTAAAATCTATCCACTCAACAAAAATTATTTCACACCACAGACTCATCTTGGTCAGGATCGATTTGAAATCTATCATGGTTTCAGAGAAATCATAGTCCATGGTAAGTTGTTCTTGTAGAATGTTGAACGAATACCCCAACTAAAATCTATCCACTCAATAATAATTATTTCAGAGAAATCATACTCGATGGTAAGTTGTTCTTGTAGAATGTTGAACGACTACCCCAACTAAAATCTATCCACTCAACAAAAATTATTTCAGTGAAATCATACTCCATGGTTCGTTGTTCTTGTAGAATGTTGAACGACTACCCCAACTAAAATCTATCCACTCAACAAAAATTATTTCACACCACAGACTCATCTTGGTCAGGATCGATTTGAAATCTATCATGGTTTCAGAGAAATCATAGTCCATGGTAAGTTGTTCTTGTAGAATGTTGAACGAATACCCCAACTAAAATCTATCCACTCAATAATAATTATTTCAGAGAAATCATACTCCATGGTTCGTTGTTCTTGTAGAATGTTGAACGACTATCCCAACTAAAATCTATCCACTCAACAAAAATTATTTCACACCACAGACTCATCTTGGTCAGGATCGATTTGAAATCTATCATGGTTTCAGAGAAATCATACTCCATGGTTCGTTGTTCTTGTAGAATGTTGAACGAATACCCCAACTAAAATCTATCCACTCAATAATAATTATTTCAGAGAAATCATACTCGATGGTAAGTTGTTCTTGTAGAATGTTGAACGACTACCCCAACTAAAATCTATCCACTCAACAAAAATTATTTCACACCACAGACTCATCTTGGTCAGGATCGATTTGAAATCTATCATGGTTTCAGAGAAATCATAGTCCATGGTAAGTTGTTCTTGTAGAATGTTGAACGACTACCCCAACTAAAATCTATCCACTCAACAAAAATTATTTCAGTGAAATCATACTCCATGGTTCGTTGTTCTTGTAGAATGTTGAACGACTACCCCAACTAAAATCTATCCACTCAACAAAAATTATTTCACACCACAGACTCATCTTGGTCAGGATCGATTTGAAATCTATCATGGTTTCAGAGAAATCATACTCCATGGTAAGTTGTTCTTGTAGACTGTTGAACGACTACCTAAACTAAAATCTATCCACTCAACAAAAATTATTTCAGAGAAATCATACTCCATGGTAAGTTGTTCTTGTAGAATGTTGAACGACTATCCCAACTAAAATCTATCCACTCAACAAAAATTATTTCAGAGAAATCATACTCCATGGTTCGTTGTTCTTGTAGAATGTTGAACGACTACCCCAACTAAAATCTATCCACTCAACAAAAATTATTTCACACCACAGACTCATCTTGGTCATAATCGATTTGAAATCTATCATGGTTTCAGAGAAATCATACTCCATGGTTCGTTGTTCTTGTAGAATGTTGAACGACTACCCCAACTAAAATCTATCCACTCAACAAAAATTATTTCACACCACAGACTCATCTTGGTCAGGATCGATTTGAAATCTATCATGGTTTCAGAGGAATCATAGTCCATGGTAAGTTGTTCTTGTAGAATGTTGAACGACTATCCCAACTAAAATCTATCCACTCAAAAAAATTATTTCAGTGAAATCATACTCCATGGTTCGTTGTTCTTGTAGAATATTGAACGACTACCCCAACTAAAATCTATCCACTCAACAAAAATTATTTCACACCACAGACTCATCTTGGTCAGGATCGATTTGAAATCTATCATGGTTTCAGAGGAATCATAGTCCATGGTAAGTTGTTCTTGTAGAATGTTGAACGACTATCCCAACTAAAATCTATCCACTCAACAAAAATTATTTCACACCACAGACTCATCTTGGTCAGGATCGATTTGAGATCTATCATGGTTTCAGAGAAATCATACTCCATGGTTCGTTGTTCTTGTAGAATGTTGAACGAATACCCCAACTAAAATCTATCCACTCAAAAAAAATTATTTCACACCACAGACTCATCTTGGTCAGGATCGATTTGAAATCTATCATGGTTGCAGAGAAATCATACTCCATGGTTCGTTGTTCTTGTAGAATGTTGAACGACTACCCCAACTAAAATCTATCCACTCAACAAAAATTATTTCACACCACAGACTCATCTTGGTCAGGATCGATTTGAAATCTATCATGGTTTCAGAGAAATCATACTCCATGATCCGTTGTTCTTGTAGAATGTTGAACGACTACCCCAACTAAAATCTATCCACTCAACAAAAATTATTTCAGAGAAATCATACTCCATGGTTCGTTGTTCTTGTAGAATGTTGAACGACTACCCCAACTAAAATCTATCCACTCAACAAAAATTATTTCACACCACAGACTCATCTTGGTCAGGATCGATTTGAAATCTATCATGGTTTCAGAGAAATCATACTCCATGGTAAGTTGTTCTTGTAGAATGTTGAACGACTATCCCAACTAAAATCTATCCGCTCAACAAAAATTATTTCACACCACAGACTCATCTTGGTCAGGATCGATTTGAAATCTATCATGGTTTCAGAGAAATCATACTCCATGTTTCGTTGTTCTTGTAGAATGTTGAACGACTACCCCAACTAAAATCTATCCACTCAACAAAAATTATTTCACACCACAGACTCATCTTGGTCAGGATCGATTTGAAATCTATCATGGTTTCAGAGAAATCATACTCCATGGTAAGTTGTTCTTGTAAAATGTTGAACGACTATCCCAACTAAAATCTATCCACTCAACAAAAATTATTTCAGAGAAATCATACTCCATGGTTCGTTGTTCTTGTAGAATGTTGAACGACTACCCCCACTAAAATCTATCCACTCAACAAAAATTATTTCACACCACAGACTCATCTTGGTCAGGATCGATTTGAAATCTATCATGGTTTCAGAGAAATCATACTCCATGGTTCGTTGTTCTTGTAGAATGTTGAACGACTACCCCAACTAAAATCTATCCACTCAACAAAAATTATTTCACACCACAGACTCATCTTGGTCAGGATCGATTTGAAATCTATCATGGTTTCAGAGAAATCATACTCCATGGTAAATTGTTCTTGTAGAATGTTGAGCGACTCCCCCAACTAAAATCTATCCACTCAACAAAAATTATTTCAGAGAAATCATACTCCATTGTTCGTTGTTCTTGTAGAATGTTGAACGACTATCCCAACTAAAATCTATCCACTCAACAAAAATTATTTCACACCACAGACTCATCTTGGTCAGGATCGATTTGAAATCTATCATGGTTTCAGAGAAATCATACTCTATGGTTCGTTGTTCTTCTAAAATGTTGAACGACTACCCCAACTAAAATCTATCCACTCAACGAGAATTATTTCAGAGAAATCATACTCCATGGTAAGTTGTTCTTGTAGAATGTTGAACGACTACCCCAACTAAAATCTATCCACTCAACAAAAATTATTTCACACCACAGACTCATCTTGGTCAGGATCGATTTGAAATCTATCATGGTTTCAGAGAAATCATACTCCATGGTAAGTTGTTCTTGTAGAATGTTGAACGACTACCCCAATTAAAATCTATCCACTCAACAAAAATTATTTCACACCACAGACTCATCTTGGTCAGGATCGATTTGAAATCTATCATGGTTTCAGAGAAATCATACTCCATGGTTCGTTGTTCTTGTAGAATGTTGAACGACTACCCCAACTAAAATCTATCCACTCAACAAAAATTATTTCACACCACAGACTCATCTTGGTCAGGATCGATTTGAAATCTATCATGGTTTCAGAGAAATCATACTCCATGGTTCGTTGTTCTTGTAGAATGTTGAACGACTACCCCAACTAAAATCTATCCACTCAACAAAAATTATTTCACACCACAGACTCATCTTGGTCAGGATCGATTTGAAATCTATCATGGTTTCAGAGAAATGATACTCCATGGTAAGTTGTTCTTGTAGAATGTTGAACGACTATCCCAACTAAAATCTATCCACTCAACAAAAATTATTTCAGAGAAATCATACTCCATGGTTCGTTGTTCTTGTAGAATGTTGAACGACTACCCCAACTAAAATCTATCCACTCAACAAAAATTATTTCACACCACAGACTCATCTTGGTCAGGATCGATTTGAAATCTATCATGGTTTCAGAGAAATCATACTCCATGGTAAGTTGTTCTTGTAGAATGTTGAACGACTACCCCAACTAAAATCTATCCACTCAACAAAAATTATTTCACACCACAGACTCATCTTGGTCAGGATCGATTTGAAATCTATCATGGTTTCAGAGAAATCATACTCCATGGTTCGTTGTTCTTCTAAAATGTTGAACGACTACCCCAACTAAAATCTATCCACTCAACGAAAATTATTTCAGAGAAATCATACTCCATGGTAAGTTGTTCTTGTAGAATGTTGAACGACTACCCCAACTAAAATCTATCCACTCAACAAAAATTATTTCACACCACAGACTCATCTTGGTCAGGATCGATTTGAAATCTATCATGGTTTCAGAGAAATCATACTCCATGGTAAGTTGTTCTTGTAGAATGTTGAACGACTACCCCAATTAAAATCTATCCACTCAACAAAAATTATTTCACACCACAGACTCATCTTGGTCAGGATCGATTTGAAATCTATCATGGTTTCAGAGAAATCATACTCCATGGTTCGTTGTTCTTGTAGAATGTTGAACGACTACCCCAACTAAAATCTATCCACTCAACAAAAATTATTTCACACCACAGACTCATCTTGGTCAGGATCGATTTGAAATCTATCATGGTTTCAGAGAAATCATACTCCATGGTTCGTTGTTCTTGTAGAATGTTGAACGACTACCCCAACTAAAATCTATCCACTCAACAAAAATTATTTCAGAGAAATCATACTCCATGGTTCGTTGTTCTTGTAGAATGTTGAACGACTACCCCAACTAAAATCTATCCACTCAACAAAAATTATTTCACACCACAGACTCATCTTGGTCAGGATCGATTTGAAATCTATCATGGTTTCAGAGAAATCATAGTCCATGGTAAGTTGTTCTTGTAGAATGTTGAACGACTACCCCAACTAAAATCTATCCACTCAACAAAAATTATTTCAGTGAAATCATACTCCATGGTTCGTTGTTCTTGTAGAATGTTGAACGACTACCCCAACTAAAATCTATCCACTCAACAAAAATTATTTCACACCACAGACTCATCTTGGTCAGGATCGATTTGAAATCTATCATGGTTTCAGAGAAATAATACTCCATGGTTCGTTGTTCTTGTAGAATGTTGAACGACTACCCCAACTAAAATCTATCCACTCAACAAAAATTATTTCAGAGAAATCATACTCCATGGTAAGTTGTTCTTGTAGAATGTTGAACGACTACCCCAATTAAAATCTATCCACTCAACAAAAATTATTTCACACCACAGACTCATCCTTGTCAGGATCGATTTGAAATCTATCATGGTTTCAGAGAAATCATACTCCATGGTTCGTTGTTTTTGTAAAATGTTGAACGACTGCCCCAACTAAAATCTATCCACTCAACAAAAATTATTTCAGAGAAATCATACTCCATGGTTCGTTGTTCTTGTAGAATGTTGAACGACTACCCCAACTAAAATCTATCCACTCAAAAAAAATTATTTCACACCACAGACTCATCTTGGTCAGGATCGATTTGAAATCTATCATGGTTGCAGAGAAATCATACTCCATGGTTCGTTGTTCTTGTAGAATGTTGAACGACTATCCCAACTAAAATCTATCCACTCAAAAAAAATTATTTCACACCACAGACTCATCTTGGTCAGGATCGATTTGAAATCTATCATGGTTGCAGAGAAATCATACTCCATGGTTCGTTGTTCTTGTAGAATGTTGAACGACTACCCCAACTAAAATCTATCCACTCAACAAAAATTATTTCACACCACAGACTCATCTTGGTCAGGATCGATTTGAAATCTATCATGGTTTCAGAGAAATCATACTCCATGATTCGTTGTTCTTGTAGAATGTTGAACGACTACCCCAACTAAAATCTATCCACTCAACAAAAATTATTTCAGAGAAATCATACTCCATGGTTCGTTGTTCTTGTAGAATGTTGAACGACTACCCCAACTAAAATCTATCCACTCAACAAAAATTATTTCACACCACAGACTCATCTTGGTCAGGATCGATTTGAAATCTATCATGGTTTCAGAGAAATCATACTCCATGGTAAGTTGTTCTTGTAGAATGTTGAACGACTACCCCAATTAAAATCTATCCGCTCAACAAAAATTATTTCACACCACAGACTCATCTTGGTCAGGATCGATTTGAAATCTATCATGGTTTCAGAGAAATCATACTCCATGTTTCGTTGTTCTTGTAGAATGTTGAACGACTACCCCAACTAAAATCTATTTACTCAACAAAAATTATTTCACACCACAGACTCATCTTGGTCAGGATCGATTTGAAATCTATCATGGTTTCAGAGAAATCATACTCCATGGTTCGTTGTTCTTGTAGAATGTTGAACGACTACCCCAACTAAAATCTATCCACTCAACAAAAATTATTTCACACCACAGACTCATCTTGGTCAGGATCGATTTGAAATCTATCATGGTTTCAGAGAAATCATACTCCATGGTAAATTGTTCTTGTAGAATGTTGAGCGACTACCCCAACTAAAATCTATCCACTCAACAAAAATTATTTCAGAGAAATCATACTCCATTGTTCGTTGTTCTTGTAGAATGTTGAACGACTACCCCAACTAAAATCTATCCACTCAACAAAAATTATTTCACACCACAGACTCATCTTGGTCAGGATCGATTTGAAATCTATCATGGTTTCAGAGAAATCATACTCCATGGTAAGTTGTTCTTGTAGAATGTTGAACGACTACCCCAATTAAAATCTATCCGCTCAACAAAAATTATTTCACACCACAGACTCATCTTGGTCAGGATCGATTTGAAATCTATCATGGTTTCAGAGAAATCATACTCCATGTTTCGTTGTTCTTGTAGAATGTTGAACGACTACCCCAACTAAAATCTATCCACTCAACAAAAATTATTTCACACCACAGACTCATCTTGGTCAGGATCGATTTGAAATCTATCATGGTTTCAGAGAAATCATACTCCATGGTAAGTTGTTCTTGTAGAATGTTGAACGACTATCCCAACTAAAATCTATCCACTCAACAAAAATTATTTCAGAGAAATCATACTCCATGGTTCGTTGTTCTTGTAGAATGTTGAACGACTACCCCAACTAAAATCTATCCACTCAACAAAAATTATTTCACACCACAGACTCATCTTGGTCAGGATCGATTTGAAATCTATCATGGTTTCAGAGAAATCATACTCCATGGTTCGTTGTTCTTGTAGAATGTTGAACGACTACCCCAACTAAAATCTATCCACTCAACAAAAATTATTTCACACCACAGACTCATCTTGGTCAGGATCGATTTGAAATCTATCATGGTTTCAGAGAAATCATACTCCATGGTAAATTGTTCTTGTAGAATGTTGAGCGACTACCCCAACTAAAATCTATCCACTCAACAAAAATTATTTCAGAGAAATCATACTCCATTGTTCGTTGTTCTTGTAGAATGTTGAACGACTACCCCAACTAAAATCTATCCACTCAACAAAAATTATTTCACACCACAGACTCATCTTGGTCAGGATCGATTTGAAATCTATCATGGTTTCAGAGAAATCATACTCCATGGTTCGTTGTTCTTCTAAAATGTTGAACGACTACCCCAACTAAAATCTATCCACTCAACGAAAATTATTTCAGAGAAATCATACTCCATGGTAAGTTGTTCTTGTAGAATGTTGAACGACTACCCCAACTAAAATCTATCCACTCAACAAAAATTATTTCACACCACAGACTCATCTTGGTCAGGATCGATTTGAAATCTATCATGGTTTCAGAGAAATCATACTCCATGGTAAGTTGTTCTTGTAGAATGTTGAACGACTACCCCAATTAAAATCTATCCACTCAACAAAAATTATTTCACACCACAGACTCATCTTTTTCAGGATCGATTTGAAATCTATCATGGTTTCAGAGAAATCATACTCCATGGTTCGTTGTTCTTGTAGAATGTTGAACGACTACCCCAACTAAAATCTATCCACTCAACAAAAATTATTTCACACCACAGACTCATCTTGGTCAGGATCGATTTGAAATCTATCATGGTTTCAGAGAAATGATACTCCATGGTAAGTTGTTCTTGTAGAATGTTGAACGACTATCCCAACTAAAATCTATCCACTCAACAAAAATTATTTCAGAGAAATCATACTCCATGGTTCGTTGTTCTTGTAGAATGTTGAACGACTACCCCAACTAAAATCTATCCACTCAACAAAAATTATTTCACAAAACAGACTCATCTTGGTCTGGATCGATTTGAAATCTATCATGGTTTCAGAGAAATCATACTCCATGGTTCGTTGTTCTTGTAGAATGTTGAACGACTATCCCAACTAAAATCTATCCACTCAACAAAAATTATTTCAGAGAAATCATACTCCATGGTAAGTTGTTCTTGTAGAATGTTGAACGACTATCCCAACTAAAATCTATCCACTCAACAAAAATTATTTCAGAGAAATCATACTCCATGGTAAGTTGTTCTTGTAGAATGTTGAACGACTACCCCAACTAAAATCTATCCACTCAACAAAAATTATTTTAGAGAAATCATACTCCATGGTAAGTTGTTCTTGTAGAATGTTGAACGACTACCCCAACTAAAATCTATCCACTCAACAAAAATTATTTCACACCACAGACTCATCTTGGTCAGGATCGATTTGAAATCTATCATGGTTTCAGAGAAATCATACTCCATGGTTCGTTGTTCTTGTAGAATGTTGAACGACTACCCCAACTAAAATCTATCCACTCAACAAAAATTATTTCACACCACAGACTCATCTTGGTCAGGATCGATTTGAAATCTATCATTTTTTCAGAGAAATCATAGTCCATGGTAAGTTGTTCTTGTAGAATGTTGAACGACTACCCCAACTAAAATCTATGCACTCAACAAAAATTATTTCACACCACAGACTCATCTTGGTCAGGATCGATTTGAAATCTATCATGGTTTCAGAGAAATCATACTCCATGGTTCGTTGTTCTTGTAGAATGTTGAACGACTATCCCAACTAAAAGCCATCCACTTAACAAAAATTATTTCAGAGAAATCATACTCCATGGTTCGTTGTTCTTGTAGAATGTTGAACGACTACCCCAACTAAAATCTATCCACTCAACAAAAATTATTTCACACCACAGACTCATCTTGGTCAGGATCGATTTGAAATCTATCATGGTTTCAGAGAAATCATAGTCCATGGTAAGTTGTTCTTGTAAAATGTTGAACGACTACCCCAAATAAAATCTATCCACTCAACAAAAATTATTTCAGAGAAATCATACTCCATGGTAAGTTGTTCTTGTAGAATGGTGCACGACTATCCCAACTAAAATCTATCCACTCAACAAAAATTATTTCAGAGAAATCATACTCCATGGTAAGTTGTTCTTGTAGAATGTTGAACGACTACCCCAACTAAAATCTATCCACTCAACAAAAATTATTTCACACCACAGACTCATCTTGGTCAGGATCGATTTGAAATCTATCATGGTTTCAGAGAAATCATACTCCATGGTTCGTTGTTCTTGTAGAATGTTGAACGACTACCCCAACTAAAATCTATCCACTCAACAAAAATTATTTCACACCACAGACTCATCTTGGTCAGGATCGATTTGAAATCTATCATGGTTTCAGAGAAATCATACTCCATGGTTCGTTGTTCTTGTAGAATGTTGAACGACTACCCCAACTAAAATCTATCCACTCAACAAAAATTATTTCACACCACAGACTCATCTTGGTCAGGATCGATTTGAAATCTATCATGGTTTCAGAGAAATCATACTCCATGGTTCGTTGTTCTTGTAGAATGTTGAACGACTACCCCAACTAAAATCTATCCACTCAACAAAAATTATTTCACACCACAGACTCATCTTGGTCAGGATCGATTTGAAATCTATCATGGTTTCAGAGAAATCATAGTCCATGGTAAGTTGTTCTTGTAAAATGTTGAACGACTACCCCAACTAAAATCTATCCACTCAACAAAAATTATTTCAGAGAAATCATACTCCATGGTTCGTTGTTCTTGTAGAATGTTGAACGACTATCCCAACTAAAATCTATCCACACAACAAAAATTATTTCAGAGAAATCATACTCCATGGTAAGTTGTTCTTGTAGAATGTTGAACGACTACCCCAACTAAAATCTATCCACTCAACAAAAATTATTTCACACCACAGACTCATCTTGGTCAGGATCGATTTGAAATCTATCATGGTTTCAGAGAAATCATACTCCATGGTTCGTTGTTCTTGTAGAATGTTGAACGACTATCAAAACTAAAAGCCATCCACTTAACAAAAATTATTTCAGAGAAATCATACTCCATGGTTCGTTGTTCTTGTAGAATGTTGAACGACTACCCCAACTAAAATCTATCCACTCAACAAAAATTATTTCACACCACAGACTCATCTTGGTCAGGATCGATTTGAAATCTATCGTGGTTTCAGAGAAATCATAGTCCATGGTAAGTTGTTCTTGTAAAATGTTGAACGACTACCCCAACTAAAATCTATCCACTCAACAAAAATTATTTCAGAGAAATCATACTCCATGGTAAGTTGTTCTTGTAGAATGTTGAACGACTATCCCAACTAAAATCTATCCACTCAACGAAAATTATTTCAGAGAAATCATACTCCATGGTAAGTTGTTCTTGTAGAATGTTGAACGACTACCCCAACTAAAATCTATCCACTCAACAAAAATTATTTCACACCACAGACTCATCTTGGTCAGGATCGATTTGAAATCTATCATGGTTTCAGAGAAATCATAGTCCATGGTAAGTTGTTCTTGTAGAATGTTGAACGACTACCCCAACTAAAATCTATCCACTCAACAAAAATTATTTCACACCACAGACTCATCTTGGTCAGGATCGATTTGAAATCTATCATGGTTTCAGAGAAATCATACTCCATGGTTCGTTGTCCTTGTAGAATGTTGAACGACTATCCCAACTAAAATCTATCCACTCAACAAAAATTATTTCAGAGAAATCATACTCCATGGTTCGTTGTTCTTGTAGAATGTTGAACGACTACCCCAACTAAAATCTATGCACTCAACAAAAATTATTTCACACCACAGACACATCTTGGTCAGGGTCGATTTGAAATCTATCATGATTTCAGAGAAATCATACTCCATGGTTCGTTGTTCTTGTAGAATGTTGAACGACTATCCCAACTAAAAGCCATCCACTCAACAAAAATTATTTCAGAGAAATCATACTCCATGGTTCGTTGTTCTTGTAGAATGTTGAACGACTACCCCTAACTAAAATCTATCCACTCAACAAAAATTATTTCACACCACAGACTCATCTTGGTCAGGATCGATTTGAAATCTATCATGGTTTCAGAGAAATCATACTCCATGGTAAGTTGTTCTTGTAGAATGTTGAACGACTATCCCAACTAAAATTTATCCACTCAACAAAAATTATTTCAGAGAAATCATACTCCATGGTTCGTTGTTGTTGTAGAATGTTGAACGACTATCCCAACTAAAATCTATCCACTCAACAAAAATTATTTCAGAGAAATCATACTCCATGGTTCGTTGTTCTTGTAGAATGTTGAACGACTATCCCAATTAAAATCTATCCACTCAACAAAAATTATTTCACACCACAGACTCATCTTGGTCAGGATCGATTTGAAATCTATCATGGTTTCAGAGAAATCATACTCAATGGTAAGTTGTTCTTGTAGAATGTTGAACGACTACCCCTAACTAAAATCTATCCACTCAACAAAAATTATTTCACACCACAGACTCATCTTGGTCAGGATCGATTTGAAATCTATCATGGTTTCAGAGAAATCATAGTCCATGGTAAGTTGTTCTTGTTGAATGTTGAACGACTACCCCAACTAAAATCTATCCACTCAACAAAAATTATTTCACACCACAGACTCATCTTGGTCAGGATCGATTTGAAATCTATCATGGTTGCAGAGAAATCATACTCCATGGTTCGTTGTTCTTGTAGATTGTTGAACGACTACCCCAACTAAAATCTATTCACTCAACAAAAATTATTTCACACCACAGACTCATCTTGGTCAGGATCGATTTGAAATCTATCATGGTTTCAGAGAAATCATAGTCCATGGTAAGTTGTTCTTGTAGAATGTTGAACGACTACCCCTAACTAAAATCTATCCACTCAACAAAAATTATTTCACACCACAGACTCATCTTGGTCAGGATCGATTTGAAATCTATCATGGTTTCAGAGAAATCATAGTCCATGGTAAGTTGTTCTTGTAGAATGTTGAACGACTACCCCTAACTAAAATCTATCCACTCAACAAAAATTAATTCACACCACAGACTCATCTTGGTCAGGATCGATTTGAAATCTATCATGGTTTCAGAGAAATCATACTCCATGGTTCGTTGTTCTTGTAGAATGTTGAACGACTATCCCAACTAAAATCTATCCACTCAACAAAAATTATTTCAGAGAAATCATAGTCCATGCTAAGTTGTTCTTGTAGAATGTTGAACGACTATCCCAACTAAAATCTATCCACTCAACAAAAATTATTTCAGAGAAATCATACTCCATGGTAAGTTGTTCTTGTAGAATGTTGAACGACTACCCCAACTAAAATCTATCCACTCAACAAAAATTATTTCACACCACAGACTCATCTTGGTCAGGATCGATTTGAAATCTATCATGGTTTCAGAGAAATCATACTCCATGGTTCGTTGTTCTTGTAGAATGTTGAACGACTATCCCAACTAAAATCTATCCACTCAACAAAAATTATTTCAGAGAAATCATAGTCCATGCTAAGTTGTTCTTGTAGAATGTTGAACGACTATCCCAACTAAAATCTATCCACTCAACAAAAATTATTTCAGAGAAATCATACTCCATGGTAAGTTGTTCTTGTAGAATGTTGAACGACTACCCCAACTAAAATCTATCCACTCAACAAAAATTATTTCACACCACAGACTCATCTTGGTCAGGATCGATTTGAAATCTATCATGGTTTCAGAGAAATCATACTCCATGGTTCGTTGTTCTTTTAGAATGTTGAACGACTATCCCAACTAAAATCTATCCACTCAACAAAAATTATTTCAGAGAAATCATACTCCATGGTTCGTTGTTCTTGTAAAATGTTGAGCGACTACCCCAACTAAAATCTATCCACTCAACAAAAATTATTTCAGAGAAATCATACTCCGTGGTAAGTTGTTCTTGTAGAATGTTGAACGACTATCCCAACTAAAATCTATCCACTTAACAAAAATTATTTCAGAGAAATCATACTCCATGGTAAGTTGTTCTTGTAGAATGTTGAACGAATACCCCAACTAAAATCTATCCACTCAACAAAAATTATTTCAGAGAAATCATACTCCATGGTAAGTTGTTCTTGTAGAATGTTGAACGACTATCCCAACTAAAATCTATCCACTCAACAAAAATTATTTCAGAGAAATCATACTCCATGGTAAGTTGTTCTTGTAGAATGTTGAACGACTACCCCAACTAAAATCTATCCCCTCAACAAAAATTATTTCACACCACAGATTCATTTTGATCAGGATCGATTTGAAATCTATCATGGTTTCAGAGAAATCTTACTCCATGGTAAGTTGTTCTTGTAGAATGTTGAACGACTACCCCTAACTAAAATCTATCCACTCAACAAAAATTATTTCACACCACAGACTCATCTTGGTCAGGATCGATTTGAAATCTATCATGGTTTCAGAGAAATCATAGTCCATGGTAAGTTGTTCTTGTAGAATGTTGAACGACTACCCCTAACTAAAATCTATCCACTCAACAAAAATTATTTCACACCACAGACTCATCTTGGTCAGGATCGATTTGAAATCTATCACGGTTTCAGAGAAATCATAGTCCATGGTTCGTTGTTCTTGTAGAATGTTGAACGACTATCCCAACTAAAATCTATCCACTCAACGAAAATTATTTCAGAGAAATCATACTCCATGGTTCGTTGTTCTTTTAAAATGTTGAACGATTACCCCAACTAAAATCTATCCACTCAACAAAAATTATTTCAGAGAAATCATACTCCATGGTAAGTTGTTCTTGTAGAATGTTGAACGACTATCCCAACTAAAATCTATCCACTCAACAAAAATTATTTCAGAGAAATCATACTCCATGGTAAGTTGTTCTTGTAGAATGTTGAACGACTACCCCAACTAAAATCTATCCACTCAACAAAAATTATTTCACACCACAGATTCATCTTGATCAGGATCGATTTGAAATCTATCATGGTTTCAGAGAAATCTTACTCCATGGTAAGTTGTTCTTGTAGAATGTTGAACGACTACCCCTAACTAAAATCTATCCACTCAACAAAAATTATTTCACACCACAGACTCATCTTGGTCAGGATCGATTTGAAATCTATCATGGTTTCAGAGAAATCATACTCCATGGTTCGTTGTTCTTGTAGAATGTTGAACGACTATCCCAACTAAAATCTATCCACTCAACAAAAATTATTTCAGAGAAATCATACTCCATGGTAAGTCGTTCTTGTAGAATGTTGAACGACTATCCCAACTAAAATCTATCCACTCAACAAAAATTATTTCACACCACAGACTCATCTTGGTCAGGATCGATTTGAAATCTATCATGGTTTCAGAGAAATCATACTCCATGGTTCGTTGTTCTTGTAGAATGTTGAACGACTACCCCAACTAAAATCTATCCACTCAACAAAAATTATTTCACACCACAGACTCATCTTTATCAGGATCGATTTGAAATCTATCATGGTTTCAGAGAAATCATACTCCATGGTAAGTTGTTCTTGTAGAATGTTGAACGACTACCCCAATTAAAATCTATCCACTCAACAAAAATTATTTCAGAGAAATCATACTCCATGGTTCGTTGTTCTTGTAGAATGTTGAACGACTACCCCAACTAAAATCTATCCACTCAACAAAAATTATTTCACACCACAGACTCATCTTGGTCAGGATCGATTTGAAATCTATCATGGTTTCAGAGAAATGATACTCCATGGTAAGTTGTTCTTGTAGAATGTTGAACGACTATCCCAACTAAAATCTATCCACTCAACAAAAATTATTTCAGAGAAATCATACTCCATGGTTCGTTGTTCTTGTAGAATGTTGAACGACTACCCCAACTAAAATCTATCCACTCAACAAAAATTATTTCACACCACAGACTCATCTTGGTCTGGATCGATTTGAAATCTATCATGGTTTCAGAGAAATCATACTCCATGGTTCGTTGTTCTTTTAGAATGTTGAACGACTATCCCAACTAAAATCTATCCACTCAACAAAAATTATTTCAGAGAAATCATACTCCATGGTTCGTTGTTCTTGTAAAATGTTTAACGACTACCCCAACTAAAATCTATCCACTCAACAAAAATTATTTCAGAGAAATCATACTCCATGGTAAGTTGTTCTTGTAGAATGTTGAACGACTACCCCAACTAAAATCTATCCACTCAACAAAAATTATTTCACACCACAGACTCATCTTGGTCAGGATCGATTTGAAATCTATCATGGTTTCAGAGAAATCATACTCCATGGTTCGTTGTTCTTTTAGAATGTTGAACGACTATCCCAACTAAAATCTATCCACTCAACAAAAATTATTTCAGAGAAATCATACTCCATGGTAAGTTGTTCTTGTAAAATGTTGAACGACTACCCCAACTAAAATCTATCCACTCAACAAAAATTATTTCAGAGAAATCATACTCCGTGGTAAGTTGTTCTTGTAGAATGTTGAACGACTACCCCAACTAAAATCTATCCACTCAACAAAAATTATTTCACACCACAGACTCATCTTGGTCAGGATCGATTTGAAATCTATCATGGTTTCAGAGAAATCATACTCCATGGTTCGTTGTTCTTTTAGAATGTTGAACGACTATCCCAACTAAAATCTATCCACTCAACAAAAATTATTTCAGAGAAATCATACTCCATGGTTCGTTGTTCTTGTAAAATGTTGAACGACTACCCCAACTAAAATCTATTAACTCAACAAAAATTATTTCAGAGAAATCATACTCCGTGGTAAGTTGTTCTTGTAGAATGTTGAACGACTATCCCAACTAAAATCTATCCACTTAACAAAAATTATTTCAGAGAAATCATACTCCATGGTAAGTTGTTCTTGTAGAATGTTGAACGACTACCCCAACTAAAATCTATCCACTCAACAAAAATTATTTCAGAGAAATCATACTCCATGGTAAGTTGTTCTTGTAGAATGTTGAACGACTATCCCAACTAAAATCTATCCACTCAACAAAAATTATTTCAGAGAAATCATACTCCATGGTAAGTTGTTCTTGTAGAATGTTGAACGACTACCCCAACTTAAATCTATCCACTCAACAAAAATTATTTCACACCACAGATTCATTTTGATCAGGATCGATTTGAAATCTATCATGGTTTCAGAGAAATCTTACTCCATGGTAAGTTGTTCTTGTAGAATGTTGAACGACTACCCCTAACTAAAATCTATCCACTCAACAAAAATTATTTCACACCACAGACTCATCTTGGTCAGGATCGATTTGAAATCTATCATGGTTTCAGAGAAATCATACTCCATGGTTCGTTGTTCTTGTAGAATGTTGAACGACTATCCCAACTAAAATCTATCCACTCAACAAAAATTATTTCAGAGAAATCATACTCCATGGTAAGTTGTTCTTGTAGAATGTTGAACTACTACCCCAACTAAAATCTATCCACTCAACAAAAATTATTTCAGAGAAATCATACTCCATGGTAAGTTGTTCTTGTAGAATGTTGAACGACTATCCCAACTAAAATCTATCCACTCAACAAAAATTATTTCAGAGAAATCATACTCCATGGTAAGTTGTTCTTGTAGAATGTTGAACGACTACCCCAACTAAAATCTATCCACTCAACAAAAATTATTTCACACCACAGATTCATTTTGATCAGGATCGATTTGAAATCTATCATGGTTTCAGAGAAATCTTACTCCATGGTAAGTTGTTCTTGTAGAATGTTGAACGACTACCCCAACTAAAATCTATCCACTCAACAAAAATTATTTCACACCACAGACTCATCTTGGTCAGGATCGATTTGAAATCTATCATGGTTTCAGAGAAATCATAGTCCATGGTAAGTTGTTCTTGTAGAATGTTGAACGACTACCCCTAACTAAAATCTATCCACTCAACAAAAATTATTTCACACCACAGACTCATCTTGGTCAGGTTCGATTTGAAATCTATCACGGTTTCAGAGAAATCATAGTCCATGGTTCGTTGTTCTTGTAGAATGTTGAACGACTATCCCAACTAAAATCTATCCACTCAACAAAAATTATTTCAGAGAAATCATACTCCATGGTTCGTTGTTCTTGTAAAATGTTGAACGACTACCCCAACTAAAATCTATCCACTCAACAAAAATTATTTCAGAGAAATCATACTCCATGGTAAGTTGTTCTTGTAGAATGTTGAACGACTATCCCAACTAAAATCTATCCACTCAACAAAAATTATTTCAGAGAAATCATACTCCATGGTAAGTTGTTCTTGTAGAATGTTGAACGACTACCCCAACTAAAATCTATCCACTCAACAAAAATTATTTCACACCACAGATTCATCTTGATCAGGATCGATTTGAAATCTATCATGGTTTCAGAGAAATCTTACTCCATGGTAAGTTGTTCTTGTAGAATGTTGAACGACTACGCCTAACTAAAATCTATCCACTCAACAAAAATTATTTCACACCACAGACTCATCTTGGTCAGGATCGATTTGAAATCTATCATGGTTTCAGAGAAATCATACTCCATGGTTCGTTGTTCTTGTAGAATGTTGAACGACTATCCCAACTAAAATCTATCCACTCAACAAAAATTATTTCAGAGAAATCATACTCCATGGTAAGTCGTTCTTGTAGAATGTTGAACGACTATCCCAACTAAAATCTATCCACTCAACAAAAATTATTTCACACCACAGACTCATCTTGGTCAGGATCGATTTGAAATCTATCATGGTTTCAGAGAAATCATACTCCATGGTTCGTTGTTCTTGTAGAATGTTGAACGACTACCCCAACTAAAATCTATCCACTCAACAAAAATTATTTCACACCACAGACTCATCTTGGTCAGGATCGATTTGAAATCTATCATGGTTTCAGAGAAATCATACTCCATGTTAAGTTGTTCTTGTAGAATGTTGAACGACAACCCCAATTAAAATCTATCCACTCAACAAAAATTATTTCACACCACAGACTCATCTTGGTCAGGATCGATTTGAAATCTATCATGGTTTCAGAGAAATCATACTCCATGGTTCGTTGTTCTTGTAGAATGTTGAACGACTACCCCAACTAAAATCTATCCACTCAACAAAAATTATTTCACACCACAGACTCATCTTGGTCAGGATCGATTTGAAATCTATCATGGTTTCAGAGAAATGATACTCCATGGTAAGTTGTTCTTGTAGAATGTTGAACGACTATCCCAACTAAAATCTATCCACTCAACAAAAATTATTTCAGAGAAATCATACTCCATGGTAAGTTGTTCTTGTAGAATGTTGAACGACTATCCCAACTAAAATCTATCCACTCAACAAAAATTATTTCAGAGAAATCATACTCCATGGTAAGTTGTTCTTGTAGAATGTTGAACGACTACCCCAACTAAAATCTATCCACTCAACAAAAATTATTTTAGAGAAATCATACTCCATGGTAAGTTGTTCTTGTAGAATGTTGAACGACTACCCCAACTAAAATCTATCCACTCAACAAAAATTATTTCAGAGAAATCATACTCCATGGTAAGTTGTTCTTGTAGAATGTTGGACGACTATCCCAACTAAAATCTATCCACTCAACAAAAATTATTTCAGAGAAATCATACTCCATGGTAAGTTGTTCTTGTAGAATGTTGAACGACTACCCCAACTAAAATCTATCCACTCAACAAAAATTATTTCACACCACAGACTCATCTTGGTCAGGATCGATTTGAAATCTATCATTTTTTCAGAGAAATCATAGTCCATGGTAAGTTGTTCTTGTAGAATGTTGAACGACTACCCCAACTAAAATCTATGCACTCAACAAAAATTATTTCACACCACAGACTCATCTTGGTCAGGATCGATTTGAAATCTATCATGGTTTCAGAGAAATCATACTCCATGGTTCGTTGTTCTTGTAGAATGTTGAACGACTATCCCAACTAAAAGCCATCCACTTAACAAAAATTCTTTCAGAGAAATCATACTCCATGGTTCGTTGTTCTTGTAGAATGTTGAACGACTACCCCAACTAAAATCTATCCACTCAACAAAAATTATTTCACACCACAGACTCATCTTGGTCAGGATCGATTTGAAATCTATCATGGTTTCAGAGAAATCATAGTCCATGGTAAGTTGTTCTTGTAAAATGTTGAACGACTACCCCAAATAAAATCTATCCACTCAACAAAAATTATTTCAGAGAAATCATACTCCATGGTAAGTTGTTCTTGTAGAATGGTGCACGACTATCCCAACTAAAATCTATCCACTCAACAAAAATTATTTCAGAGAAATCATACTCCATGGTAAGTTGTTCTTGTAGAATGTTGAACGACTACCCCAACTAAAATCTATCCACTCAACAAAAATTATTTCACACCACAGACTCATCTTGGTCAGGATCGATTTGAAATCTATCATGGTTTCAGAGAAATCATACTCCATGGTAAGTTGTTCTTGTAGAATGTTGAACGACTACCCCAACTAAAATCTATCCACTCAACAAAAATTATTTCACACCACAGACTCATCTTGGTCAGGATCGATTTGAAATCTATCATGGTTTCAGAGAAATCATAGTCCATGGTAAGTTGTTCTTGTAGAATGTTGAACGACTACCCCAACTAAAATCTATGCACTCAACAAATATTATTTCACACCACAGACTCATCTTGGTCAGGATCGATTTGAAATCTATCATGGTTTCAGAGAAATCATACTCCATGGTTCGTTGTTCTTGTAGAATGTTGAACGACTATCCCAACTAAAAGCCATCCACTTAACAAAAATTCTTTCAGAGAAATCATACTCCATGGTAAGTTGTTCTTGTAGAATGTTGAACGACTACCCCAACTAAAATCTATCCACTCAACAAAAATTATTTCACACCACAGACTCATCTTGGTCAGGATCGATTTGAAATCTATCATGGTTTCAGAGAAATCATAGTCCATGGTAAGTTGTTCTTGTAAAATGTTGAACGACTACCCCAAATAAAATCTATCCACTCAACAAAAATTATTTCAGAGAAATCATACTCCATGGTAAGTTGTTCTTGTAGAATGGTGCACGACTATCCCAACTAAAATCTATCCACTCAACAAAAATTATTTCAGAGAAATCATACTCCATGGTAAGTTGTTCTTGTAGAATGTTGAACGACTACCCCAACTAAAATCTATCCACTCAACAAAAATTATTTCACACCACAGACTCATCTTGGTCAGGATCGATTTGAAATCTATCATGGTTTCAGAGAAATCATACTCCATGGTAAGTTGTTCTTGTAGAATGTTGAACGACTACCCCAACTAAAATCTATCCACTCAACAAAAATTATTTCACACCACAGACTCATCTTGGTCAGGATCGATTTGAAATCTATCATGGTTTCAGAGAAATCATAGTCCATGGTAAGTTGTTCTTGTAGAATGTTGAACGACTACCCCAACTAAAAACTATCCACTCAACAAAAATTATTTCACACCACAGACTCATCTTGGTCAGGATCGATTTGAAATCTATCATGGTTTCAGAGAAATCATACTCCATGGTTCGTTGTTCTTGTAGAATGTTGAACGACTACCCCAACTAAAATCTATCCACTCAACAAAAATTATTTCACACCACAGACTCATCTTGGTCAGGATCAATTTGAAATCTATCATGGTTTCAGAGAAATCATAGTCCATGGTAAGTTGTTCTTGTAAAATGTTGAACGACTACCCCAACTAAAATCTATCCACTCAACAAAAATTATTTCAGAGAAATCATACTCCATGGTAAGTTGTTCTTGTAGAATGTTGAACGACTATCCCAACTAAAATCTATCCACTCAACAAAAATTATTTCAGAGAAATCATACTCCATGGTTCGTTGTTCTTGTAGAATGTTGAACGACTACCCCAACTAAAATCTATCCACTCAACAAAAATTATTTCACACCACAGATTCATCTTGGTCAGGATCGATTTGAAATCTATCGTGGTTTCAGAGAAATCATACTCCATGGTTCGTTGTTCTTGTAGAATGTTGAACGACTATCAAAACTAAAAGCCATCCACTTAACAAAAATTATTTCAGAGAAATCATACTCCATGGTTCGTTGTTCTTGTAGAATGTTGAACGACTACCCCAACTAAAATCTATCCACTCAACAAAAATTATTTCACACCACAGACTCATCTTGGTCAGGATCGATTTGAAATCTATCGTGGTTTCAGAGAAATCATAGTCCATGGTAAGTTGTTCTTGTAAAATGTTGAACGACTACCCCAACTAAAATCTACCCACTCAACAAAAATTATTTCAGAGAAATCATACTCCATGGTAAGTTGTTCTTGTAGAATGTTGAACGACTATCCCAACTAAAATCTATCCACTCAACGAAAATTATTTCAGGGAAATCATACTCCATGGTAAGTTGTTCTTGTAGAATGTTGAACGACTACCCCAACTAAAATCTATCCACTCAACAAAAATTATTTCACACCACAGACTCATCTTGGTCAGGATCGATTTGAAATCTATCATGGTTTCAGAGAAATCATAGTCCATGGTAAGTTGTTCTTGTAGAATGTTGAACGACTACCCCAACTAAAATCTATCCACTCAACAAAAATTATTTCACACCACAGACTCATCTTGGTCAGGATCGATTTGAAATCTATCATGGTTTCAGAGAAATCATACTCCATGGTTCGTTGTTCTTGTAGAATGTTGAACGACTATCCCAACTAAAATCTATTTACTCAACAAAAATTATTTCAGAGAAATCATACTCCATGGTTCGTTGTTCTTGTAGAATGTTGAACGACTACCCCAACTAAAATCTATGCACTCAACAAAAATTATTTCACACCACAGACTCATCTTGGTCAGGGTCGATTTGAAATCTATCATGATTTCAGAGAAATCATACTCCATGGTTCGTTGTTCTTGTAGAATGTTGAACGACTATCCCAACTAAAAGAAATCCACTCAACAAAAATTATTTCAGAGAAATCATACTCCATGGTTCGTTGTTCTTGTAGAATGTTGAACGACTACCCCTAACTAAAATCTATCCACTCAACAAAAATTATTTCACACCACAGACTCATCTTGGTCAGGATCGATTTGAAATCTATCATGGTTTCAGAGAAATCATACTCCATGGTAAGTTGTTCTTGTAGAATGTTGAACGACTATCCCAACTAAAATTTATCCACTCAACAAAAATTATTTCAGAGAAATCATACTCCATGGTTCGTTGTTGTTGTAGAATGTTGAACGACTATCCCAACTAAAATCTATCCACTCAACAAAATTATTTCAGATAAATCATACTCCATGGTTCGTTGTTCTTGTAGAATGTTGAACGACTATCCCAATTAAAATCTATCCACTCAACAAAAATTATTTCACACCACAGACTCATCTTGGTCAGGATCGATTTGAATCTATCATGGTTTCAGAGAAATCATACTCCATGGTAAGTTGTTCTTGTAGAATGTTGAACGACTATCCCAACTAAAATTTATCCACTCAACAAAAATTATTTCAGAGAAATCATACTCCATGGTTCGTTGTTGTTGTAGAATGTTGAACGACTACCCCAACTAAAATCTATCCACTCAACAAAAATTATTTCACACCACAGACTCATCTTGGTCAGGATCGATTTGAAATCTATCATGGTTTCAGAGAAATCATACTCCATGGTAAGTTGTTCTTGTAGAATGTTGAACGACTACCCCAACTAAAATCTATCCACTCAACAAAAATTATTTCACACCACAGACTCATCTTGGTCAGGATCGATTTGAAATCTATCATGGTTTCAGAGAAATCATAGTCCATGGTAAGTTGTTCTTGTAGAATGTTGAACGACTACCCCAACTAAAATCTATCCACTCAACAAAAATTATTTCACACCACAGACTCATCTTGGTCAGGATCGATTTGAAATCTATCATGGTTTCAGAGAAATCATACTCCATGGTTCGTTGTTCTTGTAGAATGTTGAACGACTACCCCAACTAAAATCTATCCACTCAACAAAAATTATTTCACACCACAGACTCATCTTGGTCAGGATCAATTTGAAATCTATCATGGTTTCAGAGAAATCATAGTCCATGGTAAGTTGTTCTTGTAGAATGTTGAACGACTACCCCTAACTAAAATCTATCCACTCAACAAAAATTATTTCACACCACAGACTCATCTTGGTCAGGATCGATTTGAAATCTATCATGGTTTCAGAGAAATCATACTCCATGGTTCGTTGTTCTTGTAGAATGTTGAACGACTATCCCAACTAAAATCTATCCACTCAACAAAAATTATTTCAGAGAAATCATACTTAATGGTAAGTTGGTCTTGTAGAATGTTGAACGACTATCCCAACTAAAATCTATCCACTCAACAAAAATTATTTCAGAGAAATCATACTCCATGGTTCGTTGTTCTTGTAGAATGTTGAACGACTATCAAAACTAAAAGCCATCCACTTAACAAAAATTATTTCAGAGAAATCATAGTCCATGGTTCGTTGTTCTTGTAGAATGTTGAACGACTACCCCAACTAAAATCTATCCACTCAACAAAAATTATTTCACACCACAGACTCATCTTGGTCAGGATCGATTTGAAATCTATCGTGGTTTCAGAGAAATCATAGTCCATGGTAAATTGTTCTTGTAAAATGTTGAACGACTACCCCAACTAAAATCTATCCACTCAACAAAAATTATTTCAGAGAAATCATACTCCATGGTAAGTTGTTCTTGTAGAATGTTGAACGACTATCCCAACTAAAATCTATCCACTCAACGAAAATTATTTCAGGGAAATCATACTCCATGGTAAGTTGTTCTTGTAGAATGTTGAACGACTACCCCAACTAAAATCTATCCACTCAACAAAAATTATTTCACACCACAGACTCATCTTGGCCAGGATCGATTTGAAATCTATCATGGTTTCAGAGAAATCATAGTCCATGGTAAGTTGTTCTTGTAGAATGTTGAACGACTACCCCAACTAAAATCTATCCACTCAACAAAAATTATTTCACACCACAGACTCATCTTGGTCAGGATCGATTTGAAATCTATCATGGTTTCAGAGAAATCATACTCCATGGTTCGTTGTTCTTGTAGAATGTTGAACGACTATCCCAACTAAAATCTATCCACTCAACAAAAATTATTTCAGAGAAACCATACTTAATGGTAAGTTGTTCTTGTAGAATGTTGAACGACTATCCCAACTAAAATCTATCCACTCAACAAAAATTATTTCAGAGAAATCATACTCCATGGTTCGTTGTTCTTGTAGAATGTTGAACGACTACCCCAACTAAAATCTATCCACTCAACAAAAATTATTTCACACCACAGACTCATCTTGGTCAGGATCGATTTGAAATCTATCATGGTTTCAGAGAAATCATAGTCCATGGTAAGTTGTTCTTGTAGAATGTTGAACGACTACCCCAACTAAAATCTATCCACTCAACAAAAATTATTTCGCACCACAGACTCATCTTGGTCAGGATCGATTTGAAATCTATCATGGTTTCAGAGAAATCATACTCCATGGTAAGTTGTTCTTGTAGAATGTTGAACGACTACCCAACTCAAATCTATCCACTCAACAAAAATTATTTCACACCACAGACTCATCTTGGTCAGGATCGATTTGAAATCTATCATAGTTTCAGAGAAATCATAGTCCATGGTAAGTTGTTCTTGTAGAATGTTGAACGACTACCCCTAACTAAAATCTATCCACTCAACAAAAATTATTTCATGGAAATCATACTCCATGGTTCGTTGTTCTTGTAGAATGTTGAACGACTACCCCAACTAAAATCTATGCACTCAAGAAAAATTATTTCACACCACAGACTCATCTTGGTCAGGGTCGATTTGAAATCTATCATGATTTCAGAGAAATCATACTCCATGGTTCGTTGTTCTTGTAGAATGTTGAACGACTACCCCAACTAAAATCTATCTACTCAACAAAAATTATTGCACACCACAGACTCATCTTGGTCAGGATCGATTTGAAATCTATCATGGTTGCAGAGAAATCATAGTCCATGGTTCGTTGTTCTTGTAGATTGTTGAACGACTACCCCAACTAAAATCTATTCACTCAACAAAAAATATTTCACACCACAGACTCATCTTGGTCAGGATCGATTTGAAATCTATCATGGTTTCAGAGAAATCATAGTCCATGGTAAGTTGTTCTTGTAGAATGTTGAACGACTACCCCTAACTCAAATCTATCCACTCAACAAAAATTATTTCACACCACAGACTCATCTTGGTCAGGATCGATTTGAAATCTATCATGGTTTCAGAGAAATCATAGTCCATGGTAAGTTGTTCTTGTAAAATGTTGAACGACTACCCCTAACTAAAATCTATCCACTCAACAAAAATTAATTCACACCACAGACTCATCTTGGTCAGGATCGATTTGAAATCTATCATGGTTTCAGAGAAATCATACTCCATGGTTCGTTGTTCTTGTAGAATGTTGAACGACTATCCCAACTAGAATCTATCCACTCAACAAAAATTATTTCAGAGAAATCATACTCCATGGTAAGTTGTTCTTGTAGAATGTTGAACGACTACCCCAACTAAAATCTATCCACTCAACAAAAATTATTTCACACCACAGACTCATCTTGGTCAGGATCGATTTGAAATCTATCATGGTTTCAGAGAAATCATACTCCATGGTTCGTTGTTCTTGTAGAATGTTGAACGACTATCCCAACTAAAATCTATCCACTCAACAAAAATTATTTCAGAGAAATCATAGTCCATGCTAAGTTGTTCTTGTAGAATGTTGAACGACTATCCCAACTAAAATCTATCCACTCAACAAAAATTATTTCAGAGAAATCATACTCCATGGTAAGTTGTTCTTGTAGAATGTTGAACGACTACGACAACTAAAATCTATCCACTCAACAAAAATTATTTCACACCACAGACTCATCTTGGTCAGGATCGATTTGAAATCTATCATGGTTTCAGAGAAATCATACTCCATGGTTCGTTGTTCTTTTAGAATGTTGAACGACTATCCCAACTAAAATCTATCCACTCAACAAAAATTATTTCAGAGAAATAATACTCCATGGTTCGTTGTTCTTGTAAAATGTTGAACGACTACCCCAACTAAAATCTATCCACTCAACAAAAATTATTTCAGAGAAATCATACTCCGTGGTAAGTTGTTCTTGTAGAATGTTGAACGACTATCCCAACTAAAATCTATCCACTTAACAAAAATTATTTCAGAGAAATCATACTCCATGGTAAGTTGTTCTTGTAGAATGTTGAACGACTACCCCAACTAAAATCTATCCACTCAACAAAAATTATTTCAGAGAAATCATACTCCATGGTAAGTTGTTCTTGTAGAATGTTGAACGACTATACCAACTAAAATCTATCCACTCAACAAAAATTATTTCAGAGAAATCATACTCCATGGTAAGTTGTTCTTGTAGAATGTTGAACACTCAACACCACTCAACAAAAATTATTTCACACCACAGATTCATTTTGATCAGGATCGATTTGAAATCTATCATGGTTTCAGAGAAATCTTACTCCATGATAAGTTGTTCTTGTAGAATGTTGAACGACTACCCCTAACTAAAATCTATCCACTCAACAAAAATTATTTCACACCACAGACTCATCTTGGTCAGGATCGATTTGAAATCTATCATGGTTTCAGAGAAATCATAGTCCATGATAAGTTGTTCTTGTAGAATGTTGAACGACTACCCCTAACTAAAATCTATCCACTCAACAAAAATTATTTCGCACCACAGACTCATCTTGGTCAGGATCGATTTGAAATCTATCACGGTTTCAGAGAAATCATAGTCCATGGTTCGTTGTTCTTGTAGAATGTTGAACGACTATCCCAACTAAAATCTATCCACTCAACAAAAATTATTTCAGAGAAATCATACTCCATGGTTCGTTGTTCTTGTAAAATATTGAACGACTACCCCAACTAAAATCTATCCACTCAACAAAAATTATTTCAGAGAAATCATAGTCCATGCTAAGTTGTTCTTGTAGAATGTTGAACGACTATCCCAACTAAAATCTATCCACTCAACAAAAATTATTTCAGAGAAATCATAGTCCATGCTAAGTTGTTCTTGTAGAATGTTGAACGACTATCCCAACTAAAATCTATCCACTCAACAAAAATTATTTCAGAGAAATCATAGTCCATGGTAAGTTGTTCTTGTAGAATGTTGAACGACTACCCCTAACTAAAATCTATCCACTCAACAAAAATTAATTCACACCACAGACTCATCTTGGTCAGGATCGATTTGAAATCTATCATGGTTTCAGAGAAATCATACTCCATGGTTCGTTGTTCTTGTAGAATGTTGAACGACTATCCCAACTAGAATCTATCCACTCAACAAAAATTATTTCAGAGAAATCATACTCCATGGTAAGTTGTTCTTGTAGAATGTTGAACGACTACCCCAACTAAAATCTATCCACTCAACAAAAATGATTTCACACCACAGACTCATCTTGGTCAGGATCGATTTGAAATCTATCATGGTTTCAGAGAAATCATACTCCATGGTTCGTTGTTCTTGTAGAATGTTGAACGACTATCCCAACTAAAATCTATCCACTCAACAAAAATTATTTCAGAGAAATCATAGTCCATGCTAAGTTGTTCTTGTAGAATGTTGAACGACTATCCCAACTAAAATCTATCCACTCAACAAAAATTATTTCAGAGAAATCATACTCCATGGTAAGTTGTTCTTGTAGAATGTTGAACGACTACCCCAACTAAAATCTATCCACTCAACAAAAATTATTTCACACCACAGACTCATCTTGGTCAGGATCGATTTGAAATCTATCATGGTTTCAGAGAAATCATACTCCATGGTTCGTTGTTCTTTTAGAATGTTGAACGACTATCCCAACTAAAATCTATCCACTCAACAAAAATTATTTCAGAGAAATCATACTCCATGGTTCGTTGTTCTTGTAAAATGTTGAACGACTACCCCAACTAAAATCTATCCACTCAACAAAAATTATTTCAGAGAAATCATACTCCGTGGTAAGTTGTTCTTGTAGAATGTTGAACGACTATCCCAACTAAAATCTATCCACTTAACAAAAATTATTTCAGAGAAATCATACTCCATGGTAAGTTGTTCTTGTAGAATGTTGAACTACTACCCCAACTAAAATCTATCCACTCAACAAAAATTATTTCAGAGAAATCATACTCCATGGTAAGTTGTTCTTGTAGAATGTTGAACGACTATCCCAACTAAAATCTATCCACTCAACAAAAATTATTTCAGAGAAATCATACTCCATGGTAAGTTGTTCTTGTAGAATGTTGAACGACTACCCCAACTAAAATCTATCCACTCAACAAAAATTATTTCACACCACAGATTCATTTTGATCAGGATCGATTTGAAATCTATCATGGTTTCAGAGAAATCTTACTCCATGATAAGTTGTTCTTGTAGAATGTTGAACGACTACCCCTAACTAAAATCTATCCACTCAACAAAAATTATTTCACACCACAGACTCATCTTGGTCAGGATCGATTTGAAATCTATCATGGTTTCAGAGAAATCATAGTCCATAGTAAGTTGTTCTTGTAGAATGTTGAACGACTACCCCTAACTAAAATCTATCCACTCAACAAAAATTATTTCACACCACAGACTCATCTTGGTCAGGATCGATTTGAAATCTATCACGGTTTCAGAGAAATCATAGTCCATGGTTCGTTGTTCTTGTAGAATGTTGAACGACTATCCCAACTAAAATCTATCCACTCAACAAAAATTATTTCACACCACAGACTCATCTTGGTCAGGATCGATTTGAAATCTATCATGGTTTCAGAGAAATCATACTCCATGGTTCGTTGTTCTTTTAGAATGTTGAACGACTATCCCAACTAAAATCTATCCACTCAACAAAAATTATTTCAGAGAAATCATACTCCATGGTTCGTTGTTCTTGTAAAATGTTGAACGACTACCCCAACTAAAATCTATCCACTCAACAAAAATTATTTCAGAGAAATCATACTCCGTGGTAAGTTGTTCTTGTAGAATGTTGAACGACTATCCCAACTAAAATCTATCCACTTAACAAAAATTATTTCAGAGAAATCATACTCCATGGTAAGTTGTTCTTGTAGAATGTTGAACTACTATCCCAACTAAAATCTATCCACTCAACAAAAATTATTTCAGAGAAATCATACTCCATGGTAAGTTGTTCTTGTAGAATGTTGAACGACTATCCCAACTAAAATCTATCCACTCAACAAAAATTATTTCAGAGAAATCATACTCCATGGTAAGTTGTTCTTGTAGAATGTTGAACGACTACCCCAACTAAAATCTATCCACTCAACAAAAATTATTTCACACCACAGATTCATTTTGATCAGGATCGATTTGAAATCTATCATGGTTTCAGAGAAATCTTACTCCATGATAAGTTGTTCTTGTAGAATGTTGAACGACTACCCCTAACTAAAATCTATCCACTCAACAAAAATTATTTCACACCACAGACTCATCTTGGTCAGGATCGATTTGAAATCTATCATGGTTTCAGAGAAATCATAGTCCATAGTAAGTTGTTCTTGTAGAATGTTGAACGACTACCCCTAACTAAAATCTATCCACTCAACAAAAATTATTTCACACCACAGACTCATCTTGGTCAGGATCGATTTGAAATCTATCACGGTTTCAGAGAAATCATAGTCCATGGTTCGTTGTTCTTGTAGAATGTTGAACGACTATCCCAACTAAAATCTATCCACTCAACAAAAATTATTTCAGAGAAATCATACTCCATGGTTCGTTGTTCTTGTAAAATGTTGAACGACTACCCCAACTAAAATCTATCCACTCAACAAAAATTATTTCAGAGAAATCATACTCCATGGTAAGTTGTTCTTGTAGAATGTTGAACGACTATCCCAACTAAAATCTATCCACTCAACAAAAATTATTTCAGAGAAATCATACTCCATGGTAAGTTGTTCTTGTAGAATGTTGAACGACTACCCCAACTAAAATCTATCCACTCAACAAAAATTATTTCACACCACAGATTCATCTTGATCAGGATCGATTTGAAATCTATCATGGTTTCAGAGAAATCTTACTCCATGGTAAGTTGTTCTTGTAGAATGTTGAACGACTACCCCTAACTAAAATCTATCCACTCAACAAAAATTATTTCACACCACAGACTCATCTTGGTCAGGATCGATTTGAAATCTATCATGGTTTCAGAGAAATCATACTCCATGGTTCGTTGTTCTTGTAGAATGTTGAACGACTATCCCAACTAAAATCTATCCACTCAACAAAAATTATTTCAGAGAAATCATACTCCATGGTAAGTCGTTCTTGTAGAATGTTGAACGACTATCCCAACTAAAATCTATCCACTGAACAAAAATTATTTCACACCACAGACTCATCTTGGTCAGGATCGATTTGAAATCTATCATGGTTTCAGAGAAATCATACTCCATGGTTCGTTGTTCTTGTAGAATGTTGAACGACTACCCCAACTAAAATCTATCCACTCAACAAAAATTATTTCACACCACAGACTCATCTTGGTCAGGATCGATTTGAAATCTATCATGGTTTCAGAGAAATCATACTCCATGGTTCGTTGTTCTTGTAGAATGTTGAACGACTACCCCAACTAAAATCTATCCACTCAACAAAAATTATTTCACACCACAGACTCACCTTGGTCAGGATCGATTTGAAACCTATCACGGTTTCAGAGAAATCATAGTCCATGGTTCGTTGTTCTTGTAGAATGTTGAACGACTACCACTAACTAAAATCTATCCACTCAACAAAAATTATTTCACACCACAGACTCATCTTGGTCAGGATCGATTTGAAATCTATCATGGTTTCAGAGAAATCATACTCCATGGTTCGTTGTTCTTGTAGAATGTTGAACGACTATCCCAACTAAAATCTATCCACTCAACAAAAATTATTTCAGAGAAATCATACTCCATGGTAAGTCGTTCTTGTAGAATGTTGAACGACTATCCCAACTAAAATCTATCCACTCAACAAAAATTATTTCACACCACAGACTCATCTTGGCCAGGATCGATTTGAAATCTATCATGGTTTCAGAGAAATCATACTCCATGGTTCGTTGTTCTTGTAGAATGTTGAACGACTACCCCAACTAAAATCTATCCACTCAACAAAAATTATTTCACACCACAGACTCATCTTGGTCAGGATCGATTTGAAATCTATCATGGTTTCAGAGAAATCATACTCCGTATTTCGTTGTTCTTGTAGAATGTTGAACGACTATCCCAACTAAAATCTATCCACTCAACAAAAATTATTTCAGAGAAATCATACTCCATGGTAAGTTGTTCTTGTAGAATGTTGAACGACTATCCCAACTAAAATCTATCCACTCAACAAAAATTATTTCAGAGAAATCATACTCCATGGTAAGTTGTTCTTGTACATAGAATATTGAACGACTACCCCAACTAAAATCTATCCACTCAACAAAAATTATTTCACACCACAGACTCATCTTGGTCAGAATCGAATTGAAATCTATCATAGTTTCAGAGAAATCATACTCCATGGTAAGTTGTTCTTGTAGAATGTTGAACGACTACCCCTAACTAAAATCTATCCACTCAACAAAAATTATTTCACACCACAGACTCATCTTGGTCAGGATCGATTTGAAATCTATCATGGTTTCAGAGAAATCATAGTCCATGGTAAGTTGTTCTTGTAGAATGTTGAACGACTACCCCTAACTAAAATCTATCCACTCAACAAAAATTAATTCACACCACAGACTCATCTTGGTCAGGATCGATTTGAAATCTATCATGGTTTCAGAGAAATCATACTCCATGGCTCGTTGTTCTTGTAGAATGTTGAACGACTATCCCAACTAAAATCTATCCACTCAACAAAAATTATTTCAGAGAAATCATACTCCATGGTAAGTTGTTCTTGTAGAATGTTGAACGACTATCCCAACTAAAATCTATCCACTCAACAAAAATTATTTCAGAGAAATCATACTCCATGGTTCGTTGTTCTTGTAGAATGTTGAACGACTACCCTAACTAAAAGCTATCCACTCAACAAAAATTATTTCACACCACAGACTCATCTTGGTCAGGATCGAATTGAAATCTATCATGGTTTCAGAGAAATCTTACTCCATGGTAAGTTGTTCTTGTAGAATGTTGAACGACTACCCCTAACTAAAATCTATCCACTCAACAAAAATTATTTCACACCACAGACTCATCTTGGTCAGGATCGATTTGAAATCTATCATGGTTTCAGAGAAATCATAGTCCATGGTAAGTTGTTCTTGTAGAATGTTGAACGACTACCCCTAACTAAAATCTATCCACTCAACAAAAATTAATTCACACCACAGACTCATCTTTGTCAGGATCGATTTGAAATCTATCATGGTTTCAGAGAAATCATACTCCATGGTTCGTTGTTCTTGTAGAATGTTGAACGACTACCCCAACTAAAATCTATCCACTCAACAAAAATTATTTCACACCACAGACTCATCTTGGTCAGTATCGATTTGAAATCTATCATGGTTTCAGAGAAATCATAGTCCATGGTAAGTTGTTCTTGTAGAATGTTGAACGACTACCCGTAACTAAAATCTATCCACTCAACAAAAATTATTTCACACCACAGACTCATCTTGGTCAGGATCGATTTGAAATCTATCATGGTTTCAGAGAAATCATACTCCGTGGTTCGTTGTTCTTGTAGAATGTTGAACGACTACCCCAACTAAAATCTATCCACTCAACAAAAATTATTTCAGAGAAATCATACTCCATGGTAAGTTGTTCTTGTACATAGAATATTGAACGACTACCCCAACTAAAATCTATCCACTCAACAAAAATTATTTCAGAGAAATCATACTCCATGGTAAGTTGTTCTTGTAGAATGTTGAACGACTATCCCAACTAAAATCTATCCACTCAACAAAAATTATTTCAGAGAAATCATACTCCATGGTAAGTTGTTCTTGTACATAGAATATTGAACGACTACCCCAACTAAAATCTATCCACTCAACAAAAATTATTTCAGAGAAATCATACTCCATGGTAAGTCGTTCTTGTAGAATGTTGAACGACTATCCCAACTAAAATCTATCCACTCAACAAAAATTATTTCAGAGAAATCATACTCCATGGTAAGTTGTTCTTGTACATAGAATATTGAACGACTACCCCAACTAAAATCTATCCACTCAACAAAAATTATTTCAGAGAAATCATACTCCATGGTAAGTCGTTCTTGTAGAATGTTGAACGACTATCCCAACTAAAATCTATCCACTCAACAAAAATTATTTCACACCACAGACTCATCTTGGTCAGGATCGATTTGAAATCTATCATGGTTTCAGAGAAATCATACTCCATGGTTCGTTGTTCTTGTAGAATGTTGAACGACTACCCCAACTAAAATCTATCCACTCAACAAAAATTATTTCACACCACAGACTCATCTTGGTCAGGATCGATTTGAAATCTATCATGGTTTCAGAGAAATCATAGTCCATGGTAAGTTGTTCTTGTAGAATGTTGAACGAATACCCCTAACTAAAATCTATCCACTCAACAAAAATTAATTCACACCACAGACTCATCTTTGTCAGGATCGATTTGAAATCTATCATGATATCACCCTAACTAAAATTTATCCACTCAACAAAAATTATTTCACACCACAGACTCATCTTGGTCAGGATCGAATTGAAATCTATCATGGTTTCAGAGAAATCTTACTCCATGGTAAGTTGTTCTTGTAGAATGTTGAACGACTACCCCTAACTAAAATCTATCCACTCAACAAAAATTATTTCACACCACAGACTCATCTTGGTCAGGATCGATTTGAAATCTATCATGGTTTCAGAGAAATCATAGTCCATGGCAAGTTGTTCTTGTAGAATGTTGAACGACTACCCCTATCTAAAATCTATCCACTCAACAAAAATGAATTCACACCACAGACTCATCTTTGTCAGGATCGATTTGAAATCTATCATGGTTTCAGAGAAATCATACTCCATGGTTCGTTGTTCTTGTAGAATGTTGAACGACTACCCCAACTAAAATCTATCCACTCAACAAAAATTATTTCACACCACAGACTCATCTTGGTCAGGATCGATTTGAAATCTATCATGGTTTCAGAGAAATCATAGTCCATGGTAAGTTGTTCTTGTAGAATGTTGAACGACTACCCCTAACTAAAATCTATCCACTCAACAAAAATTATTTCACACCACAGACTCATCTTGGTCAGGATCGATTTGAAATCTATCATGGTTTCAGAGAAATCATACTCCGTGGTTCGTTGTTCTTGTAGAATGTTGAACGACTATCCCAACTAAAATCTATCCACTCAACAAAAATTATTTCAGAGAAATCATACTCCATGGTAAGTTGTTCTTGTAGAATGTTGAACGACTATCCCAACTAAAATCTATCCACTCAACAAAAATTATTTCAGAGAAATCATACTCCATGGTTCGTTGTTCTTGTAGAATGTTGAACGACTACCCCAACTAAAATCTATCCACTCAACAAAAATTATTTCACACCACAGACTCATCTTTTTCAGAATCGAATTGAAATCTATCATGGTTTCAGAGAAATCTTACTCCATGGTAAGTTGTTCTTGTAGAATGTTGAACGACTACCCCAACTAAAATCTATCCACTCAACAAAAATTAATTCACACCACAGACTCATCTTGGTCAGGATCGATTTGAAATCTATCATGGTTTCAGAGAAATCATACTCCATGGCTCGTTGTTCTTGTAGAATGTTGAAAGACTATCCCAACTAAAATCTATCCACTCAACAAAAATTATTTCAGAGAAATCATACTCCATGGTAAGTTGTTCTTGTAGAATGTTGAACGACTATCCCAACTAAAATCTATCCACTCAACAAAAATTATTTCAGAGAAATCATACTCCATGGTAAGTTGTTCTTGTACATAGAATGTTGAACGACTACCCTAACTAAAATCTATCCACTCAACAAAAATTATTTCACACCACAGACTCATCTTGGTCAGGATCGAATTGAAATCTATCATGGTTTCAGAGAAATCTTACTCCATGGTAAGTTGTTCTTGTAGAATGTTGAACGACTATCCCAACTAAAATCTATCCACTCAACAAAAATTATTTCACACCACAGACTCATCTTGGTCAGGATCGATTTGAAATCTATCATGGTTTCAGAGAAATCATAGTCCATGGTAAGTTGTTCTTGTAGAATGTTGAACGACTACCCCTAACTAAAATCTATCCACTCAACAAAAATTAATTCACACCACAGACTCATCTTGGTCAGGATCGATTTGAAATCTATCATGGTTTCAGAGAAATCATACTCCATGGCTCGTTGTTCTTGTAGAATGTTGAAAGACTATCCCAACTAAAATCTATCCACTCAACAAAAATTATTTCAGAGAAATCATACTCCATGGTAAGTTGTTCTTGTAGAATGTTGAACGACTATCCCAACTAAAATCTATCCACTCAACAAAAATTATTTCAGAGAAATCATACTCCATGGTAAGTTGTTCTTGTACATAGAATGTTGAACGACTACCCTAACTAAAATCTATCCACTCAACAAAAATTATTTCACACCACAGACTCATCTTGGTCAGGATCGAATTGAAATCTATCATGGTTTCAGAGAAATCTTACTCCATGGTAAGTTGTTCTTGTAGAATGTTGAACGACTATCCCAACTAAAATCTATCCACTCAACAAAAATTATTTCACACCACAGACTCATCTTGGTCAGGATCGATTTGAAATCTATCATGGTTTCAGAGAAATCATAGTCCATGGTAAGTTGTTCTTGTAGAATGTTGAACGACTACCCCTAACTAAAATGTATCCACTCAACAAAAATTAATTCACACCACAGACTCATCTTGGTCAGGATCGATTTGAAATCTATCATGGTTTCAGAGAAATCATACTCCATGTTTCGTTGTTCTTGTAGAATGTTGAACGACTACCCCAACTAAAATCTATCCACTCAACAAAAATTATTTCACACCACAGACTCATCTTGGTCAGGATCGATTTGAAATCTATCATGGTTTCAGAGAAATCATAGTCCATGGTAAGTTGTTCTTGTAGAATGTTGAACGACTACCCCTAACTAAAATCTATCCACTCAACAAAAATTATTTCACACCACAGACTCATCTTGGTCAGGATCAATTTGAAATCTATCATGGTTTCAGAGAAATCATAGTCCATGGTAAGTTGTTCTTGTAGAATGTTGAACGACTACCCCTAACTAAAATCTATCCACTCAACAAAAATTATTTCACACCACAGACTCATCTTGGTCAGGATCGATTTGAAATCTATCATGGTTTCAGAGAAATCATACTCCATGGTTCGTTGTTCTTGAAGAATGTTGAACGACTATCCCAACGACTATCCACTCAACAAAAATTATTTCAGAGAAATCATACTCTATGGTAAGTTGTTCTTGTAGAATGTTGAACGACTATCCCAACTAAAATCTATCCACTCAACAAAAATTATTTCACACCACAGACGCATCTTGGTCAGGATCGATTTGAAATCTATCATGGTTTCAGAGAAATCATACTCTATGGTAAGTTGTTCTTGTAGAATGTTGAACGACTACCCCAACTAAAATCTATCCACTCAACAAAAATTATTTCACACCACAGACTCATCTTGGTCAGGATCGATTTGAAATCTATCATGGTTTCAGAGAAATCATACTCCATTTTTCGTTGTTCTTGTAAAATGTTGAACGACTATCCCAACTAAAATCTATCCACTCAACAAAAATTATTTCAGAGAAATCATACTCCATGGTTCGTTGTTCTTGTAGAATATTGAACGACTACCATAACTAAAATCTATCCACTCAACAAAAACTATTTCAGAGAAATCATACTCCATGGTAAGTTGTTCTTGTAGAATGTTGAACGACTATCCCAACTAAAATCTATCCACTCAACAAAAATTATTTCAGAGAAATCATACTCCATGGTTAGTTGTTCTTGTAAAATGTTGAACGACTACCCCAACTAAAATCTATCCACTCAACAAAAATTATTTCACACCACAGACTCATCTTGGTCAGGATCGATTTGAAATCTATCATGGTTTCAGAGAAATCATACTCCATGGTAAGTTGTTCTTGTAGAATGTTGAACGACTACCCCAACTAAAATCTATCCACTCAACAAAAATTTTTTCACACCACAGACTCATCTTGGTCAGGATCGATTTGAAATCTATCATGGTTTCAGAGAAATCATAGTCCATGGTAAGTTGTTCTTGTAGAATGTTGAACGACTACCCCAACTAAAATCTATCCACTCAACAAAAATTTTTTCACACCACAGACTCATCTTGGTCAGGATCGATTTGAAATCTATCATGGTTTCAGAGAAATCATACTCCATGGTAAGTTGTTCTTGTAGAATGTTGAACGACTACCCCAACTAAAATCTATCCACTCAACAAAAATTATTTCACACCACAGACTCATCTTGGTCAGGATCGATTTGAAATCTATCATGGTTTCAGAGAAATCATACTCCATGGTAAGTTGTTCTTGTAGAATGTTGAACGACTACCCCTAACTAAAATCTATCCACTCAACAAAAATTAATTCACACCACAGACTCATCTTGGTCAGGATCGATTTGAAATCTATCATGGTTTCAGAGAAATCATACTCCATGGCTCGTTGTTCTCGTAGAATGTTGAAAGGCTATCCCAACTAAAATCTATCCACTCAACAAAAATTATTTCAGAGAAATCATACTCCATGGTAAGTTGTTCTTGTAGAATGTTGAACGACTATCCCAACTAAAATCTATCCACTCAACAAAAATTATTTCAGAGAAATCATACTCCATGGTAAGTTGTTCTTGTACATAGAATGTTGAACGACTACCCTAACTAAAATCTATCCACTCAACAAAAATTATTTCACACCACAGACTCATCTTGGTCAGGATCGAATTGAAATCTATCATGGTTTCAGAGAAATCTTACTCCATGGTAAGTTGTTCTTGTAGAATGTTGAACGACTACCCCTAACTAAAATCTATCCACTCAACAAAAATTATTTCACACCACAGACTCATCTTGGTCAGGATCGATTTGAAATCTATCATGGTTTCAGAGAAATCATACTCCATGGTTCGTTGTTCTTGTAGAATGTTGAACGACTACCCCAACTAAAATCTATCCACTCAACAAAAATTATTTCACACCTCAGACTCATCTTGGTCAGGATCGAATTGAAATCTATCATGGTTTCAGAGAAATCTTACTCCATGGTAAGTTGTTCTTGTAGAATGTTGAACGACTACCCCTAACTAAAATCTATCCACTCAACAAAAATTATTTCACACCACAGACTCATCTTGGTCAGGATCGATTTGAAATCTATCATGGTTTCAGAGAAATCATAGTCCATGGTAAGTTGTTCTTGTAGAATCCACTCAACAAAAATTAATTCACACCACAGACTCATCTTGGTCAGGATCGATTTGAAATCTATCATGGTTTCAGAGAAATCATACTCCATGGTTCGTTGTTCTTGTAGAATGTTGAACGACTACCCCAACTAAAATCTATCCACTCAACAAAAATTATTTCACACCACAGACTCATCTTGGTCAGGATCGATTTGAAATCTATCATGGTTTCAGAGAAATCATAGTCCATGGTAAGTTGTTCTTGTAGAATGTTGAACGACTACCCCTAACTAAAATCTATCCACTCAACAAAAATTATTTCACACCACAGACTCATCTTGGTCAGGATCGATTTGAAATCTATCATGGTTTCAGAGAAATCATACTCCATGGTTCGTTGTTCTTGTAGAATGTTGAACGACTATCCCAACTAAAATCTATCCACTCAACAAAAATTATTTCAGAGAAATCATACTCCATGGTAAGTTGTTCTTGTACATAGAATGTTGAACGACTACCATAACTAAAATCTATCCACTCAACAAAAATTATTTCACACCACAGACTCATCTTGGTCAGGATCGAATTGAAATCTATCATGGTTTCAGAGAAATCTTACTCCATTTTAAGTTGTTCTTGTAGAATGTTGAACGACTACCCCTAACTAAAATCTATCCACTCAACAAAAATTATTTCACACCACAGACTCATCTTGGTCAGGATCGATTTGAAATCTATCATGGTTTCAGAGAAATCATAGTCCATGGTAAGTTGTTCTTGTAGAATGTTGAACGACTACCCCTAACTAAAATCTATCCACTCAACAAAAATTAATTCACACCACAGACTCATCTTGGTCAGGATCGATTTGAAATCTATCATGGTTTCAGAGAAATCATACTCCATGGTTCGTTGTTCTTGTAGAATGTTGAACGACTACCCCAACTAAAATCTATCCACTCAACAAAAATTATTTCACACCACAGACTCATCTTGGTCAGGATCGAATTGAAATCTATCATGGTTTCAGAGAAATCTTACTCCATGGTAAGTTGTTCTTGTAGAATGTTGAACGACTACCCCTAACTAAAATCTATCCACTCAACAAAAATTATTTCACACCACAGACTCATCTTGGTCAGGATCGATTTGAAATCTATCATGGTTTCAGAGAAATCATAGTCCATGGTAAGTTGTTCTTGTAGAATGTTGAACGACTACCCCTAACTAAAATCTATCCACTCAACAAAAATTAATTCACACCACAGACTCATCTTGGTCAGGATCGATTTGAAATCTATCATGGTTTCAGAGAAATCATACTCCATGGTTCGTTGTTCTTGTAGAATGTTGAACGACTACCCCAACTAAAATCTATCCACTCAACAAAAATTATTTCGCACGACAGACTCATCTTGGTCAGGATCGATTTGAAATCTATCATGGTTTCAGAGAAATCATAGTCCATGGTAAGTTGTTCTTGTAGAATGTTGAACGACTACCCCTAACTAAAATCTATCCACTCAACAAAAATTATTTCACACCACAGACTCATCTTGGTCAGGATCGATTTGAAATCTATCATGGTTTCAGAGAAATCATAGTCCATGGTAAGTTGTTATTGTAGAATGTTGAACGACTACCCCAACTAAAATCTATCCACTCAACAAAAATTATTTCACACCACAGACTCATCTTGGTCAGGATCGATTTGAAATCTATCATGGTTTCAGAGAAATCATACTCCATGGTTCGTTGTTCTTGAAGAATGTTGAACGACTATCCCAACGACTATCCACTCAACAAAAATTATTTCAGAGAAATCATACTCCATGGTAAGTTGTTCTTGTAGAATGTTGAACGACTATCCCAACTAAAATCTATCCACTCAACAAAAATTATTTCACACCACAGACTCATCTTGGTCAGAATCGAATTGAAATCTATCATGGTTTCAGAGAAATCTTACTCCATGGTAAGTTGTTCTTGTAGAATGTTGAACGACTACCCCTAACTAAAATCTATCCACTCAACAAAAATTTTTTCACACCACAGACTCATCTTGGTCAGGATCGATTTGAAATCTATCATGGTTTCAGAGAAATCATAGTCCATGGTAAGTTCTTCTTGTAGAAAGTTGAACGACTACCCCTAACTAAAATCTATCCACTCAACAAAAATTATTTCAGAGAAATCATACTCCATGGTAAGTTGTTCTTGTAGAATGTTGAACGACTATCCCAACTAAAATCTATCCACTCAACAAAAATTATTTCAGAGAAATCATACTCCATGGTAAGTTGTTCTTGTACATAGAATGTTGAACGACTACCCTAACTAAAATCTATCCACTCAACAAAAATTATTTCACACCACAGACTCATCTTGGTCAGGATCGATTTGAAATCTATCATGGTTTCAGAGAAATCATACTCCATTTTTCGTTGTTCTGGTAAAATGTTGAACGACTACCCCTAACTAAAATCTATCCACTCAACAAAAATTATTTCACACCACAGACTCATCTTGGTCAGGATCGATTTGAAATCTATCATGGTTTCAGAGAAATCATAGTCCATGGTAAGTTGTTCTTGTAGAATGTTGAACGACTACCCTAACTAAAATCTATCCACTCAACAAAAATTATTTCACACCACAGACTCATCTTGGTCAGGATCGAATTGAAATCTATCATGGTTTCAGAGAAATCTTACTACATGGTAAGTTGTTCTTGTAGAATGTTGAACGACTACCCCTAACTAAAATCTATCCACTCAACAAAAATTATTTCACACCACAGACTCATCTTGGTCAGGATCGATTTGAAATCTATCATGGTTTCAGAGAAATCATAGTCCATGGTAAGTTGTTCTTGTAGAATGTTGAACGACTACCCCTAACTAAAATCTATCCACTCAACAAAAATTAATTCACACCACAGACTCATCTTGGTCAGGATCGATTTGAAATCTATCATGGATTCAGAGAAATCATAGTCCATGGTAAGTTGTTCTTGTAGAATGTTGAACGACTACCCTAACTAAAATCTATCCACTCAACAAAAATTATTTCACACCACAGACTCATCTTGGTCAGGATCGAATTGAAATCTATCATGGTTTCAGAGAAATCTTACTCCATGGTAAGTTGTTCTTGTAGAATGTTGAACGACTACCCCTAACTAAAATCTATCCACTCAACAAAAATTATTTCACACCACAGACTCATCTTGGTCAGGATCGATTTGAAATCTATCATGGTTTCAGAGAAATCATAGTCCATGGTAAGTTGTTCTTGTAGAATGTTGAACGACTACCCCTAACTAAAATCTATCCACTCAACAAAAATTAATTCACACCACAGACTCATCTTGGTCAGGATCGATTTGAAATCTATCATGGTTTCAGAGAAATCATAGTCCATGGTAAGTTGTTCTTGTAGAATGTTGAACGACTACCCCTAACTAAAATCTATCCACTCAACAAAAATTATTTCACACCACAGACTCATCTTGGTCAGGATCGATTTGAAATCTATCATGGTTTCAGAGAAATCATAGTCCATGGTAAGTTGTTCTTGTAGAATGTTGAACGACTACCCCTAACTAAAATCTATCCACTCAACAAAAATTAATTCACACCACAGACTCATCTTGGTCAGGATCGATTTGAAATCTATCATGGTTTCAGAGAAATCATAGTCCATGGTAAGTTGTTCTTGTAGAATGTTGAACGACTACCCCTAACTAAAATCTATCCACTCAACAAAAATTATTTCACACCACAGACTCATCTTGGTCAGGATCGAATTGAAATCTATCATGGTTTCAGAGAAATCTTACTCCATGGTAAGTTGTTCTTGTAGAATGTTGAACGACTACCCCTAACTAAAATCTATCCACTCAACAAAAATTATTTCACACCACAGACTCATCTTGGTCAGGATCGATTTGAAATCTATCATGGTTTCAGAGAAATCATAGTCCATGGTAAGTTGTTCTTGTAGAATGTTGAACGACTACCCCTAACTAAAATCTATCCACTCAACAAAAATTAATTCACACCACAGACTCATCTTGGTCAGGATCGATTTGAAATCTATCATGGTTTCAGAGAAATCATAGTCCATGGTAAGTTGTTCTTGTAGAATGTTGAACGACTACCCCTAACTAAAATCTATCCACTCAACAAAAATTATTTCACACCACAGACTCATCTTGGTCAGGATCGAATTGAAATCTATCATGGTTTCAGAGAAATCTTACTCCATGGTAAGTTGTTCTTGTAGAATGTTGAACGACTACCCCTAACTAAAATCTATCCACTCAACAAAAATTATTTCACACCACAGACTCATCTTGGTCAGGATCGATTTGAAATCTATCATGGTTTCAGAGAAATCATAGTCCATGGTAAGTTGTTCTTGTAGAATGTTGAACGACTACCCTAACTAAAATCTATCCACTCAACAAAAATTATTTCACACCACAGACTCATCTTGGTCAGGATCGAATTGAAATCTATCATGGTTTCAGAGAAATCTTACTCCATGGTAAGTTGTTCTTGTAGAATGTTGAACGACTACCCCTAACTAAAATCTATCCACTCAACAAAAATTATTTCACACCACAGACTCATCTTGGTCAGGATCGATTTGAAATCTATCATGGTTTCAGAGAAATCATAGTCCATGGTAAGTTGTTCTTGTAGAATGTTGAACGACTACCCCTAACTAAAATCTATCCACTCAACAAAAATTAATTCACACCACAGACTCATCTTGGTCAGGATCGATTTGAAATCTATCATGGTTTCAGAGAAATCATACTCCATGGTTCGTTGTTCTTGTAGAATGTTGAACGACTACCCCAACTAAAATCTATCCACTCAACAAAAATTATTTCACACCACAGACTCATCTTGGTCAGGATCGATTTGAAATCTATCATGGTTTCAGAGAAATCATAGTCCATGGTAAGTTGTTCTTGTAGAATGTTGAACGACTACCCCTAACTAAAATCTATCCACTCAACAAAAATTATTTCACACCACAGACTCATCTTGGTCAGGATCGATTTGAAATCTATCATGGTTTCAGAGAAATCATAGTCCATGGTAAGTTGTTCTTGTAGAATGTTAAACGACTACCCCTAACTAAAATCTATCCACTCAACAAAAATTATTTCACACCACAGACTCATCTTGGTCAGGATCGATTTGAAATCTATCATGGTTTCAGAGAAATCATACTCCATGGTTCGTTGTTCTTGAAGAATGTTGAACGACTATCCCAACGACTATCCACTCAACAAAAATTATTTCAGAGAAATCATACTCCATGGTAAGTTGTTCTTGTAGAATGTTGAACGACTATCCCAACTAAAATCTATCCACTCAACAAAAATTATTTCACACCACAGACTCATCTTGGTCAGGATCGATTTGAAATCTATCATGGTTTCAGAGAAATCATACTCTATGGTAAGTTGTTCTTGTAGAATGTTGAACGACTACCCCAACTAAAATCTATCCACTCAACAAAAATTATTTCACACCACAGACTCATCTTGGTCAGGATCGATTTGAAATCTATCATGGTTTCAGAGAAATCATACTCCATTTTTCGTTGTTCTTGTAAAATGTTGAACGACTATCCCAACTAAAATCTATCCACTCAACAAAAATTATTTCAGAGAAATCATACTCCATGGTAAGTTGTTCTTGTAGAATGTTGAACGACTATCCCAACTAAAATCTATCCACTCAACAAAAATTATTTCAGAGAAATCATACTCCATGGTTCGTTGTTCTTGTAAAATGTTGAACGACTACCCCAACTAAAATCTATCCACTCAACAAAAATTATTTCACACCACAGACTCATCTTGGTCAGGATCGATTTGAAATCTATCATGGTTTCAGAGAAATCATACTATATGGTAAGTTGTTCTTGTAGAATGTTGAACGACTACCCCTAACTAAAATCTATCCACTCAACAAAAATTAATTCACACCACAGACTCATCTTGGTCATAATCGATTTGAAATCTATCATGGTTTCAGAGAAATCATACTCCATGGTTCGTTGTTCTTGTAGAATGTTGAACGACTACCCCAACTAAAATCTATCCACTCAACAAAAATTATTTCACACCACAGACTCATCTTGGTCAGGATCGATTTGAAATCTATCATGGTTTCAGAGAAATCATAGTCCATGGTAAGTTGTTCTTGTAGAATGTTGAACGACTACCCCTAACTAAAATCTATCCACTCAACAAAAATTATTTCACACCACAGACTCATCTTGGTCAGGATCGATTTGAAATCTATCATGGTTTCAGAGAAATCATAGTCCATGGTAAGTTGTTCTTGTAGAATGTTGAACGACTACCCCTAACTAAAATCTATCCACTCAACAAAAATTATTTCACACCACAGACTCATCTTGGTCAGGATCGATTTGAAATCTATCATGGTTTCAGAGAAATCATACTCCATGGTTCGTTGTTCTTGAAGAATGTTGAACGACTATCCCAACGACTATCCACTCAACAAAAATTATTTCAGAGAAATCATACTCCATGGTAAGTTGTACTTGTAGAATGTTGAACGACTATCCCAACTAAAATCTATCCACTCAACAAAAATTATTTCACACCACAGACTCATCTTGGTCAGGATCGATTTGAAATCTATCATGGTTTCAGAGAAATCATACTCTATGGTAAGTTGTTCTTGTAGAATGTTGAACGACTACCCCAACTAAAATCTATCCACTCAACAAAAATTATTTCACACCACAGACTCATCTTGGTCAGGATCGATTTGAAATCTATCATGGTTTCAGAGAAATCATACTCCATTTTTCGTTGTTCTTGTAAAATGTTGAACGACTATCCCAACTAAAATCTATCCACTCAACAAAAATTATTTCAGAGAAATCATACTCCATGGTTCGTTGTTCTTGTAGAATGTTGAACGACTACCATAACTAAAATCTATCCACTCAACAAAAATTATTTCAGAGAAATCATACTCCATGGTAAGTTGTTCTTGTAGAATGTTGAACGACTATCCCAACTAAAATCTATCCACTCAACAAAAATTATTTCAGAGAAATCATACTCCATGGTTCGTTGTTCTTGTAAAATGTTGAACGACTACCCCAACTAAAATCTATCCACTCAACAAAAATTATTTCACACCACAGACTCATCTTGGTCAGGATCGATTTGAAATCTATCATGGTTTCAGAGAAATCATACTCCATGGTAAGTTGTTCTTGTAGAATGTTGAACGACTACCCCAACTAAAATCTATCCACTCAACAAAAATTTTTTCACACCACAGACTCATGTTGGTCAGGATCGATTTGAAATCTATCATGGTTTCAGAGAAATCATAGTCCATGGTAAGTTGTTCTTGTAGAATGTTGAACGACTACCCCTAACTAAAATCTATCCACTCAACAAAAATTAATTCACACCACAGACTCATGTTGGTCAGGATCGATTTGAAATCTATCATGGTTTCAGAGAAATCATACTCCATGGTTCGTTGTTCTTGTAAAATGTTGAACGACTACCCCAACTAAAATCTATCCACTCAACAAAAATTATTTCACACCACAGACTCATCTTGGTCAGGATCGATTTGAAATCTATCATGGTTTCAGAGAAATCATACTCCATGGTTCGTTGTTCTTGTAAAATGTTGAACGACTACCCCAACTAAAATCTATCCACTCAACAAAAATTATTTCACACCACAGACTCATCTTGGTCAGAATCGATTTGAAATCTATCATGGTTTCAGAGAAATCATACTCCATGGTAAGTTGTTCTTGTACATAGAATATTGAACGACTACCCCAACTAAAATCTATCCACTCAACAAAAATTATTTCACACCACAGACTCATCTTGGTCAGAATCGAATTGAAATCTATCATGGTTTCAGAGAAATCTTACTCCATGGTATGTTGTTCTTGTAGAATGTTGAACGACTACCCCTAACTAAAATCTATCCACTCAACAAAAATTTTTTCACACCACAGACTCATCTTGGTCAGGATCGATTTGAAATCTATCATGGTTTCAGAGAAATCATAGTCCATGGTAAGTTGTTCTTGTAGAATATAAAATCTATCCACTCAACAAAAATTAATTCACACCACAGACTCATCTTGGTCAGGATCGATTTGAAATCTATCATGGTTTCACAGAAATCATACTCCATGGCTCGTTGTTCTTGTAGAATGTTGAAAGACTATCCCAACTAAAATCTATCCACTCAACAAAAATTATTTCAGAGAAATCATACTCCATGGTAAGTTGTTCTTGTAGAATGTTGAACGACTATCCCAACTAAAATCTATCCACTCAACAAAAATTATTTCAGAGAAATCATACTCCATGGTAAGTTGTTCTTGTACATAGAATGTTGAACGACTACCCTAACTAAAATCTATCCACTCAACAAAAATTATTTCACACCACAGACTCATCCTGGTCAGGATCGATTTGAAATCTATCATGGTTTCAGAGAAATCTTACTCCATGGTAAGTTGTTCTTGTAGAATGTTGAACGACTACCCCTAACTAAAATCTATCCACTCAACAAAAATTATTTCACACCACAGACTCATCTTGGTCAGGATCGATTTGAAATCTATCATGGTTTCAGAGAAATCATAGTCCATGGTAAGTTGTTCTTGTAGAATGTTGAACGACTACCCCTAACTAAAATCTATCCACTCAACAAAAATTAATTCACACCACAGACTCATCTTGGTCAGGATCGATTTGAAATCTATCATGGTTTCAGAGAAATCATACTCCATGGTTCGTTGTTCTTGTAGAATGTTGAACGACTACCCCAACTAAAATCTATCCACTCAACAAAAATTATTTCACACCACAGACTCATCTTGGTCAGGATCGATTTGAAATCTATCATGGTTTCAGAGAAATCATAGTCCATGGTAAGTTGTTCTTGTAGAATGTTGAACGACTACCCCTAACTAAAATCTATCCACTCAACAAAAATTATTTCACACCACAGACTCATCTTGGTCAGGATCGATTTGAAATCTATCATGGTTTCAGAGAAATCATAGTCCATGGTAAGTTGTTCTTGTAGAATGTTGAACGACTACCCCTAACTAAAACCTATCCACTCAACAAAAATTATTTCACACCACAGACTCATCTTGGTCAGGATCGATTTGAAATCTATCATGGTTTCAGAGAAATCATACTCCATGGTTCGTTGTTCTTGAAGAATGTTGAACGACTATCCCAACGACTATCCACTCAACAAAAATTATTTCAGAGAAATCATACTCCATGGTAAGTTGTTCTTGTAGAATGTTGAACGACTATCCCAACTAAAATCTATCCACTCAACAAAAATTATTTCACACCACAGACTCATCTTGGTCAGGATCGATTTGAAATCTATCATGGTTTCAGAGAAATCATACTCTATGGTAAGTTGTTCTTGTAGAATGTTGAACGACTACCCCAACTAAAATCTATCCACTCAACAAAAATTATTTCACACCACAGACTCATCTTGGTCAGGATCGATTTGAAATCTATCATGGTTTCAGAGAAATCATACTCCATTTTTCGTTGTTCTTGTAAAATGTTGAACGACTATCCCAACTAAAATCTATCCACTCAACAAAAATTATTTCAGAGAAATCATACTCCATGGTTCGTTGTTCTTGTAGAATGTTGAACGACTACCATAACTAAAATCTATAGACTCAAAAAAATTTTTTCAGAGAAATCATACTCCATGGTAAGTTGTTCTTGTAGAATGTTGAACGACTATCCCAACTAAAATCTATCCACTCAACAAAAATTATTTCAGAGAAATCATACTCCATGGTTCGTTGTTCTTGTAAAATGTTGAACGACTACCCCAACTAAAATCTATCCACTCAACAAAAATTATTTCACACCACAGACTCATCTTGGTCAGGATCGATTTGAAATCTATCATGGTTTCAGAGAAATCATACTCCATTTTTCGTTGTTCTTGTAAAATGTTGAACGACTATCCCAACTAAAATCTATCCACTCAACAAAAATTATTTCAGAGAAATCATACTCCATGGTTCGTTGTTCTTGTAGAATGTTGAACGACTACCATAACTAAAATCTATCCACTCAACAAAAATTATTTCAGAGAAATCATACTCCATGGTAAGTTGTTCTTGTAGAATGTTGAACGACTATCCCAACTAAAATCTATCCACTCAACAAAAATTATTTCAGAGAAATCATACTCCATGGTAAGTTGTTCTTGTAGAATGTTGAAAGACTACCCCTAACTAAAATCTATCCACTCAACAAAAATTATTTTGGAGAAATCATACTCAATTGTAAGTTGTTCTTGTAGAATGCTGAACGACTATCCCAACTAAAATCTATCCACTCAACAAAAATTATTTCATAGAAATCCTACTCCATAGTAAGTTGTTCTTGTAGAATGTTGAACGACTACCCCAACTAAAATCTATCCACTCAACAAAAATTATTTCACACCACAGACTCATCTTGGTCAGGATCGATTTGAAATCTATCATGGTTTCAGAGAAATCATAGTCCATGGTAAGTTGTTCTTGTAGAATGTTGAACGACTACCCCTAACTAAAATCTATCCACTCAACAAAAATTAATTCACACCACAGACTCATCTTTGTCAGGATCGATTTGAAATCTATCATGGTTTCAGAGAAATCATACTCCATGGTTCGTTGTTCTTGTAGAATGTTGAACGACTACCCCAACTAAAATCTATCCACTCAACAAAAATTATTTCACACCACAGACTCATCTTGGTCAGGATCGATTTGAAATCTATCATGGTTTCAGAGAAATCATAGTCCATGGTAAGTTGTTCTTGTAGAATGTTGAACGACTACCCCTAACTAAAATCTATCCACTCAACAAAAATTATTTCACACCACAGACTCATCTTGGTCAGGATCGATTTGAAATCTATCATGGTTTCAAAGAAATCATACTCCGTGGTTCGTTGTTCTTGTAGAATGTTGAACGACTATCCCAACTAAAATCTATCCACTCAACAAAAATTATTTCAGAGAAATCATACTCCATGGTAAGTTGTTCTTGTAGAATGTTGAACGACTATCCCAACTAAAAACTATGCACTCAACAAAAATTATTTCAGAGAAATTATACTCCATGGTATGTTGTTCTTGTACATAGAATATTGAACGACTACCCCAACTAAAATCTATCCACTCAACAAAAATTATTTCACACCACAGACTCATCTTGGTCAGGATCGATTTGAAATCTATCATGGTTTCAGAGAAATCTTACTCCATGGTAAGTTGTTCTTGTAGAATGTTGAACGACTACCCCTAACTAAAATCTATCCACTCAACAAAAATTTTTTCACACCACAGACTCATCTTGGTCAGGATCGATTTGAAATCTATCATGGTTTCAGAGAAATCATAGTCCATGGTAAGTTGTTCTTGTAGAATGTTGAACGACTACCCCTAACTAAAATCTATCCACTCAACAAAAATTAATTCACACCACAGACTCATCTTGGTCAGGATCGATTTGAAATCTATCATGGTTTCAGAGAAATCATACTCCATGGCTCGTTGTTCTTGTAGAATGTTGAAAGACTATCCCAACTAAAATCTATCCACTCAACAAAAATTATTTCAGAGAAATCATACTCCATGGTAAGTTGTTCTTGTAGAATGTTGAACGACTATCCCAACAAAAATCTATCCACTCAACAAAAATTATTTCAGAGAAATCATACTCCATGGTAAGTTCTTCTTGTACATAGAATGTTGAACGACTACCCTAACTAAAATCTATCCACTCAACAAAAATTATTTCACACCACAGACTCATCTTAGTCAGGATCGAATTGAAATCTATCATGGTTTCAGAGAAATCTTACTCCATGGTAAGTTGTTCTTGTAGAATGTTGAACGACTACCCCTAACTAAAATCTATCCACTCAACAAAAATTATTTCACACCACAGACTCATCTTGGTCAGGATCGATTTGAAATCTATCGTGGCTTCAGAGAAATCATACTCCATGGTAAGTTGTTCTTGTAGAATGTTGAACGACTACCCCTAACTAAAATCTATCCACTCAACAAAAATTAATTCACACCACAGACTCATCTTGGTCAGGATCGATTTGAAATCTATCATGGTTTCAGAGAAATCATACTCCATGGTTCGTTGTTCTTGTAGAATGTTGAACGACTACCCCAACTAAAATCTATCCACTCAACAAAAATTATTTCACACCACAGACTCATCTTGGTCAGGATCGATTTGAAATCTATCATGGTTTCAGAGAAATCATAGTCCATGGTAAGTTGTTCTTGTAGAATGTTGAACGACTACCCCTAACTAAAATCTATCCACTCTACAAAAATTATTTCACACCACAGACTCATCTTGGTCAGGATCGATTTGAAATCTATCATGGTTTCAGAGAAATCATAGTCCATGGTAAGTTGTTCTTGTAGAATGTTGAACGACTACCCCTAACTAAAATCTATCCACTCAACAAAAATTAATTCACACCACAGACTCATCTTGGTCAGGATCGATTTGAAATCTATCATGGTTTCAGAGAAATCATACTCCATGGTTCGTTGTTCTTGTAGAATGTTGAACGACTACCCCAACTAAAATCTATCCACTCAACAAAAATTATTTCACACCACAGACTCATCTTGGTCAGGATCGATTTGAAATCTATCATGGTTTCAGAGAAATCATACTCCATGGTTCGTTGTTCTTGAAGAATGTTGAACGACTATCCCAACGACTATCCACTCAACAAAAATTATTTCAGAGAAATCATAGTCCATGGTAAGTTGTTCTTGTAGAATGTTGAACGACTACCCCAACTAAAATCTATCCACTCTACAAAAATTATTTCACACCACAGACTCATCTTGGTCATAATCGATTTGAAATCTATCATGGTTTCAGAGAAATCTTACTCCATGGTAAGTTGTTCTTGTAGAATGTTGAACGACTACCCCTAACTAAAATCTATCCACTCAACAAAAATTTTTTCACACCACAGACTCATCTTGGTCAGGATCGATTTGAAATCTATCATGGTTTCAGAGAAATCATAGTCCATGGTAAGTTGTTCTTGTAGAATGTTGAACGACTACCCCTAACTAAAATCTATCCACTCAACAAAAATTAATTCACACCACAGACTCATCTTGGTCAGGATCGATTTGAAATCTATCATGGTTTCAGAGAAATCATACTCCATGGCTCGTTGTTCTTGTAGAATGTTGAAAGACTATCCCAACTAAAATCTATCCACTCAACAAAAATTATTTCAGAGAAATCATACTCCATGGTAAGTTGTTCTTGTAGAATGTTGAACGACTATCCCAACAAAAATCTATCCACTCAACAAAAATTATTTCAGAGAAATCATACTCCATGGTAAGTTGTTCTTGTACATAGAATGTTGAACGGCTACCCTAACTAAAATCTATCCACTCAACAAAAATTATTTCACACCACAGACTCATCTTAGTCAGGATCGAATTGAAATCTATCATGGTTTCAGAGAAATCTTACTCCATGGTAAGTTGTTCTTGTAGAATGTTGAACGACTACCCCTAACTAAAATCTATCCACTCAACAAAAATTATTTCACACCACAGACTCATCTTGGTCAGGATCGATTTGAAATCTATCGTGGCTTCAGAGAAATCATACTCCATGGTAAGTTGTTCTTGTAGAATGTTGAACGACTACCCCTAACTAAAATCTATCCACTCAACAAAAATTAATTCACACCACAGACTCATCTTGGTCAGGATCGATTTGAAATCTATCATGGTTTCAGAGAAATCATACTCCATGGTTCGTTGTTCTTGTAGAATGTTGAACGACTACCCCAACTAAAATCTATCCACTCAACAAAAATTATTTCACACCACAGACTCATCTTGGTCAGGATCGATTTGAAATCTATCATGGTTTCAGAGAAATCATAGTCCATGGTAAGTTGTTCTTGTAGAATGTTGAACGACTACCCCTAACTAAAATCTATCCACTCTACAAAAATTATTTCACACCACAGACTCATCTTGGTCAGGATCGATTTGAAATCTATCATGGTTTCAGAGAAATCATAGTCCATGGTAAGTTGTTCTTGTAGAATGTTGAACGACTACCCCTAACTAAAATCTATCCACTCAACAAAAATTATTTCACACCACAGACTCATCTTGGTCAGGATCGATTTGAAATCTATCATGGTTTCAGAGAAATCATACTCCATGGTTCGTTGTTCTTGAAGAATGTTGAACGACTATCCCAACGACTATCCACTCAACAAAAATTATTTCAGAGAAATCATACTCCATGGTAAGTTGTTCTTGTAGAATGTTGAACGACTATCCCAACTAAACTCTATCCACTCAACAAAAATTATTTCACACCACAGACTCATCTTGGTCAGGATCGATTTGAAATCTATCATGGTTTCAGAGAAATCATACTCCATGGTAAGTTGTTCTTGTAGAATGTTGAACGACTACCCCAACTAAAATCTATCCACTCAACAAAAATTATTTCACACCACAGACTCATCTTGGTCAGGATCGATTTGAAATCTATCATGGTTTCAGAGAAATCATACTCCATGGTAAGTTGTTCTTGTAGAATGTTGAACGACTACCCCAACTAAAATCTATCCACTCAACAAAAATTATTTCACACCACAGACTCATCTTGGTCAGGATCGATTTCAAATCTATCATGGTTTCAGAGAAATCATACTCCATGGTAAGTTGTTCTTGTAGAATGTTGAACGACTACCCCAACTAAAATTTATCCACTCAACAAAAATTATTTCACACCACAGACTCATCTTGGTCAGGATCGATTTGAAATCTATCATGGTTTCAGAGAAATCATACTCCATTTTTCGTTGTTCTTGTAAAATGTTGAACGACTATCCCAACTAAAATCTATCCACTCAACAAAAATTATTTCAGAGAAATCATACTCCATGGTTCGTTGTTCTTGTAGAATGTTGAACGACTACCATAACTAAAATCTATCCACTCAACAAAAATTATTTCAGAGAAATCATACTCCATGGTAAGTTGTTCTTGTAGAATGTTGAACGACTATCCCAACTAAAATCTATCCACTCAACAAAAATTATTTCAGAGAAATCATACTCCATGGTTCGTTGTTCTTGTAAAATGTTGAACGACTACCCCAACTAAAATCTATCCACTCAACAAAAATTATTTCACACCACAGACTCATCTTGGTCAGGATCGATTTGAAATCTATCATGGTTTCAGAGAAATCATACTCCATGGTAAGTTGTTCTTGTAGAATGTTGAACGACTACCCCAACTAAAATCTATCCACTCAACAAAAATTATTTCACACCACAGACTCATCTTGGTCAGGATCGATTTGAAATCTATCATGGTTTCAGAGAAATCATACTCCATGGTTCGTTGTTCTTGTAGAATGTTGAACGGCTATCCCAACTAAAATCTGTCCACTCAACAAAAATTATTTCAGAGAAATCATACTCCATGGTAAGTTGTTCTTGTAGAATGTTGAACGACTATCCCAACTAAAATCTATCCACTCAACAAAAATCATTTCAGAGAAATCATACTAAATGGTTCGTTGTTCTTGTAGAATGTTGAACGACTACCCCAACTAAAATCTATCCACTCAACAAAAATTATTTCACACCACAGACTCATCTTGGTCAGGATCGATTTGAAATCTATCATGGTTTCAGAGAAATCATACTCCATGTTTCGTTGTTCTTGTAGAATGTTGAACGACTATCCCAACTAAAATCTATCCACTCAACAAAAATTATTTCAGAGAAATCATACTCTATGGTTCGTTGTTCTTGTAAAATGTTGAACGACTACCCCACCTAAAATCTATCCACTCAACAAAAATTATTTCAGAGAAATCATACTCCATGGTAAGTTGTTCTTGTAGAATGTTGAACGACTATCCCAACTAAAATCTATCCACTCAACAAAAATTATTTCAGAGAAATCATACTCCATGGTAAGTTGTTCTTGTAGAATGTTGAACGACTACCCCAACTAAAATCTATCCACTCAACAAAAATTATTTCACACCACAGACTCACCTTGGTCAGGATCGATTTGAAATCTATCATGGTAGCAGAGAAATCATACTCCATGGTTCGTTGTTCTTGTAGAATGTTGAACGACTATCCCAACTAAAATCTATCCACTCAACAAAAATTATTTCACACCACAGACTCATCTTGGTCAGGATCGATTTGAAATCTATCATGGTTTCAGAGAAATCATACTCCATGGTAAGTTGTTCTTGTAGAATGTTGAACGACTACCCCAACTAAAATCTATCCACTCAACAAAAATTATTTCACACCACAGACTCATCTTGGTCAGCATCGATTTCAAATCTATCATGGTTTCAGAGAAATCATAGTCCATGGTAAGTTGTTCTTGTAGAATGTTGAACGACTACCCTAACTAAAATCTATCCACTCAACAAGAATTATTTCACACCACAGACTCATCTTGGTCACAATCGATTTGAAATCTATCATGGTTTCAGAGAAATCATACTAAATGGTTCGTTGTTCTTGTAGAATGTTGAACGACTATTCCAACTAAAATCTATCCACTCAACAAAAATTATTTCAGAGAAATCATACCCCATGGTAAGTTGTTCTTGTAGAATGTTGAACGACTATCCCAACTAAAATCTATCCACTCAACAAAAATTATATCAGAGAAATCATACTCCATGGTTCGTTCTCTTGTAAAATGTTGAAAGACTACCCCAACTAAAATCTATCCACTCAACAAAAATTATTTCAGAGAAATCATACTCCATGGTAAGTTGTTCTTGTAGAATGTTGAACGACTACCCCTAACTAAAATCTATATACTCAACAAAAATTATTTCACATCACAGACTCATCTTGGTCAGGATCGATTTGAAATCTATCATGGTTTCAGAAAAATCATACTCCATGGTTCGTTGTTCTTGTAGAATGTTGAACGACTATCCCAACTAAAATCTATCCACTCAACAAAAATTATTTCAGAGCAATCATAGTCCATGGTAAGTTGTTCTTGCAGAATGTTGAACGACTATCCCAACTAAAATCTATCCACTCAACAAAAATTATTTCAGAGAAATCATACTCCATGGTAAGTTGTTCTTGTAGAATGTTGAACGACTACCCCAACTAAAATCTATCCACTCAACAAAAATTATTTCACACCACAGACTCATCTCGGTCAGGATCGATTTGAAATCTATCATGGTTTCAGAGAAATCATACTCCATGCTTCGTTGTTCTTGTAAATTGTTGAACGACTACCCCAACTAAAATCTATCCACTCAACAAAAATTATTTCACACCACAGACTCATCTTGGTCAGGATCGATTTGAAATCTATCATGGTTTCAGAGAAATCATACTCCATGGTTCGTTGTTCTTGTAAAATGTTGAGCGACTACCCCAACTAAAATCTATCCACTCAACAAAAATTATTTCAGAGAAATCATAGTCCATGATAAGTTGTTCTTGCAGAATGTTGAACGACTATCCCAACTAAAATCTATCCACTCAACAAAAATTATTTCAGAGAAATCATACTATATGGTAAGTTGTTCTTGTAGAATGTTGAACGACTACCCCAACTAAAATCTATCCACTCAACAAAAATTATTTCACACCACAGACTCATCTCGGTCAGGATCGATTTGAAATCTATCATGGTTTCAGAGAAATCATACTCCATGGTTCGTTGTTCTTGTAAATTGTTCAACGACTACCCCAACTAAAATCTATCCACTCAACAAAAATTATTTCACACCACAGACTCATCTCGGTCAGGATCGATTTGAAATCTATCATGGTTTCAGAGAAATCATACTCCATGGTTCGTTGTTCTTGTAAATTGTTGAACGACTACCCCAACTAAAATCTATCCACTCAACAAAAATTATTTCACACCACAGACTCATCTTGGTCAGGATCGATTTGAAATCTATCATGGTTTCAGAGAAATCATACTCCATGATTCGTTGTTCTTGTAAAATGTTGAACGACTATCCCAACTAAAATCTATCCGCTCAACAAAAATTATTTCACTCCACAGGCTCATCTTGGTCAGGATCGATTTGAAATCTATCATGGTTTCAGGGAAATCATACTCCATGGTTCGTTTTTCTTGTAAAATGTTGAACGACTATCCCAACTAAAATCTATCCACTCAACAAAAATTATTTCAGAGAAATCATACTCCATGGTAAGTTGTTCTTGTAGAATGTTGAACGACTATCCCAACTAAAATCTATCCACTCAACAAAAATTATTTCAGAGAAATCATACTCCATGGTTCGTTGTTCTTGTAAAATGTTGAACGACTACCCCAACTAAAATCTATCCACTCAACAAAAATTATTTCAGAGAAATCATACTCCATGGTTCGTTGTTCTTGTAAAATGTTGAACGACTACCCCAACTAAAATCTATCCACTCAACAAAAATTATTTTAGAGAAATCATACTCCATGGTTCGTTGTTCTTGTAGAATGTTGAACGACTACCCCAACTAAAATCTATCCACTCAACAAAAATTATTTCAGAGAAATCATACTCCGTGGTAAGTTGTTCTTGTAGAATGTTGAACGACTGCCCCAACTAAAATCTATCCACTCAACAAAAATTATTTCAGAGAAATCATACTCCATGGTTCGTTGTTCTTGTAAAATGTTGAACGACTACCCCAACTAAAATCTATCCACTCAACAAAAATTATTTCAGAGAAATCATACTCCATGGTTCTTTGTTCTTGTAGAATGTTGAACGACTACCCCAACTAAAATCTATCCACTCAACAAAAATTATTTCAGAGAAATCATACTCCATGGTTCGTTGTTCTTGTAAAATGTTGAACGACTACCCCAACTAAAATCTATCCACTCAACAAAAATTATTTCAGAGAAATCATATTCCATGGTAAGTTGTTCTTGTAGAATGTTGAACGACTACCCCAACTAAAATCTATCCACTCAACAAAAATTATTTCACATCACAGACTCATCTTGGTCAGGATCGATTTGAAATCTATCATGGTTTCAGAGAAATCATACTCGATGGTTCGTTGTTCTTGTAGAATGTTGAACGACTATCCCAACTAAAATCTATCCACTCAACAAAAATTATTTCAGAGAAATCATAGTCCATGGTAAGTTGTTCTTGCAGAATGTTGAACGACTATCCCAACTAAAATCTATCCACTCAACAAAAATTATTTCAGAGAAATCATACTCCATGGTAAGTTGTTCTTGTAGAATGTTGAACTACTACCCCAACTAAAATCTATCCACTCAACAAAAATTATTTCACACCACAGACTCATCTCGGTCAGGATCGATTTGAAATCTATCATGGTTTCAGAGAAATCATACTCCATGGTTCGTTGTTCTTGTAAATTGTTGAACGACTACCCCAACTAAAATCTATCCACTCAACAAAAATTATTTCACACCACAGACTCATCTTGGTCAGGATCGATTTGAAATCTATCATGGTTTCAGAGAAATCATACTCCATGTTTCGTTGTTCTTGTAAAATGTTGAGCGACTACCCCAACTAAAATCTATCCACTCAACAAAAATTATTTCAGAGAAATCATAGTCCATGGTAAGTTGTTCTTGTAGAATGTTGAACGACTATCCCAACTAAAATCTATCCACTAAACAAAAATTATTGCAGAGAAATCATACTCCATGGTTCGTTGTTCTTGTAGAATGTTGAACGACTACCCCAACTAAAATCTATCCACTCAACAAAAATTATTTCAGAGAAATCATACTCCATGGTAAGTTGTTCTTGTAGAATGTTGAACGACTGCCCCAACTAAAATCTATCCACTCAACAAAAATTATTTCAGAGAAATCATACTCCATGGTTCGTTGTTCTTGTAAAATGTTGAACGACTACCCCAACTAAAATCTATCCACTCAACAAAAATTATTTCAGAGAAATCATACTCCATGGTTCGTTGTTCTTGTAGAATGTTGAACGACTACCCCAACTAAAATCTATCCACTCAACAAAAATTATTTCAGAGAAATCATACTCCATGGTTCGTTGTTCTTGTAAAATGTTGAACGACTACCCCAACTAAAATCTATCCACTCAACAAAAATTATTTCAGAGAAATCATATTCCATGGTAAGTTGTTCTTGTAGAATGTTCAACGACTACCCCAACTAAAATCTATCCACTCAACAAAAATTATTTCACATCACAGACTCATCTTGGTCAGGATCGATTTGAAATCTATCATGGTTTCAGAGAAATCATACTCCATGGTTCGTTGTTCTTGTAGAATGTTGAACGACTATCCCAACTAAAATCTATCCACTCAACAAAAATTATTTCAGAGAAATCATAGTCCATGGTAAGTTGTTCTTGCAGAATGTTGAACGACTATCCCAACTAAAATCTATCCACTCAACAAAAATTATTTCAGAGAAATCATACTCCATGGTAAGTTGTTCTTGTAGAATGTTGAACGACTACCCCAACTAAAATCTATCCACTCAACAAAAATTATTTCACACCACAGACTCATCTCGGTCAGGATCGATTTGAAATCTATCATGGTTTCAGAGAAATCATACTCCATGGTTCGTTGTTCTTGTAGAATGTTGAACGACTACCCCAACTAAAATCTATCCACTCAACAAAAATTATTTCACACCACAGACTCATCTCGGTCAGGATCGATTTGAAATCTATCATGGTTTCAGAGAAATCATACTCCATGCTTCGTTGTTCTTGTAAATTGTTGAACGACTACCCCAACTAAAATCTATCCACTCAACAAAAATTATTTCACACCACAGACTCATCTTGGTCAGGATCGATTTGAAATCTATCATGGTTTCAGAGAAATCATACTCCATGGTTCGTTGTTCTTGTAAAATGTTGAGCGACTACCCCAACTAAAATCTATCCACTCAACAAAAATTATTTCAGAGAAATCATAGTCCATGATAAGTTGTTCTTGTAGAATGTTGAACGACTATCCCAACTAAAATCTATCCACTCAACAAAAATTATTTCAGAGAAATCATACTATATGGTAAGTTGTTCTTGTAGAATGTTGAACGACTACCCCAACTAAAATCTATCCACTCAACAAAAATTATTTCACACCACAGACTCATCTCGGTCAGGATCGATTTGAAATCTATCATGGTTTCAGAGAAATCATACTCCATGGTTCGTTGTTCTTGTAAATTGTTCAACGACTACCCCAACTAAAATCTATCCACTCAACAAAAATTATTTCACACCACAGACTCATCTCGGTCAGGATCGATTTGAAATCTATCATGGTTTCAGAGAAATCATACTCCATGGTTCGTTGTTCTTGTAAATTGTTGAACGACTACCCCAACTAAAATCTATCCACTCAACAAAAATTATTTCACACCACAGACTCATCTTGGTCAGGATCGATTTGAAATCTATCATGGTTTCAGGGAAATCATACTCCATGGTTCGTTTTTCTTGTAAAATGTTGAACGACTATCCCAACTAAAATCTATCCACTCAACAAAAATTATTTCAGAGAAATCATACTCCATGGTAAGTTGTTCTTGTAAAATGTTGAACGACTACCCCAACTAAAATCTATCCACTCAACAAAAATTATTTCAGAGAAATCATACTCCATGGTTCGTTGTTCTTGTAAAATGTTGAACGACTACCCCAACTAAAATCTATCCACTCAACAAAAATTATTTCAGAGAAATCATACTCCATGGTTCGTTGTTCTTGTAGAATGTTGAACGACTACCCCAACTAAAATCTATCCACTCAACAAAAATTAATTCAGAGAAATCATACTCCGTGGTAAGTTGTTCTTGTAGAATGTTGAACGACTGCCCCAACTAAAATCTATCCACTCAACAAAAATTATTTCAGAGAAATCATACTCCATGGTTCGTTGTTCTTGTAAAATGTTGAACGACTACCCCAACTAAAATCTATCCACTCAACAAAAATTATTTCAGAGAAATCATACTCCATGGTTCTTTGTTCTTGTAGAATGTTGAACGACTACCCCAACTAAAATCTATCCACTCAACAAAAATTATTTCAGAGAAATCATACTCCATGGTTCGTTGTTCTTGTAAAATGTTGAACGACTACCCCAACTAAAATCTATCCACTCAACAAAAATTATTTCAGAGAAATCATATTCCATGGTAAGTTGTTCTTGTAGAATGTTGAACGACTACCCCAACTAAAATCTATCCACTCAACAAAAATTATTTCACATCACAGACTCATCTTGGTCAGGATCGATTTGAAATCTATCATGGTTTCAGAGAAATCATACTCGATGGTTCGTTGTTCTTGTAGAATGTTGAACGACTATCCCAACTAAAATCTATCCACTCAACAAAAATTATTTCAGAGAAATCATAGTCCATGGTAAGTTGTTCTTGCAGAATGTTGAACGACTATCCCAACTAAAATCTATCCACTCAACAAAAATTATTTCAGAGAAATCATACTCCATGGTAAGTTGTTCTTGTAGAATGTTGAACTACTACCCCAACTAAAATCTATCCACTCAACAAAAATTATTTCACACCACAGACTCATCTCGGTCAGGATCGATTTGAAATCTATCATGGTTTCAGAGAAATCATACTCCATGGTTCGTTGTTCTTGTAAATTGTTGAACGACTACCCCAACTAAAATCTATCCACTCAACAAAAATTATTTCACACCACAGACTCATCTTGGTCAGGATCGATTTGAAATCTATCATGGTTTCAGAGAAATCATACTCCATGTTTCGTTGTTCTTGTAAAATGTTGAGTGACTACCCCAACTAAAATCTATCCACTCAACAAAAATTATTTCAGAGAAATCATAGTCCATGGTAAGTTGTTCTTGTAGAATGTTGAACGACTATCCCAACTAAAATCTATCCACTAAACAAAAATTATTGCAGAGAAATCATACTCCATGGTTCGTTGTTCTTGTAGAATGTTGAACGACTACCCCAACTAAAATCTATCCACTCAACAAAAATTATTTCAGAGAAATCATACTCCATGGTAAGTTGTTCTTGTAGAATGTTGAACGACTGCCCCAACTAAAATCTATCCACTCAACAAAAATTATTTCACACCACAGACTCATCTTGGTCAGGATCGATTTGAAATCTATCATGGTTTCAGGGAAATCATACTCCATGGTTCGTTTTTCTTGTAAAATGTTGAACGACTATCCCAACTAAAATCTATCCACTCAACAAAAATTATTTCAGAGAAATCATACTCCATGGTAAGTTGTTCTTGTAAAATGTTGAACGACTACCCCAACTAAAATCTATCCACTCAACAAAAATTATTTCAGAGAAATCATACTCCATGGTTCGTTGTTCTTGTAAAATGTTGAACGACTACCCCAACTAAAATCTATCCACTCAACAAAAATTATTTCAGAGAAATCATACTCCATGGTTCGTTGTTCTTGTAGAATGTTGAACGACTACCCCAACTAAAATCTATCCACTCAACAAAAATTAATTCAGAGAAATCATACTCCGTGGTAAGTTGTTCTTGTAGAATGTTGAACGACTGCCCCAACTAAAATCTATCCACTCAACAAAAATTATTTCAGAGAAATCATACTCCATGGTTCGTTGTTCTTGTAAAATGTTGAACGACTACCCCAACTAAAATCTATCCACTCAACAAAAATTATTTCAGAGAAATCATACTCCATGGTTCGTTGTTCTTGTAAAATGTTGAACGACTACCCCAACTAAAATCTATCCACTCAACAAAAATTATTTCAGAGAAATCATACTCCATGGTTCGTTGTTCTTGTAGAATGTTGAACGACTACCCCAACTAAAATCTATCCACTCAACAAAAATTAATTCAGAGAAATCATACTCCGTGGTAAGTTGTTCTTGTAGAATGTTGAACGACTGCCCCAACTAAAATCTATCCACTCAACAAAAATTATTTCAGAGAAATCATACTCCATGGTTCGTTGTTCTTGTAAAATGTTGAACGACTACCCCAACTAAAATCTATCCACTCAACAAAAATTATTTCAGAGAAATCATACTCCATGGTTCTTTGTTCTTGTAGAATGTTGAACGACTACCCCAACTAAAATCTATCCACTCAACAAAAATTATTTCAGAGAAATCATACTCCATGGTTCGTTGTTCTTGTAAAATGTTGAACGACTACCCCAACTAAAATCTATCCACTCAACAAAAATTATTTCAGAGAAATCATATTCCATGGTAAGTTGTTCTTGTAGAATGTTGAACGACTACCCCAACTAAAATCTATCCACTCAACAAAAATTATTTCACATCACAGACTCATCTTGGTCAGGATCGATTTGAAATCTATCATGGTTTCAGAGAAATCATACTCGATGGTTCGTTGTTCTTGTAGAATGTTGAACGACTATCCCAACTAAAATCTATCCACTCAACAAAAATTATTTCAGAGAAATCATAGTCCATGGTAAGTTGTTCTTGCAGAATGTTGAACGACTATCCCAACTAAAATCTATCCACTCAACAAAAATTATTTCAGAGAAATCATACTCCATGGTAAGTTGTTCTTGTAGAATGTTGAACTACTACCCCAACTAAAATCTATCCACTCAACAAAAATTATTTCACACCACAGACTCATCTCGGTCAGGATCGATTTGAAATCTATCATGGTTTCAGAGAAATCATACTCCATGGTTCGTTGTTCTTGTAAATTGTTGAACGACTACCCCAACTAAAATCTATCCACTCAACAAAAATTATTTCACACCACAGACTCATCTTGGTCAGGATCGATTTGAAATCTATCATGGTTTCAGAGAAATCATACTCCATGTTTCGTTGTTCTTGTAAAATGTTGAGTGACTACCCCAACTAAAATCTATCCACTCAACAAAAATTATTTCAGAGAAATCATAGTCCATGGTAAGTTGTTCTTGTAGAATGTTGAACGACTATCCCAACTAAAATCTATCCACTAAACAAAAATTATTGCAGAGAAATCATACTCCATGGTTCGTTGTTCTTGTAGAATGTTGAACGACTACCCCAACTAAAATCTATCCACTCAACAAAAATTATTTCAGAGAAATCATACTCCATGGTAAGTTGTTCTTGTAGAATGTTGAACGACTGCCCCAACTAAAATCTATCCACTCAACAAAAATTATTTCAGAGAAATCATACTCCATGGTTCGTTGTTCTTGTAAAATGTTGAACGACTACCCCAACTAAAATCTATCCACTCAACAAAAATTATTTCAGAGAAATCATACTCCATGGTTCGTTGTTCTTGTAGAATGTTGAACGACTACCCCAACTAAAATCTATCCACTCAACAAAAATTATTTCAGAGAAATCATACTCCATGGTTCGTTGTTCTTGTAAAATGTTGAACGACTACCCCAACTAAAATCTATCCACTCAACAAAAATTATTTCAGAGAAATCATATTCCATGGTAAGTTGTTCTTGTAGAATGTTCAACGACTACCCCAACTAAAATCTATCCACTCAACAAAAATTATTTCACATCACAGACTCATCTTGGTCAGGATCGATTTGAAATCTATCATGGTTTCAGAGAAATCATACTCCATGGTTCGTTGTTCTTGTAGAATGTTGAACGACTATCCCAACTAAAATCTATCCACTCAACAAAAATTATTTCAGAGAAATCATAGTCCATGGTAAGTTGTTCTTGCAGAATGTTGAACGACTATCCCAACTAAAATCTATCCACTCAACAAAAATTATTTCAGAGAAATCATACTCCATGGTAAGTTGTTCTTGTAGAATGTTGAACGACTACCCCAACTAAAATCTATCCACTCAACAAAAATTATTTCACACCACAGACTCATCTCGGTCAGGATCGATTTGAAATCTATCATGGTTTCAGAGAAATCATACTCCATGGTTCGTTGTTCTTGTAAATTGTTGAACGACTACCCCAACTAAAATCTATCCACTCAACAAAAATTATTTCACACCACAGACTCATCTTGGTCAGGATCGATTTGAAATCTATCATGGTTTCAGAGAAATCATACTCCATGTTTCGTTGTTCTTGTAAAATGTTGAGTGACTACCCCAACTAAAATCTATCCACTCAACAAAAATTATTTCAGAGAAATCATAGTCCATGGTAAGTTGTTCTTGTAGAATGTTGAACGACTATCCCAACTAAAATCTATCCACTAAACAAAAATTATTTCAGAGAAATCATACTCCATTTTAAGTTGTTCTTGTAGAATGTTGAACGACTACCCCAACTAAAATCTATCCACTCAACAAAAATTATTTCAGAGAAATCATACTCCATGGTTCGTTGTTCTTGTAAAATGTTGAACGACTACCCCAACTAAAATCTATCCACTCAACAAAAATTATTTCAGAGAAATCATACTCCATGGTTCGTTGTTCTTGTAGAATGTTGAACGACTACCCCAACTAAAATCTATCCACTCAACAAAAATTATTTCAGAGAAATCATACTCCATGGTAAGTTGTTCTTGTAGAATGTTGAACGACTGCCCCAACTAAAATCTATCCACTCAACAAAAATTATTTCAGAGAAATCATACTCCATGGTTCGTTGTTCTTGTAAAATGTTGAACGACTACCCCAACTAAAATCTATCCACTCAACAAAAATTATTTCAGAGAAATCATACTCCATGGTTCGTTGTTCTTGTAGAATGTTGAACGACTACCCCAACTAAAATCTATCCACTCAACAAAAATTATTTCAGAGAAATCATACTCCATGGTTCGTTGTTCTTGTAAAATGTTGAACGACTACCCCAACTAAAATCTATCCACTCAACAAAAATTATTTCAGAGAAATCATATTCCATGGTAAGTTGTTCTTGTAGAATGTTGAACGACTACCCCAACTAAAATCTGTCCACTCAACAAAAATTATTTCACATCACAGACTCATCTTGGTCAGGATCGATTTGAAATCTATCATGGTTTCAGAGAAATCATACTCCATGGCTCGTTGTTCTTGTAGAATGTTGAACGACTATCCCAACTAAAATCTATCCACTCAACAAAAATTATTTCAGAGAAATCATAGTCCATGGTAAGTTGTTCTTGTAGAATGTTGAACGACTACCCCAACTAAAATCTATCCACTCAACAAAAATTATTTCACACCACAGACTCATCTCGGTCAGGATCGATTTGAAATCTATCATGGTTTCAGAGAAATCATACTCCATGGTTCGTTGTTCTTGTAAATTGTTGAACGACTACCCCAACTAAAATCTATCCACTCAACAAAAATTATTTCACACCACAGACTCATCTTGGTCAGGATCGATTTGAAATCTATCATGGTTTCAGAGAAATCATACTCCATGTTTCGTTGTTCTTGTAAAATGTTGAGTGACTACCCCAACTAAAATCTATCCACTCAACAAAAATTATTTCAGAGAAATCATAGTCCATGGTAAGTTGTTCTTGTAGAATGTTGAACGACTATCCCAACTAAAATCTATCCACTAAACAAAAATTATTTCAGAGAAATCATACTCCATGGTAAGTTGTTCTTGTAGAATGTTGAACGACTACCCCAACTAAAATCTATCCACTCAACAAAAATTATTTCACACCACAGACTCATCTTGGTCAGGATCGATTTGAAATCTATCATGGTTTCAGAGAAATCATACTCCATGGTAAGTTGTTCTTGTAAAATGTTGAACGACTATCCCAACTAAAATCTATCCACTCAACAAAAATTATTTCAGAGAAACCATACTCCATTTTAAGTTGTTCTTGTAGAATGTTGAACGACTATCCCAACTAAAATCTATCCACTCAACAAAAATTATTTCACACCACAGACTCATCTTGGTCAGGATCGATTTGAAATCTATCATGGTTTCAGAGAAATCATACTCCATGGTAAGTTGTTCTTGTAGAATATTGAACGACTACCCCAACTAAAATCTATCCACTCAACAAAAATTATTTCAGAGAAATCATACTCCATGGTTCGTTGTTCTTGTAGAATGTTGAACGACTACCCCAACTATAATCTATCCACTCAACAAAAATTATCTCAGAGAAATCATACTCCATGGTAAGTTGTTCTTGTAGAATGTTGAACGACTATCCCAACTAAAATCGATCCACTCAACAAAAATTATTTCAGAGAAATCATACTCCATGGTAAGTTGTTCTTTTAGAATGTTGAACGACTACCAAAACTAAAATCTATCCACGCAACAAAAATTATTTTAGAGAAATCATACTCCATGGTTCGTTGTTCTTGTAAAATGTTGAACATCTACCCCAACTAAAATCTATCCACTCAACAAAAATTATTTCAGAGAAATCATACTCCATGGTTCGTTGTTCTTGTAGAATGTTGAACGACTATCCCAAATAAAATCTATCCACTCAACAAAAATTATTTCAGAGAAATCATATTCCATGGTAAGTTGTTCCTGTAGAATGTTGAACGACTACCATAACTAAAATCTATCCACTCAACAAAAATTATTTCAGAGAAATCATACTCCATGGTAAGTTGTTCTTGTAGAATGTTGAACGACTACCCCAACTAAAATCTATCCACTCAACAAAAATTATTTCAGAGAAATCATACTCCATGGTAAGTTGTTCTTGTAGAATGTTGAACGACTATCCCAACTAAAATCTATCCACTCAACAAAAATTATTTCACACCACAGACTCATCTTGGTCAGGATCGATTTGAAATCTATCATGGTTGCAGAGAAATCATACTCCATGGTTCGTTGTTCTTGTAGAATGTTGAACGACTATCCCAACTACAATCTATCCACTCAACAAAAATTATTTCAGAGAAATCATACTCCATGGTTCGTTGTTCTTGTAGAATGTTGAACGACTATCCCAACTAAAATCTATCCACTGAACAAAAATTATTTCACACCACAGACTCATCTTGGTCAGGATCGATTTGAAATCTATCATGGTTTCAGAGAAATCATACTCCATGGTAAGTTGTTCTTGTAGAATGTTGAACGACTACCCCAACTAAAATCTATCCACTCAACAAAAATTATTTCACACCACAGACTCATCTTGGTCAGGATCGATTTGAAATCTATCATGGTTTCAGAGAAATCATAGTCCATGGTAAGTTGTTCTTGTAGAATGTTGAACGACTACCCTAACTAAAATCTATCCACTCAACAAAAATTATTTCACACCACAGACTCATCTTGGTCAGGATCGATTTGAGATCTATCATGGTTTCAGAGAAATCATACTCCATGGTAAGTTGCTCTTGTAGAATGTTGAACGACTATCCCAACTAAAATCTATCCACTCAACAAAAATTATTTCACACCACAGACTCATCTTGGTCAGGATTGATTTGAAATCTATCATGGTTTCAGAGAAATCATAGTCCATGGTAAGTTGTTCTTGTAGAATGTTGAACGACTACCCCAACTAAAATCTATCCACTCAACAAAAACTATTTCACACCACAGACTCATCTTGGTCAGGATCGATTTGAAATCTATCATGGTTGCAGAGAAAACATACTCCATGGTTCGTTGTTCTTGTAGAATGTTGAACGACTACCCCAACTAAAATCTATCCACTCAACAAAAATTATTTCAGAGAAATCATACTCCATGGTAAGTTGTTCTTGTAGACAAAAATTATTTCACACCACAGACTCATCTTGGTCAGGATCGATTTGAAATCTATCATGGTTTCAGAGAAATCATACTCCATGGCAAGTTGTTCTTGTAGAATGTTGAACGACTACCCCAACTAAAATCTATCCACTCAACAACAATTATTTCAGAGAAATCATACTCCATGGTAAGTTGTTCTTGTAGAATGTTGAACGACTACCCCAACTAAAATCTATCCACTCAACAAAAATTATTTCAGAGAAATCATACTCCATGGTAAGTTGTTCTTGTAGAATGTTGAACGACTACCCCAACTAAAATCTATCCACTCAACAAAAATTATTTCAGAGAAATCATACTCCATGGTAAGTTGTTCTTGTAGACAAAAATTATTTCACACCACAGACTCATCTTGGTCAGGATCGATTTGAAATCTATCATGGTTTCAGAGAAATCATACTCTATGGCAAGTTGTTCTTGTAGAATGTTGAACGACTACCCCAACTAAAATCTATCCATTCAACAAAAATTATTTCAGAGAAATCATACTCCATGGTAAGTTGTTCTTGTAGAATGTTGAACGACTACCCCAACTAAAATCTATCCACTCAACAAAAATTATTTCAGAGAAATCATACTCCATGGTAAGTTGTTCTTGTAGAATGTTGAACGACTACCCCAACTAAAATCTATCCACTCAACAAAAATTATTTCACACCACAGACTCATCTTGGTCAGGATCGATTTGAAATCTATCATGGTTTCAGAGAAATCATACTCCATGTTTCGTTGTTCTTGTAGAATGTTGAACGACCATCCCAACTAAAATCTATCCACTCAACAAAAAATATTTCACACCACAGACTCATCTTGGTCAGGATCGATTTGAAATCTATTATGGTTTCAGAGAAATCATACTCCATGGTTCGTTGTTCTTGTAAAATGTTGAACGACTACCCCAACTAAAATCTATCCACTCAACAAAAATTATTTCAGAGAAATCATACTCCATGGTAAGTTGTTCTTGTAGAATGTTGAACGACTATTCCAACTAAAATCTATCCACTCAACAAAAATTATTTCACACCACAGACTCATCTTGGTCAGGATCGATTTGAAATCTATCATGGTTTCAGAGAAATCATACTCCATGGTTCGTTGTTCTTGTAGAATGTTGAACGACTATCCAAACTAAAATCTATCCACTGAACAAAAATTATTTCACACCACAGACTCATCTTGGTCAGGATCGATTTGAAATCTATCATGGTTTCAGAGAAATCATACTCCATGGTAAGTTGTTCTTGTAGAATGTTGAACGACTATCCCAACTAAAATCTATCCACTCAACAAAAATTATGTCACACCACAGACTCATCTTGGTCAGGATCGATTTGAAATCTATCATGGTTTCAGAGAAATCATAGTCCATGGTAAGTTGTTCTTGAAGAATGTTGAACGACTACCCTAACTAAAATCTATCCACTCAACAAAAATTATTTCACACCACAGACTCATCTTGGTCAGGATCGATTTGAGATCTATCATGGTTTCAGAGAAATCATACTCCATGGTAAGTTGTTCTTGTAGAATGTTGAACGACTATCCCAACTAAAATCTATCCACTCAACAAAAATTATTTCACACCACAGACTCATCTTGGTCAGGATCGATTTGAAATCTATCATGGTTGCAGAGATATCATACTCCATGGTTCGTTGTTCTTGTAGAATGTTGAACGACTACCCCAACTAAAATCTATACACTCAACAAAAATTATTTCAGAGAAATCATACTCCATGGTAAGTTGTTCTTGTACACAAAAATTATTTCACACCACAGACTCATCTTGGTCAGGATCGATTTGAAATCTATCATGGTTTCAGAGAAATCATACTCCATTGCAAGTTGTTCTTGTAGAATGTTGAACGACTACCCCAACTAAAATCTATCCACTCAACAAAAATTATTTCAGAGAAATCATACTCCATGGTTCGTTGTTCTTGTAGAATGTTGAACGACTACCCCAACTAAAATCTATCCACTCAACAAAAATTATTTCAGAGAAATCATACTCCATGGTAAGTTGTTTTTGTAGAATGTTGAACGACTACCCCAACTAAAATCTATCCACTCAACAAAAATTATTTCACACCACAGACTCATCTTGGTCAGGATCGATTTGAAATCTATCATGGTTTCAGAGAAATCATACTCCATGGTTCGTTGTTCTTGTAGAATGTTGAACGACCATCCCAACTAAAATCTATCCACTCAACAAAAATTATTTCACACCACAGACTCATCTTGGTCAGGATCGATTTGAAATCTATCATGGTTTCAGAGAAATCATACTCCATGGTTCGTTGTTCTTGTAAAATGTTGAACGACTACCCCAACTAAAATCTATCCACTCAACAAAAATTATTTCAGAGAAATCATACTCCATGGTAAGTTGTTCTTGTAGAATGTTGAACGACTATCCCAACTAAAATCTATCCACTCAACAAAAATTATTTCACACCACAGACTCATCTTGGTCAGGATCGATTTGAAATCTATCATGGTTTCAGAGAAATCATACTCCATGGTTCGTTGTTCTTGTAGAATATTGAACGACTATCCCAACTAAAATCTATCCACTGAACAAAAATTATTTCACACCACAGACTCATCTTGGTCAGGATCGATTTGAAATCTATCATGGTTTCAGAGAAATCATACTCCATGGTAAGTTGTTCTTGTAGAATGTTGAACGACTACCCCAACTAAAATCTATCCACTCAACAAACATTATTTCACACCACAGACTCATCTTGGTCAGGATCGATTTGAAATCTATCATGGTTTCAGAGAAATCATACTCCATGGTAAGTTGTTCTTGTAGAATGTTGAACGACTACCCTAACTAAAATCTATCCACTCAACAAAAATTATTTCACACCACAGACTCATCTTGGTCAGGATCGATTTGAGATCTATCATGGTTTTAGAGAAATCATACTCCATGGTAAGTTGTTCTTGTAGAATGTTGAACGACTATCCCAACTAAAATCTATCCACTCAACAAAAATTATTTCACACCACAGACTCATCTTGGTCAGGATCGATTTGAAATCTATCATGGTTTCAGAGAAATCATAGTCCATGGTAAGTTGTTCTTGTAGAATGTTGAACGACAACCCCAACTAAAATCTATCCACTCAACAAAAACTATTTCACACCACAGACTCATCTTGGTCAGGATCGATTTGAAATCTATCATGGTTGCAGAGAAATCATACTCCATGGTTCGTTGTTCTTGTAGAATGTTGAACGACTACCCCAACTAAAATCTATCCACTCAACAAAAATTATTTCAGAGAAATCATACTCCATGGTAAGTTGTTCTTGTAGACAAAAATTATTTCACACCACAGACTCATCTTGGTCAGGATCGATTTGAAATCTATCATGGTTTCAGAGAAATCATAGTCCATGGCAAGTTGTTCTTGTAGAATGTTGAACGACTACCCCAACTAAAATCTATCCACTCAACAAAAATTATTTCAGAGAAATCATACTCCATGGTAAGTTGTTCTTGTAGAATGTTGAACGACTACCCCAACTAAAATCTATCCACTCAACAAAAATTATTTCAGAGAAATCATACTCCATGGTAAGTTGTTCTTGTAGAATGTTGAACGACTACCCCAACTAAAATCTATCCACTCAACAAAAATTATTTCACACCACAGACTCATCTTGGTCAGGATCGATTTGAAATCTATCATGGTTTCAGAGAAATCATACTCCATGGTTCGTTGTTCTTGTAGAATGTTGAACGACTACCCCAACTAAAATCTATCCACTCAACAAAAATTATTTCAGAGAAATCATACTCCATGGTAAGTTGTTCTTGTAGAATGTTGAACGACTATCCCAACTAAAATCTATCCACTCAACAAAAATTATTTCACACCACAGACTCATCTTGGTCAGGATCGATTTGAAATCTATCATGGTTTCAGAGAAATCATACTCCATGGTTCGTTGTTCTTGTAGAATGTTGAACGACTACCCCAACTAAAATCTATCCACTCAACAAAAATTATTTCAGAGAAATCATACTCCATGGTAAGTTGTTCTTGTAGAATGTTGAACGACTATCCCAACTAAAATCTATCCACTCAACAAAAATTATTTCACACCACAGACTCATCTTGGTCAGGATCGATTTGAAATCTATCATGGTTTCAGAGAAATCATACTCCATGGTTCGTTGTTCTTGTAGAATATTGAACGACTATCCCAACTAAAATCTATCCACTGAACAAAAATTATTTCACACCACAGACTCATCTTGGTCAGGATCGATTTGAAATCTATCATGGTTTCAGAGAAATCATACTCCATGGTAAGTTGTTCTTGTAGAATGTTGAACGACTACCCCAACTAAAATCTATCCACTCAACAAAAATTATTTCACACCACAGACTCATCTTGGTCAGGATCGATTTGAAATTTATCATGGTTTCAGAGAAATCATAGTCCATGGTAAGTTGTTCTTGTAGAATGTTGAACGACTACCCTAACTAAAATCTATCCACTCAACAAAAATTATTTCACACCACAGACTCATCTTGGTCAGGATCGATTTGAGGTCTATCATGGTTTCAGAGAAATCATACTCCATGGTAAGTTGTTCTTGTAGAATGCTGAACGACTATCCCAACTAAAATCTATCCACTCAACAAAAATTATTTCACACCACAGACTCATCTTGGTCAGGATCGATTTGAAATCTATCATGGTTTCAGAGAAATCATAGTCCATGGTTCGTTGTTCTTGTAGAATGTTGAACGACTACCCCAACTAAAATCTATCCACTCAACAAAAACTATTTCACACCACAGACTCATCTTGGTCAGGATCGATTTGAAATCTATCATGGTTGCAGAGAAATCATACTCCATGGTTCGTTGTTCTTGTAGAATGTTGAACGACTACCCCAACTAAAATCTATCCACTCAACAAAAATTATTTCAGAGAAATCATACTCCATGGTAAGTTGTTCTTGTAGACAAAAATTATTTCACACCACAGACTCATCTTGGTCAGGATCGATTTGAAATCTATCATGGTTTCAGAGAAATCATACTCCATTTCAAGTTGTTCTTGTAGAATGTTGACCGACTACCCCAACTAAAATCTATCCACTCAACAAAAATTATTTCAGAGAAATCATACTCCATGGTAAGTTGTTCTTGTAGAATGTTGAACGACTACCCCAACTAAAATCTATCCACTCAACAAAAATTATTTCAGAGAAATCATCCTCCACGGTAAGTTGTTCTTGTAGAACGTTGAACGACTACCCCAACTAAAATCTATCCACTCAACAAAAATTATTTCACACCACAGACTCATCTTGGTCAGGATCGATTTGAAATCTATCATGGTTTCAGAGAAATCATACTCCATGGTTCGTTGTTCTTGTAGAATGTTGAACGACCATCCCAACTAAAATCTATCCACTCAACAAAAATTATTTCACACCACAGACTCATCTTGGTCAGGATCGATTTGAAATCTATCATGGTTTCAGAGAAATCATACTCCATGGTTCGTTGTTCTTGTAAAATGTTGAACGACTACCCCAACTAAAATCTATCCACTCAACAAAAATTATTTCAGAGAAATCATACTCCATGGTAAGTTGTTCTTGTAGAATGTTGAACGACTATCCCAACTAAAATCTATCCACTCAACAAAAATTATTTCACACCACAGACTCATCTTGGTCAGGATCGATTTGAAATCTATCATGGTTTCAGAGAAATCATACTCCATGGTTCGTTGTTCTTGTAGAATGTTGAACGACTATCCCAACTAAAATCTATCCACTGAACAAAAATTATTTCACACCACAGACTCATCTTGGTCAGGATCGATTTGAAATCTATCATGGTTTCAGAGAAATCATACTCCATGGTAAGTTGTTCTTGTAGAATGTTGAACGACTACCCCAACTAAAACCTATCCACTCAACAAAAATGATTTCACACCACAGACTCACCTTGGTCAGGATCGATTTGAAATCTATTATGGTTTCAGAGAAATCATAGTCCATGGTAAGTTGTTCTTGTAGAATGTTGAACGACTAAGCCAACTAAAATCTATCCACTCAACCAAAATTATTTCACACCACAGACTCATCTTGGTCAGCATCGATTTCAAATCTATCATGGTTTCAGAGAAATCATAGTCCATGGTAAGTTCTTCTTGTAGAATGTTGAACGACTACCCTAACTAAAATCTATCCACTCAACAAGAATTATTTCACACCACAGACTCATCTTGGTCAGGATCGATTTGAAATCTATCATGGTTTTAGAGAAATCATACTAAATGGTTCATTGTTCTTGTAGAATGTTGAACGACTATCCCAACTAAAATCTATCCACTCAACAAAAATTATTTCACACCACAGACTCATCTTGGTCAGGATCGATTTGAAATCTATCATGGTTTCAGAGAAATCATAGTCCATGGTAAGTTGTTCTTGTAGAATGTTGAACGACTACCCCAACTAAAATCTACCCACTCAAAAAAAATTATTTCAGAGAAATCATACTCCATGGTAAGTTGTTCTTGTAGAATGTTGAACGACTATCAAAACTAAAATCTATCCACTCAACAAAAATTATTTCACACCACAGACTCATCTTGGTCAGGATCGATTTGAAATCTATCATGGTTGCAGAGAAATCATACTCCATGGTTCGTTGTTCTTGTAGAATGTTGAACGACTACCCCAACTAAAATCTATCCACTCAACAAATATTATTTCAGAGAAATCATACTCCATGGTAAGTTGTTCTTGTAGAATGTTGAACGACTACCCTAACTAAAATCTATCCACTCAACAAGAATTATTTCACACCACAGACTCATCTTGGTCAGGATCGATTTGAAATCTATCATGGTTTTAGAGAAATCATACTAAATGGTTCGTTGTTCTTGTAGAATGTTGAACGACTATCCCAACTAAAATCTATCCACTCAACAAAAATTATTTCACACCACAGACTCATCTTGGTCAGGATCGATTTGAAATCTATCATGGTTTCAGAGAAATCATAGTCCATGGTAAGTTGTTCTTGTCGAATGTTGAACGACTACCCCAACTAAAATCCATCCACTCAAAAAAAATTATTTCAGAGAAATCATACTCCATGGTAAGTTGTTCTTGTAGAATGTTGAACGACTATCCCAACTAAAATCTATCCACTCAACAAAAATTATTTCACACCACAGACTCATCTTGGTCAGGATCGATTTGAAATCTATCATGGTTGCAGAGAAATCATACTCCATGGTTCGTTGTTCTTGTAGAATGTTGAACGACTACCCCAACTAAAATCTATCCACTCAACAAATATTATTTCAGAGAAATCATACTCCATGGTAAGTTGTTCTTGTGGAATGTTGAAGGACTACCCCAACTAAAATCTATCCACTCAACAAAAATTATTTCACACCACAGACTCATCTTGGTCAGGATCAATTTGAAATCTATCATGGTTTCAGAGAAATCATACTCCATGGTAAGTTGTTCGTGTAGAATGTTGAACGACTACCCCAACTAAAATCTGTCCACTCAACAAAAATTATTTCACACCACAGACTCATCTTGGTCAGGATCGATTTGAAATCTATCATGGTTTCAGAGAAATCATACTCCATGGTTCGTTGTTCTTGTAGAATGTTGAACGACTACCCCTAACTAAAATCTATCCACTCAACAAAAATTATTTCACACCACAGACTCATCTTGGTCAGGATCGATTTGAAATCTATCATGGTTTCAGAGAAATCATACTCCATGGTTCGTTGTTCTTGTAAAATGTTGAACGACTACCCCAACTAAAATCTATCCACTCAACAAAAATTATTTAAGAGAAATCATACTCCATGGTAAGTTGTTCTTGTAGAATGTTGAACGACTATCCCAACTAAAATCTATCCACTCAACAAAAATTATTTCACACCACAGACTCATCTTGGTCAGGATCGGTTTGAAATCTATCATGGTTTCAGAGAAATCATACTCCATGGTTCGTTGTTCTTGTAGAATGTTGAACGACTATCCCAACTAAAATCTATCCACTGAACAAAAATTATTTCACACCACAGACTCATCTTGGTCAGGATCGATTTGAAATCTATTATGGTTTCAGAGAAATCATAGTCCATGGTAAGTTGTTCTTGTAGAATGTTGAACGACTACCCTAACTAAAATCTATCCACTCAACAAAAATTATTTCACACCACAGACACATCTTGGTCAGGATCGATTTGAGATCTATCATATTTTCAGAGAAATCATACCCCATGGTAAGTTGTTCTTGTAGAATGTTGAACGACTATCCCAACTAAAATCTATCCACTCAACAAAAATTATTTCACACCACAGACTCATCTTGGTCAGGATCGATTTGAAATCTATCATGGTTTCAGAGAAATCATAGTCCATGGTAAGTTGTTCTTGTAGAATGTTGAACGACTACCCCAACTAAAATCTATCCACTCAACAAAAATTATTTCAGAGAAATCATACTCCATGGTAAGTTGTTTTTGTAGAATGTTGAACGACTACCCCAACTAAAATCTATCCACTCACCAAAAATTATTTCACACCACAGACTCATCTTGGTCAGCATCGATTTCAAATCTATCATGGTTTCAGAGAAATCATAGTCCATGGAAAGTTGTTCTTGTAGAATGTTGAACGACTACCCTAACTAAAATCTATCCACTCAACAAGAATTATTTCACACCACAGACTCATCTTGGTCAGGATCGATTTGAAATCTATCATGGTTTCAGAGAAATCATAGTCCATGGTAAGTTGTTCTTGTAGAATGTTGAACGACTACCCCAACTAAAATCTATCCACTCAACAAAAATTATTTCAGAGAAATCATACTCCATGGTAAGTTGTTCTTTTAGAATGTTGAACGACTACCCCAACTAAAATCTATCCACTCAACAAAAATTATTTCACACCACAGACTCATCTTGGTCAGGATCGATTTGAAATCTATCATGGTTTCAGAGAAATCATACTCCATGGTAAGTTGTTCTTGTAGAATGTTGAACGACTACCCCAACTAAAATCTATCCACTCAACAAAAATTATTTCACACCACAGACTCATCTTGGTCAGGATCGATTTGAAATCTATCATGGTTGCAGAGAAATCATACTCCATGGTTCGTTGTTCTTGTAGAATGTTGAACGACTACCCGAACTAAAATCTATCCACTCAACAAATATTATTTCAGAGAAATCATACTCCATGGTAAGTTGTTCTTGTGGAATGTTGAAGGACTACCCTAACTAAAATCTATCCACTCAACAAGAATTATTTCACACCACAGACTCATCTTGGTCAGGATCGATTTGAAATCTATCATGGTTTCAGAGAAATCATACTCCATGGTAAGTTGTTCTTGTAGAATGTTGAACGACTACCCCAACTAAAATCTATCCACTCAACAAAAATTATTTCACACCACAGACTCATCTTGGTCAGGATCGATTTGAAGTCTATCATAGTTTCAGAGAAATCGTACTCCATGGTTCGTTGTTCTTGTAGAATGTTGAACGACTACCCCTAATGAAAATCTATCCACTCAACAAAAATTATTTCACACCACAGACTCATCTTGGTCAGGATCGATTTGAAATCTATCATGGTTTCAGAGAAATCATACTCCATGGTTCGTTGTTCTTGTAGAATGTTGAACGACTATCCCAACTAAAATCTATCCACTCAACAAAAATTATTTCAGAGAAATCATACTCGATGGTTCGTTGTTCTTGTAGAATGTTGAACGACTACCCCAACTAAAATCTATCCACTCAACAAAAATTATTTCACACCACAGACTCATCTTGGTCAGGATCGATTTGAAATCTATCATGGTTTCAGAGAAATCATACTCCATGGTAAGTTGTTCTTGTAGAATGTTGAACGACTACCCCAACTAAAATCTATCCACTCAACAAAAATTATTTCACACCACAGACTCATCTTGGTCAGGATCGATTTGAAATCTATCATGGTTTCAGAGAAATCATACTCCATGGTAAGTTGTTCTTGTAGAATGTTGAACGACTACCCCAACTAAAATCTATCCACTCAACAAAAATTATTTCACACCACAGACTCATCTTGGTCAGGATCGATTTCAAATCTATCATGGTTTCAGAGAAATCATACTCCATGGTAAGTTGTTCTTGTAGAATGTTGAACGACTACCCCAACTAAAATTTATCCACTCAACAAAAATTATTTCACACCACAGACTCATCTTGGTCAGGATCGATTTGAAATCTATCATGGTTTCAGAGAAATCATACTCCATGGTAAGTTGTTCTTGTAGAATGTTGAACGACTACCCGAACTAAAATCTATCCACTCAACAAAAATTATTTCACACCACAGACTCATCTTTGTCAGGATCGATTTGAAATCTATCATGGTTTCAGAGAAATCATACTCCATGGTAAGTTGTTCTTGTAGAATGTTGAACGTCTACCCCAACTAAAATCTATCCACTCAACAAAAATTATTTCACACCACAGACTCATCTTGGTCAGGAACGATTTCAAATCTATCATGGTTTCAGAGAAATCATAGTCCATGGTAAGTTGTTCTTGTAGAATGTTGAACGACTACCCCAACTAAAATCTATCCACTCAACAAAAATTATTTCAGAGAAATCATACTCCATGGTAAGTTGTTCTTGTAGAATGTTGAACGACTACCCCAACTAAAATCTATCCACTCAACAAAAATTATTTCACACCACAGACTCATCTTGGTCAGGATCGATTTGAAATCTATCATGGTTTCAGAGAAATCATACTCCATGGTTCGTTGTTCTTGTAGAATGTTGAACGACTAACCCAACTAAAATCTATCCACTCAACAAAAATTATTTCACAAAACAGACTCATCTTGGTCAGGATCGATTTGGAATCTATCATGGTTTCAGAGAAATCATATTCCATGGTAAGTTGTTCTTGTAGAATGTTGAACGACTACCCCAACTAAAATCTATCCACTCAACAAAAATTATTTCACACCACAGACTCATCTTGGTCAGGATCGATTTGAAATCTATCATGGTTTCAGAGAAATCATACTCCATGGTTCGTTGTTCTTGTAGAATGTTGAACGACTATCCCAACTAAAATCTATCCACTCAACAAAAATTATTTCAGAGAAATCATACTCCATGGTAAGTTGTTCTTGTAGAATGTTGAACGACTACCCCAACTAAAATCTATCCACTCAAGAAAAATTATTTCACACCACAGACTCATCTTGGTCAGGATCGATTTGAAATCTATCATGGTTTCAGAGAAATCATACTCCATGGTAAGTTGTTCTTGTAGAATGTTGAACGACTACCCCAACTAAAATCTATCCACTCAACAAAAATTATTTCACACCACAGACTCATCTTGGTCAGGAACGATTTCAAATCTATCATGGTTTCAGAGAAATCATAGTCCATGGTAAGTTGTTCTTGTAGAATGTTGAACGACTACCCCAACTAAAATCTATCCACTCAACAAAAATTATTTCAGAGAAATCATACTCGTTCGTTGTTCTTGTAGAATGTTGAACGACTACCCCAACTAAAATCTATCCACTCAACAAAAATTATTTCACACCACAGACTCATCTTGGTCAGGATCGATTTGAAATCTATCATGGTTTCAGAGAAATCATACTCCATGGTTCGTTGTTCTTGTAGAATGTTGAACGACTACCCGAACTAAAATCTACCCACTCAACAAATATTATTTCAGAGAAATCATACTCCATGGTAAGTTGTTCTTGTAGAATGTTGAACGACTACCCCTAACTAAAATCTATCCACTCAACAAAAATTATTTCACACCACAGACTCATCTTGGTCAGGATCGATTTGAAATCTATCATGGTTTCAGAGAAATCATACTCCATGGTTCGTTGTTCTTGTAGAATGTTGAACGACTATCCCAACTAAAATCTATCCACTCAACAAAAATTATTTCAGAGAAATCATACTCCATGGTTCGTTGTTCTTGTAGAATGTTGAACGACTACCCCAACTAAAATCTATCCACTCAACAAAAATTATTTCACACCACAGACTCATCTTGGTCAGGATCGATTTGAAATCTATCATGGTTTCAGAGAAATCATACTCCATGGTAAGTTGTTCTTGTAGAATGTTGAACGACTACCCCAACTAAAATCTATCCACTCAACAAAAATTATTTCACACCACAGACTCATCTTGGTCAGGATCGATTTGAAATCTATCATGGTTTCAGAGAAATCATACTCCATTTTAAGTTGTTCTTGTAGAATGTTGAACGACTACCCCAACTAAAATCTATCCACTCAACAAAAATTATTTCACACCACAGACTCATCTTGGTCAGGATCGATTTCAAATCTATCATGGTTTCAGAGAAATCATACTCCATGGTAAGTTGTTCTTGTAGAATGTTGAACGACTACCCCAACTAAAATTTATCCACTCAACAAAAATTATTTCACACCACAGACTCATCTTGGTCAGGATCGATTTGAAATCTATCATGGTTTCAGAGAAATCATAGTCCATGGTAAGTTGTTCTTGTAGAATGTTGAACGACTACCCCAACTAAAATCTATCCACTCAACAAAAATTATTTCAGAGAAATCATACTCCATGGTAAGTTGTTCTTGTAGAATGTTGAACGACTACCCCAACTAAAATCTATCCACTCAACAAAAATTATTTCACACCACAGACTCATCTTGGTCAGGATCGATTTGAAATCTATCATGGTTTCAGAGAAATCATACTCCATGGTTCGTTGTTCTTGTAGAATGTTGAACGACTAACCCAACTAAAATCTATCCACTCAACAAAAATTATTTCACAAAACAGACTCATCTTGGTCAGGATCGATTTGGAATCTATCATGGTTTCAGAGAAATCATACTCCATGGTAAGTTGTTCTTGTAGAATGTTGAACGACTACCCCAACTAAAATCTATCCACTCAACAAAAATTATTTCACACCACAGACTCATCTTGGTCAGGATCGATTTGAAATCTATCATGGTTTCAGAGAAATCATACTCCATGGTTCGTTGTTCTTGTAGAATGTTGAACGACTATCCCAACTAAAATCTATCCACTCAACAAAAATTATTTCAGAGAAATCATACTCCATGGTAAGTTGTTCTTGTAGAATGTTGAACGACTACCCCAACTAAAATCTATCCACTCAAGAAAAATTATTTCACACCACAGACTCATCTTGGTCAGGATCGATTTCAAATCTATCATGGTTTCAGAGAAATCATACTCCATGGTAAGTTGTTCTTGTAGAATGTTGAACGACTACCCCAACTAAAATCTATCCACTCAACAAAAATTATTTCACACCACAGACTCATCTTGGTCAGGAACGATTTCAAATCTATCATGGTTTCAGAGAAATCATAGTCCATGGTAAGTTGTTCTTGTAGAATGTTGAACGACTACCCCAACTAAAATCTATCCACTCAACAAAAATTATTTCAGAGAAATCATACTCCATGGTAAGTTGTTCTTGTAGAATGTTGAACGACTACCCCAACTAAAATCTATCCACTCAACAAAAATTATTTCACACCACAGACTCATCTTGGTCAGGATCGATTTGAAATCTATCATGGTTTCAGAGAAATCATACTCCATGGTTCGTTGTTCTTGTAGAATGTTGAACGAATACCCGAACTAAAATCTACCCACTCAACAAATATTATTTCAGAGAAATCATACTCCATGGTAAGTTGTTCTTGTAGAATGTTGAACGACTACCCCTAACTAAAATCTATCCACTCAACAAAAATTATTTCACACCACAGACTCATCTTGGTCAGGATCGATTTGAAATCTATCATGGTTTCAGAGAAATCATACTCCATGGTTCGTTGTTCTTGTAGAATGTTGAACGACTATCCCAACTAAAATCTATCCACTCAACAAAAATTATTTCAGAGAAATCATACTCCATGGTTCGTTGTTCTTGTAGAATGTTGAACGACTACCCCAACTAAAATCTATCCACTCAACAAAAATTATTTCACACCACAGACTCATCTTGGTCAGGATCGATTTCAAATCTATCATGGTTTCAGAGAAATCATACTCCATGGTAAGTTGTTCTTGTAGAATGTTGAACGACTACCCCAACTAAAATCTATCCACTCAACAAAAATTATTTCACACCACAGACTCATCTTGGTCAGGATCGATTTGAAATCTATCATGGTTTCAGAGAAATCATACTCCATGGTAAGTTGTTCTTGTAGAATGTTGAACGACTACCCCAACTAAAATCTATCCACTCAACAAAAATTATTTCACACCACAGACTCATCTTGGTCAGGATCGATTTGAAATCTATCATGGTTTCAGAGAAATCATACTCCATGGTTCGTTGTTCTTGTAGAATGTTGAACGACTACCCGAACTAAAATCTATCCACTCAACAAATATTATTTCAGAGAAATCATACTCCATGGTAAGTTGTTCTTGTAGAATGTTGAACGACTACCCTTAACTAAAATCTATCCACTCAACAAAAATTATTTCACACCACAGACTCATCTTGGTCAGGATCGATTTGAAATCTATCATGGTTTCAGAGAAATCATACTCCATGGTTCGTTGTTCTTGTAGAATGTTGAACGATTATCCCAACTAAAATCTATCCACTCAACAAAAATTATTTCACACCACAGACTCATCTTGGTCAGGATCGATTTGAAATCTATCATGGTTTCAGAGAAATCATACTCCATGGTAAGTTGTTCTTGTAGAATGTTGAACGACTACCCGAACTAAAATCTATCCACTCAACAAAAATTATTTCACACCACAGACTCATCTTGGTCAGGATCGATTTGAAATCTATCATGGTTTCAGAGAAATCATACTCCATGGTAAGTTGTTCTTGTAGAATGTTGAACGACTACCCCAACTAAAATCTATCCACTCAACAAAAATTATTTCACACCACAGACTCATCTTGGTCAGGATCGATTTGAAATCTATCATGGTTGCAGAGAAATCATACTCCATGGTTCGTTGTTCTTGTAGAATGTTGAACGACTACCCCAACTAAAATCTATCCACTCAACAAATATTATTTCAGAGAAATCATACTCCATGGTAAGTTGTTCTTGTGGAATGTTGAAGGACTACCCCAACTAAAATCTATCCACTCAACAAAAATTATTTCACACCACAGACTCATCTTGGTCAGGATCAATTTGAAATCTATCATGGTTTCAGAGAAATCATACTCCATGGTAAGTTGTTCTTGTAGAATGTTGAACGACTACCCCAACTAAAATCTATCCACTCAACAAAAATTATTTCACACCACAGACTCATCTTGGTCAGGATCGATTTGAAATCTATCATAGTTTCAGAGAAATCGTACTCCATGGTTCGTTGTTCTTGTAGAATGTTGAACGACTACCCCTAACGAAAATCTATCCACTCAACAAAAATTATTTCACACCACAGACTCATCTTGGTCAGGATCGATTTGAAATCTATCATGGTTTCAGAGAAATCATACTCCATGGTTCGTTGTTCTTGTAGAATGTTGAACGACTATCCCAACTAAAATCTATCCACTCAACAAAAATTATTTCAGAGAAATCATACTCGATGGTTCGTTGTTCTTGTAGAATGTTGAACGACTACCCCAACTAAAATCTATCCACTCAACAAAAATTATTTCACACCACAGACTCATCTTGGTCAGGATCGATTTGAAATCTATCATGGTTTCAGAGAAATCATACTCCATGGTAAGTTGTTCTTGTAGAATGTTGAACGACTACCCCAACTAAAATCTATCCACTCAACAAAAATTATTCCACACCACAGACTCATCTTGGTCAGGATCGATTTGAAATCTATCATGGTTTCAGAGAAATCGTACTCCATAGTAAGTTGTTCTTGTAGAATGTTGAACGACTACCCCAACTAAAATCTATCCACTCAACAAAAATTATTTCACACCACAGACTCATCTTGGTCAGGATCGATTTGAAATCTATCATGGTTTCAGAGAAATCATACTCCATGGTAAGTTGTTCTTGTAGAATGTTGAACGACTACCCCAACTAAAATCTATCCACTCAACAAATATTATTTCAGAGAAATCATACTCCATGGTAAGTTGTTCTTGTGGAATGTTGAAGGACTACCCCTAACTAAAATCTATCCACTCAACAAAAATTATTTCACACCACAGACTCATCTTGGTCAGGATCGATTTGAAATCTATCATGGTTTCAGAGAAATCATACTCCATGGTAAGTTGTTCTTGTAGAATGTTGAACGACTACCCCAACTAAAATCTATCCACTCAACAAAAATTATTTCACACCACAGACTCATCTTGGTCAGGATCGATTTCAAATCTATCATGGTTTCAGAGAAATCATACTCCATGGTAAGTTGTTCTTGTAGAATGTTGAACGACTACCCCAACTAAAATCTATCCACTCAACAAATATTATTTCAGAGAAATCATACTCCATGGTAAGTTGTTCTTGTAGAATGTTGAACGACTACCCCAACTAAAATCTATCCACTCAACAAAATTTATTTTACACCACAGACTCATCTTGGTCAGGATCGATTTGAAATCTATCATGGTTGCTGAGAAATCATACTCCATGGTTCGTTGTTCTTGTAGAATGTTGAACGACTACCCCAACTAAAATCTATCCACTCAACAAAAATTATTTCAGAGAAATCATACTCCATGGTTCGTTGTTCTTGTAGAATGTTGAACGACTACCCCAACTAAAATCTATCCACTCAACAAAAATTATTTCACACCACAGACTCTTCTTGGTCAGGATCGATTTGAAATCTATCATGGTTTCAGAGAAATCATACTCCATGGTTCGTTGTTCTTGTAGAATGTTGAACGACTACCCCAACTAAAATCTATCCACTCAACAAAAATTATTTCACACCACAGACTCATCTTGGTCAGGATCGATTTGAAATCTATCATGGTTTCAGAGAAACCATAGTCCATGGTAAGTTGTTCTTGTAGAATGTTGAACGACTACCCCAACTAAAATCTATCCACTCAACAAAAATTATTTCACACCACAGACTCATCTTGGTCAGGATCGATTTGAAATCTATCATGGTTGCAGAGAAATCATACTCCATGGTTCGTTGTTCTTGTAAATTGTTGAACGACTACCCCAACTAAAATCTATCCACTCAACAAAAATTATTTCATACCACAGACTCATCTTGGTCAAGATCGATTTGAAATCTATCATGGTTTCAGAGAAATCATACTCCATGGTTCGTTGTTCTTGTAGAATGTTGAACGACTATCCCAACTAAAATCTATCCACTCAACAAAAATTATTTCAGAGAAATCATACTCCATGGTTCGTTGTTCTTGTAGAATGTTGAACGACTATCCCAACTAAAATCTATCCACTCAACAAAAATTATTTCACACCACAGACTCATCTTGGTTAGGATCGATTTGAAATCTATAATTTTTGCAGAGAAATCATACTCCATGGTTCGTTGTTCTTGTAGAATGTTGAACGACTATCCCAACTAAAATCTATCCACTCAACAAAAATTATTTCAGAGAAATTATAGTCCATGGTAAGTTGTTCTTGTAGAATGTTGAACGACTATCCCAACTAAAATCTATCCACTCAACAAAAATTATTTCAGAGAAATCATACTCCATGGTAAGTTGTTCTTGTAGAATGTTGAACGTCTATCCCAACTAAAATCTATCCACTCAACAAAAATTATTTCAGAGAAATCATACTCCATGGTAAGTTGTTCTTGTAGAATGTTGAACGACTACCCCAACTAAAATCTGTCCACTCAACAAAATTTATTTCACACCGCAGACTCATCTTGGTCAGGATCGATTTGAAATCTATCATGGTTGCAGAGAAATCATACTATATGGTTCGTTGTTCTTGTAGAATGTTGAACGACTACCCCAACAAAAATTATTTCAGAGAAACCATACTCCATGGTTCGTTGTTCTTGTAGAATGTTGAACGACTACCCCAACTAAAATCTATCCACTCAACAAAAATTATTTCACACCACAGACTCTTCTTGGTCAGGATCGATTTGAAATCTATCATGGTTTCAGAGAAATCATACTCCATGGTTCGTTGTTCTTGTAGAATGTTGAACGACTACCCCAACTAAAATCTATCCACTCAACAAAAATTATTTCACACCACAGACTCATCTTGGTCAGGATCGATTTGAAATCTATCATGGTTTCAGAGAAATCATACTCCATGGTAAGTTGTTCTTATAGAATGTTGAACGACTACCCCAACAAAAATTATTTCAGAGAAACCATACTCCATGGTTCGTTGTTCTTGTAGAATGTTGAACGACTACCCCAACTAAAATCTATCCACTCAACAAAAATTATTTCACACCACAGACTCATCTTGGTCAGGATCGATTTGAAATCTATCATGGTTTCAGAGAAACCATAGTCCATGGTAAGTTGTTCTTGTAGAATGTTGAACGACTACCCCAACTAAAATCTATCCACTCAACAAAAATTATTTCACACCACAGACTCATCTTGGTCAAGATCGATTTGAAATCTATCATGGTTTCAGAGAAATCATACTCCATGGTTCGTTGTTCTTGTAGAATGTTGAACGACTACCCCAACTAAAATCTATCCACTCAACAAAAATTATTTCATACCACAGACTCATCTTGGTCAAGATCGATTTGAAATCTATCATGGTTTCAGAGAAATCATACTCCATGGTTCGTTGTTCTTGTAGAATGTTGAACGACTACCCCAACTAAAATCTATCCACTCAACAAAAATTATTTCACACCACAGACTCTTCTTGGTCAGGATCGATTTGAAATCTATCATGGTTTCAGAGAAATCATACTCCATGGTTCGTTGTTCTTGTAGAATGTTGAACGACTACCCCAACTAAAATCTATCCACTCAACAAAAATTATTTCACACCACAGACTCATCTTGGTCAGGATCGATTTGAAATCTATCATGGTTGCAGAGAAATCATACTCCATGGTTCGTTGTTCTTGTAGAATGTTGAACGACTACCCCAACAAAAATTATTTCAGAGAAACCATACTCCATGGTTCGTTGTTCTTGTAGAATGTTGAACGACTACCCCAACTAAAATCTATCCACTCAACAAAAATTATTTCACACCACAGACTCATCTTGGTCAGGATCGATTTGAAATCTATCATGGTTTCAGAGAAACCATAGTCCATGGTAAGTTGTTCTTGTAGAATGTTGAACGACTACCCCAACTAAAATCTATCCACTCAACAAAAATTATTTCACACCACAGACTCATCTTGGTCAGGATCGATTTGAAATCTATCATGGTTTCAGAGAAATCATACTCCATGGTAAGTTGTTCTTGTAGAATGTTGAACGACTACCCCAACTAAAATCTATCCACTCAACAAATATTATTTCAGAGAAATCATACTCCATGGTAAGTTGTTCTTGTGGAATGTTGAAGGACTACCCCTAACTAAAATCTATCCACTCAACAAAAATTATTTCATACCACAGACTCATCTTGGTCAAGATCGATTTGAAATCTATCATGGTTTCAGAGAAATCATACTCCATGGTAAGTTGTTCTTGTGGAATGTTGAAGGACTACCCCAACTAAAATCTATCCACTCAACAAAAATTATTTCACACCACAGACTCATCTTGGTCAGGATCAATTTGAAATCTATCATGGTTTCAGAGAAATCATACTCCATGGTAAGTTGTTCTTGTAGAATGTTGAACGACTACCCCAACTAAAATCTATCCACTCAACAAAAATTATTTCACACCACAGACTCATCTTGGTCAGGATCGATTTGAAATCTATCATAGTTTCAGAGAAATCGTACTCCATGGTTCGTTGTTCTTGTAGAATGTTGAACGACTACCCCTAACGAAAATCTATCCACTCAACAAAAATTATTTTACACCACAGACTCATCTTGGTCAGGATCGATTTGAAATCTATCATGGTTTCAGAGAAATCATACTCCATGGTTCGTTGTTCTTGTAGAATGTTGAACGACTATCCCAACTAAAATCTATCCACTCAACAAAAATTATTTCAGAGAAATCATACTCGATGGTTCGTTGTTCTTGTAGAATGTTGAACGACTACCCCAACTAAAATCTATCCACTCAACAAAAATTATTTCACACCACAGACTCATCTTGGTCAGGATCGATTTGAAATCTATCATGGTTTCAGAGAAATCATACTCCATGGTAAGTTGTTCTTGTAGAATGTTGAACGACTACCCCAACTAAAATCTATCCACTCAACAAAAATTATTCCACACCACAGACTCATCTTGGTCAGGATCGATTTGAAATCTATCATGGTTTCAGAGAAATCGTACTCCATAGTAAGTTGTTCTTGTAGAATGTTGAACGACTACCCCAACTAAAATCTATCCACTCAACAAAAATTATTTCACACCACAGACTCATCTTGGTCAGGATCGATTTGAAATCTATCATGGTTTCAGAGAAATCATACTCCATGGTAAGTTGTTCTTGTAGAATGTTGAACGACTACCCCAACTAAAATCTATCCACTCAACAAATATTATTTCAGAGAAATCATACTCCATGGTAAGTTGTTCTTGTGGAATGTTGAAGGACTACCCCTAACTAAAATCTATCCACTCAACAAAAATTATTTCACACCACAGACTCATCTTGGTCAGGATCGATTTGAAATCTATCATGGTTTCAGAGAAATCATACTCCATGGTAAGTTGTTCTTGTAGAATGTTGAACGACTACCCCAACTAAAATCTATCCACTCAACAAAAATTATTTCACACCACAGACTCATCTTGGTCAGGATCGATTTCAAATCTATCATGGTTTCAGAGAAATCATACTCCATGGTAAGTTGTTCTTGTAGAATGTTGAACGACTACCCCAACTAAAATCTATCCACTCAACAAATATTATTTCAGAGAAATCATACTCCATGGTAAGTTGTTCTTGTAGAATGTTGAACGACTACCCCAACTAAAATCTATCCACTCAACAAAATTTATTTCACACCACAGACTCATCTTGGTCAGGATCGATTTGAAATCTATCATGGTTGCTGAGAAATCATACTCCATGGTTCGTTGTTCTTGTAGAATGTTGAACGACTACCCCAACTAAAATCTATCCACTCAACAAAAATTATTTCAGAGAAATCATACTCCATGGTTCGTTGTTCTTGTAGAATGTTGAACGACTACCCCAACTAAAATCTATCCACTCAACAAAAATTATTTCACACCACAGACTCTTCTTGGTCAGGATCGATTTGAAATCTATCATGGTTTCAGAGAAATCATACTCCATGGTTCGTTGTTCTTGTAGAATGTTGAACGACTACCCCAACTAAAATCTATCCACTCAACAAAAATTATTTCACACCACAGACTCATCTTGGTCAGGATCGATTTGAAATCTATCATGGTTTCAGAGAAACCATAGTCCATGGTAAGTTGTTCTTGTAGAATGTTGAACGACTACCCCAACTAAAATCTATCCACTCAACAAAAATTATTTCACACCACAGACTCATCTTGGTCAGGATCGATTTGAAATCTATCATGGTTGCAGAGAAATCATACTCCATGGTTCGTTGTTCTTGTAGAATGTTGAACGACTACCCCAACTAAAATCTATCCACTCAACAAAAATTATTTCATACCACAGACTCATCTTGGTCAAGATCGATTTGAAATCTATCATGGTTTCAGAGAAATCATACTCCATGGTTCGTTGTTCTTGTAGAATGTTGAACGACTATCCCAACTAAAATCTATCCACTCAACAAAAATTATTTCAGAGAAATCATACTCCATGGTTCGTTGTTCTTGTAGAATGTTGAACGACTATCCCAACTAAAATCTATCCACTCAACAAAAATTATTTCACACCACAGACTCATCTTGGTTAGGATCGATTTGAAATCTATAATTTTTGCAGAGAAATCATACTCCATGGTTCGTTGTTCTTGTAGAATGTTGAACGACTATCCCAACTAAAATCTATTAACTCAACAAAAATTATTTCAGAGAAATTATAGTCCATGGTAAGTTGTTCTTGTAGAATGTTGAACGACTATCCCAACTAAAATCTATCCACTCAACAAAAATTATTTCAGAGAAATCATACTCCATGGTAAGTTGTTCTTGTAGAATGTTGAACGTCTATCCCAACTAAAATCTATCCACTCAACAAAAATTATTTCAGAGAAATCATACTCCATGGTAAGTTGTTCTTGTAGAATGTTGAACGACTACCCCAACTAAAATCTGTCCACTCAACAAAATTTATTTCACACCACAGACTCATCTTGGTCAGGATCGATTTGAAATCTATCATGGTTGCAGAGAAATCATACTCCATGGTTCGTTGTTCTTGTAGAATGTTGAACGACTACCCCAACAAAAATTATTTCAGAGAAACCATACTCCATGGTTCGTTGTTCTTGTAGAATGTTGAACGACTACCCCAACTAAAATCTATCCACTCAACAAAAATTATTTCACACCACAGACTCTTCTTGGTCAGGATCGATTTGAAATCTATCATGGTTTCAGAGAAATCATACTCCATGGTTCGTTGTTCTTGTAGAATGTTGAACGACTACCCCAACTAAAATCTATCCACTCAACAAAAATTATTTCACACCACAGACTCATCTTGGTCAGGATCGGTTTGAAATCTATCATGGTTTCAGAGAAACCATAGTCCATGGTAAGTTGTTCTTGTAGAATGTTGAACGACTACCCCAACTAAAATCTATCCACTCAACAAAAATTATTTCACACCACAGACTCATCTTGGTCAGGATCGATTTGAAATCTATCATGGTTTCAGAGAAATCATACTCCATGGTAAGTTGTTCTTGTAGAATGTTGAACGACTACCCCAACTAAAATCTATCCACTCAACAAAAATTATTTCACACCACAGACTCATCTTGGTCAGGATCGATTTGAAATCTATAATGGTTTCAGAGAAATCATACTCCATGGTAAGTTGTTCTTGTAGAATGTTGAACGACTACCCCAACTAAAATCTATCCACTCAACAAAAATTATTTCACACCACAGACTCATCTTGGTCGATTGGTTGGATCGATTTGAAATCTATAATGGATTCAGAGAAATCATACTCCATGGTTCGTTGTTCTTGTAAAATGTTGAACGACTACCCCAACTAAAATCTATCCACTCAACAAAAATTATTTCACACCACAGACTCATCTTGGTCAGGATCGATTTGAAATCTATCATGGTTGCAGAGAAATCATACTCCATGATTCGTTGTTCTTGTAGAATGTTGAACGACTACCCCAACTAAAATCTATCCACTCAACAAAAATTATTTCACACCACAGACTCATCTTGGTCAGGATCGATTTGAAATCAATCATGGTTTCAGAGAAATCATACTCCATGGTTCGTTGTTCTTGTAGAATGTTGAACGACTATCCCAACTAAAATCTATCCACTCAACAAAAATTATTTCACACCACAGACTCATCTTGGTCAGGATCGATTTGAAATCTATCATGGTTTCAGAGAAATCATACTCCATGGTAAGTTGTTCTTGTAGAATGTTGAACGACTATCCCAACTAAAATCTATCCACTCAATCATGGTTTCAGAGAAATCATACTCCATGGTTCGTTGTTCTTGTAGAATGTTGAACGACTACCCCAACTAAAATCTATCCACTCAACAAAAATTATTTCACACCACAGACTCATCTTGGTCAGGATCGATTTGAAATCTATCATGGTTTCAGAGAAACCATAGTCCATGGTAAGTTGTTCTTGTAGAATGTTGAACGACTACCCCAACTAAAATCTATCCACTCAACAAAAATTATTTCACACCACAGACTCATCTTGGTCAGGATCGATTTGAAATCTATCATGGTTTCAGAGAAATCATACTCCATGGTAAGTTGTTCTTGTAGAATGTTGAACGACTACCCCAACTAAAATCTATCCACTCAACAAAAATTATTTCACACCACAGACTCATCTTGGTCAGGATCGATTTGAAATCTATAATGGTTTCAGAGAAATCATACTCCATGGTAAGTTGTTCTTGTAGAATGTTGAACGACTACCCCAACTAAAATCTATCCACTCAACAAAAATTATTTCACACCACAGACTCATCTTGGTCAGGATCGATTTGAAATCTATCATGGTTTCAGAGAAATCATACTCCATGGTTCGTTGTTCTTGTAGAATGTTGAACGACTACCCCAACTAAAATCTATCCACTCAACAAAAATTATTTCACACCACAGACTCATCTTGGTCAGGATCGATTTGAAATCTATCATGGTTTCAGAGAAACCATAGTCCATGGTAAGTTGTTCTTGTAGAATGTTGAACGACTACCCCAACTAAAATCTATCCACTCAACAAAAATTATTTCACACCACAGACTCATCTTGGTCAGGATCGATTTGAAATCTATCATGGTTGCAGAGAAATCATACTCCATGATTCGTTGTTCTTGTAGAATGTTGAACGACTATCCCAACTAAAATCTATCCACTCAACAAAAATTATTTCACACCACAGACTCATCTTGGTCAGGATCGATTTGAAATCTATCATGGTTTCAGAGAAATCATACTCCATGGTAAGTTGTTCTTGTAGAATGTTGAACGACTATCCCAACTAAAATCTATCCACTCAACAAAAATTATTTCAGAGAAATCATACTCCATGGTTCGTTGTTCTTGTAGAATGTTGAACGACTATCCCAACTAAAATCTATCCACTCAACAAAAATTATTTCACACCACAGACTCATCTTGGTTAGGATCGATTTGAAATCTATCATGGTTGCAGAGAAATCATACTCCATGGTTCGTTGTTCTTGTAGAATGTTGAACGACTACCCCAACTAAAATCTTTCTACTCAACAAAAATTATTTCACACCACAGACTCATCTTGGTCAGGATCGATTTGAAATCTATCATGGTTTCAGAGAAATCATACTCCATGGTTCGTTGTTCTTGTAGAATGTTGAACGACTACCCCAACTAAAATCTATCCACTCAACAAAAATTATTTCACACCACAGACTCATCTTGGTCAGGATCGATTTGAAATCTATCATGGTTTCAGAGAAACCATAGTCCATGGTAAGTTGTTCTTGTAGAATGTTGAACGACTACCCCAACTAAAATCTATCCACTCAACAAAAATTATTTCACACCACAGACTCATCTTGGTCAGGATCGATTTGAAATCTATCATGGTTTCAGAGAAATCATACTCCATGGTAAGTTGTTCTTGTAGAATGTTGAACGACTACCCCAACTAAAATCTATCCACTCAACAAAAATTATTTCACACCACAGACTCATCTTGGTCAGGATCGATTTGAAATCTATCATGGTTTCAGAGAAATCATACTCCATGGTTCGTTGTTCTTGTAGAATGTTGAACGCCTACCCCAACTAAAATCTATCCACTCAACAAAAATTATTTCACACCACAGACTCATCTTGGTCAGGATCGATTTGAAATCTATCATGGATTCAGAGAAATCATACTCCATGGTTCGTTGTTCTTGTAGAATGTTGAACGACTACCAAAACTAAAATCTATCCACTCAACAAAAATTATTTCACACCACAGACTCATCTTGGTCAGGATCGATTTGAAATCTATCATGGTTGCAGAGAAATCATACTCCATGGTTCGTTGTTCTTGTAGAATGTTGAACGACTACCCCTAACTAAAATCTATCCACTCAACAAAAATTATTTCACACCACAGACTCATCTTGGTCAGGATCGATTTGAAATCTATCATGGTTTCAGAGAAATCATACTCCATGGTTCGTTGTTCTTGTAGAATGTTGAACGACTATCCCAACTTAAATCTATCCACTCAACAAAAATTATTTCACACCACAGACTCATCTTTGTCAGGATCGATTTGAAATCTATCATGGTTGCAGAGAAATCATACTCCATGATTCGTTGTTCTTGTAGAATGTTGAACGACTATCCCAACTAAAATCTATCCACTCAACAAAAATTATTTCACACCACAGACTCATCTTGGTCAGGATCGATTTGAAATCTATCATGGTTTCAGAGAAATCATACTCCATGGTAAGTTGTTCTTGTAGAATGTTGAACGACTATCCCAACTAAAATCTATCCACTCAACAAAAATTATTTCAGAGAAATCATACTCCATGGTTCGTTGTTCTTGTAGAATGTTGAACGACTATCCCAACTAAAATCTATCCACTCAACAAAAATTATTTCACACCACAGACTCATCTTGGTTAGGATCGATTTGAAATCTATCATTTTTGCAGAGAAATCATACTCCATGGTTAGTTGTTCTTGTAGAACGTTGAACTACTATCCCAACTAAAATCTATCCACTCAACAAAAATTATTTCAGAGAAATCATACTCCATGGTAAGTTGTTCTTGTAGAATGTTGAACGACTATCCCAACTAAAATCTATCCACTCAACAAAAATTATTTCAGAGAAATCATACTCCATGGTAAGTTGTTCTTGTAGAATGTTGGACGACTATCCCAACTAAAATCTATACACTCAACAAAAATTATTTCAGAGAAATCATACTCCATGGTAAGTTGTTCTTGTAGAATGTTGAACGACTACCCCAACTAAAATCTATCCACTCAACAAAATTTATTTCACACCACAGACTCATCTTGGTCAGGATCGATTTGAAATCTATCATGGTTGCAGAGAAATCATACTCCATGGTTCGTTGTTCTTGTAGAATGTTGAACGACTATCCCAACTAAAATCTATCCACTCAACAAAAATTATTTCAGAGAAATCATACTCCATGGTAAGTTGTTCTTGTAGAATGTTGAACGACTACCCCAACTAAAATCTATCCACTCAACAAAATTTATTTCACACCACAGACTCATCTTGGTCAGGATCGATTTGAAATCTATCATGGTTGCAGAGAAATCATACTCCATGGTTCGTTGTTCTTGTAGAATGTTGAACGACTACCCCAACTAAAATCTATCCACTCAACAAAAATTATTTCAGAGAAATCATACTCCATGGTTCGTTGTTCTTGTAGAATGTTGAACGACTACCCCAACTAAAATCTATCCACTCAACAAAAATTATTTCAGAGAAATCATACTCCATGGTTCGTTGTTCTTGTAGAATGTTGAACGACTACCCCAACTAAAATCTATACACTCAACAAAAATTATTTCAGAGAAATCATACTCCATGGTAAGTTGTTCTTGTAGAATGTTGAACGACTACCCCAACTAAAATCTATCCACTCAACAAAATTTATTTCACACCACAGACTCATCTTGGTCAGGATCGATTTGAAATCTATCATGGTTGCAGAGAAATCATACTCCATGGTTCGTTGTTCTTGTAGAATGTTGAACGACTATCCCAACTAAAATCTATCCACTCAACAAAAATTATTTCAGAGAAATCATACTCCATGGTAAGTTGTTCTTGTAGAATGTTGAACGACTACCCCAACTAAAATCTATCCACTCAACAAAATTTATTTCACACCACAGACTCATCTTGGTCAGGATCGATTTGAAATCTATCATGGTTGCAGAGAAATCATACTCCATGGTTCGTTGTTCTTGTAGAATGTTGAACGACTACCCCAACTAAAATCTATCCACTCAACAAAAATTATTTCAGAGAAATCATACTCCATGGTTCGTTGTTCTTGTAGAATGTTGAACGACTACCCCAACTAAAATCTATCCACTCAACAAAAATTATTTCAGAGAAATCATACTCCATGGTTCGTTGTTCTTGTAGAATGTTGAACGACTACCCCAACTAAAATCTATACACTCAACAAAAATTATTTCAGAGAAATCATACTCCATGGTAAGTTGTTCTTGTAGAATGTTGAACGACTACCCCAACTAAAATCTATCCACTCAACAAAAATTATTTCACACCACAGACTCATCTTGGTCAGGATCGATTTGAAATCTATCATGGTTTCAGAGAAATCATACTCCATGGTTCGTTGTTCTTGTAGAATGTTGAACGACTATCCCAACTAAAATCTATCCACTCAACAAAAATTATTTCAGAGAAATTATAGTCCATGGTAAGTTGTTCTTGTAGAATGTTGAACGACTATCCCAACTAAAATCTATCCACTCAACAAAAATTATTTCAGAGAAATCATACTCCATGGTAAGTTGTTCTTGTAGAATGTTGAACGACTATCCCAACTAAAATCTATCCACTCAACAAAAATTATTTCAGAGAAATCATACTCCATGGTAAGTTGTTCTTGTAGAATGTTGAACGACTACCCCAACTAAAATCTATCCACTCAACAAAATTTATTTCACACCACAGACTCATCTTGGTCAGGATCGATTTGAAATCTATCATGGTTGCAGAGAAATCATACTCCATGGTTCGTTGTTCTTGTAGAATGTTGAACGACTACCCCAACTAAAATCTATCCACTCAACAAAAATTATTTCAGAGAAATCATACTCCATGGTTCGTTGTTCTTGTAGAATGTTGAACGACTACCCCAACTAAAATCTATCCACTCAACAAAAATTATTTCACACCACAGACTCTTCTTGGTCAGGATCGATTTGAAATCTATCATGGTTTCAGAGAAATCATACTCCATGGTTCGTTGTTCTTGTAGAATGTTGAACGACTACCCCAACTAAAATCTATCCACTCAACAAAAATTATTTCACACCACAGACTCATCTTGGTCAGGATCGATTTGAAATCTATCATGGTTTCAGAGAAACCATAGTCCATGGTAAGTTGTTCTTGTAGAATGTTGAACGACTACCCCAACTAAAATCTATCCACTCAACAAAAATTATTTCACACCACAGACTCATCTTGGTCAGGATCGATTTGAAATCTATCATGGTTTCAGAGAAATCATACTCCATGGTTCGTTGTTCTTGTAGAATGTTGAACGACTACCCCAACTAAAATCTATCCACTCAACAAAAATTATTTCATACCACAGACTCATCTTGGTCAAGATCGATTTGAAATCTATCATGGTTTCAGAGAAATCATATTCCATGGTTCGTTGTTCTTGTAGAATGTTGAACGACTATCCCAACTAAAATCTATCCACTCAACAAAAATTATTTCAGAGAAATCATACTCCATGGTTCGTTGTTCTTGTAGAATGTTGAACGACTATCGTAACTAAAATCTATCCACTCAACAAAAATTATTTCACACCACAGACTCATCTTGGTTAGGATCGATTTGAAATCTATAATTTTTGCAGAGAAATCATACTCCATGGTTCGTTGTTCTTGTAGAATGTTGAACGACTACCCCAACTAAAATCTATCCACTCAACAAAAATTATTTCACACCACAGACTCTTCTTGGTCAGGATCGATTTGAAATCTATCATGGTTTCAGAGAAATCATACTCCATGGTTCGTTGTTCTTGTAGAATGTTGAACGTCTACCCCAACTAAAATCTATCCACTCAACAAAAATTATTTCACACCACAGACTCTTCTTGGTCAGGATCGATTTGAAATCTATCATGGTTTCAGAGAAATCATACTCCATGGTTCGTTGTTCTTGTAGAATGTTGAACGACTACCCCAACTAAAATCTATCCACTCAACAAAAATTATTTCACACCACAGACTCATCTTGGTCAGGATCGATTTGAAATCTATCATGGTTTCAGAGAAACCATAGTCCATGGTAAGTTGTTCTTGTAGAATGTTGAACGACTACCCCAACTAAAATCTATCCACTCAACAAAAATTATTTCACACCACAGACTCATCTTGGTCAGGATCGATTTGAAATCTATCATGGTTTCAGAGAAATCATACTCCATGGTTCGTTGTTCTTGTAGAATGTTGAACGACTACCCCAACTAAAATCTATCCACTCAACAAAAATTATTTCATACCACAGACTCATCTTGGTCAAGATCGATTTGAAATCTATCATGGTTTCAGAGAAATCATACTCCATGGTTCGTTGTTCTTGTAGAATGTTGAACGACTATCCCAACTAAAATCTATCCACTCAACAAAAATTATTTCAGAGAAATCATACTCCATGGTTCGTTGTTCTTGTAGAATGTTGAACGACTATCCCAACTAAAATCTATCCACTCAACAAAAATTATTTCAGAGAAATTATAGTCCATGGTAAGTTGTTCTTGTAGAATGTTGAACGACTATCCCAACTAAAATCTATCCACTCAACAAAAATTATTTCAGAGAAATCATACTCCATGGTAAGTTGTTCTTGTAGAATGTTGAACGACTATCCCAACTAAAATCTATCCACTCAACAAAAATTATTTCAGAGAAATCATACTCCATGGTAAGTTGTTCTTGTAGAATGTTGAACGACTACCCCAACTAAAATCTATCCACTCAACAAAATTTATTTCACACCACAGACTCATCTTGGTCAGGATCGATTTGAAATCTATCATGGTTGCAGAGAAATCATACTCCATGGTTCGTTGTTCTTGTAGAATGTTGAACGACTACCCCAACAAAAATTATTTCAGAGAAACCATACTCCATGGTTCGTTGTTCTTGTAGAATGTTGAACGACTACCCCAACTAAAATCTATCCACTCAACAAAAATTATTTCACACCACAGACTCTTCTTGGTCAGGATCGATTTGAAATCTATCATGGTTTCAGAGAAATCATACTCCATGGTTCGTTGTTCTTGTAGAATGTTGAACGACTACCCCAACTAAAATCTATCCACTCAACAAAAATTATTTCACACCACAGACTCATCTTGGTCAGGATCGATTTGAAATCTATCATGGTTTCAGAGAAACCATAGTCCATGGTAAGTTGTTCTTGTAGAATGTTGAACGACTACCCCAACTAAAATCTATCCACTCAACAAAAATTATTTCACACCACAGACTCATCTTGGTCAGGATCGATTTGAAATCTATCATGGTTTCAGAGAAATCATACTCCATGGTAAGTTGTTCTTGTAGAATGTTGAACGACTACCCCAACTAAAATCTATCCACTGAACAAAAATTATTTCACACCACAGACTCATCTTGGTCAGGATCGATTTGAAATCTATAATGGTTTCAGAGAAATCATACTCCATGGTAAGTTGTTCTTGTAGAATGTTGAACGACTACCCCAACTAAAATCTATCCACTCAACAAAAATTATTTCTCACCACAGACTCATCTTGGTCAGGATCGATTTGAAATCTATCATGGTTGCAGAGAAATCATACTCCATGGTTCGTTGTTCTTGTAGAATGTTGAACGACTATCCCAACTAAAATCTATCCACTCAACAAAAATTATTTCAGAGAAATCATACTCCATGGTAAGTTGTTCTTGTAGAATGTTGAACGACTACCCCAACTAAAATCTATCCACTCAACAAAATTTATTTCACACCACAGACTCATCTTGGTCAGGATCGATTTGAAATCTATCATGGTTGCAGAGAAATCATACTCCATGGTTCGTTGTTCTTGTAGAATGTTGAACGACTACCCCAACTAAAATCTATCCACTCAACAAAAATTATTTCAGAGAAATCATACTCCATGGTTCGTTGTTCTTGTAGAATGTTGAACGACTACCCCAACTAAAATCTATTAACTCAACAAAAATTATTTCAGAGAAATCATACTCCATGGTTCGTTGTTCTTGTAGAATGTTGAACGACTACCCCAACTAAAATCTATACACTCAACAAAAATTATTTCAGAGAAATCATACTCCATGGTAAGTTGTTCTTGTAGAATGTTGAACGACTACCCCAACTAAAATCTATCCACTCAACAAAAATTATTTCACACCACAGACTCATCTTGGTCAGGATCGATTTGAAATCTATCATGGTTTCAGAGAAATCATACTCCATGGTTCGTTGTTCTTGTAGAATGTTGAACGACTATCCCAACTAAAATCTATCCACTCAACAAAAATTATTTCAGAGAAATTATAGTCCATGGTAAGTTGTTCTTGTAGAATGTTGAACGACTATCCCAACTAAAATCTATCCACTCAACAAAAATTATTTCAGAGAAATCATACTCCATGGTAAGTTGTTCTTGTAGAATGTTGAACGACTACCCCAACTAAAATCTATCCACTCAACAAAAATTATTTCACACCACAGACTCATCTTGGTCAGGATCGATTTGAAATCTATCATGGTTTCAGAGAAATCATACTCCATGGTTCGTTGTTCTTGTAGAATGTTGAACGACTATCCCAACTAAAATCTATCCACTCAACAAAAATTATTTCAGAGAAATCATACTCCATGGTAAGTTGTTCTTGTAGAACGTTGAACGACTACCCCAACTAAAATCTATCCACTCAACAAAATTTATTTCACACCACAGACTCATCTTGGTCAGGATCGATTTGAAATCTATCATGGTTGCAGAGAAATCATACTCCATGGTTCGTTGTTCTTGTAGAATGTTGAACGACTACCCCAACTAAAATCTATCCACTCAACAAAAATTATTTCAGAGAAATCATACTCCATGGTTCGTTGTTCTTGTAGAATGTTGAACGACTACCCCAACTAAAATCTATCCACTCAACAAAAATTATTTCACACCACAGACTCTTCTTGGTCAGGATCGATTTGAAATCTATCATGGTTTCAGAGAAATCATACTCCATGGTTCGTTGTTCTTGTAGAATGTTGAACGACTACCCCAACTAAAATCTATCCACTCAACAAAAATTATTTCACACCACAGACTCATCTTGGTCAGGATCGATTTGAAATCTATCATGGTTTCAGAGAAACCATAGTCCATGGTAAGTTGTTCTTGTAGAATGTTGAACGACTACCCCAACTAAAATCTATCCACTCAACAAAAATTATTTCACACCACAGACTCATCTTGGTCAGGATCGATTTGAAATCTATCATGGTTTCAGAGAAATCATACTCCATGGTTCGTTGTTCTTGTAGAATGTTGAACGACTACCCCAACTAAAATCTATCCACTCAACAAAAATTATTTCATACCACAGACTCATCTTGGTCAAGATCGATTTGAAATCTATCATGGTTTCAGAGAAATCATACTCCATGGTTCGTTGTTCTTGTAGAATGTTGAACGACTATCCCAACTAAAATCTATCCACTCAACAAAAATTATTTCAGAGAAATCATACTCCATGGTTCGTTGTTCTTGTAGAATGTTGAACGACTATCCCAACTAAAATCTATCCACTCAACAAAAATTATTTCACACCACAGACTCATCTTGGTCAGGATCGATTTGAAATCTATCATGGTTTCAGAGAAACCATAGTCCATGGTAAGTTGTTCTTGTAGAATGTTGAACGACTACCCCAACTAAAATCTATCCACTCAACAAAAATTATTTCACACCACAGACTCATCTTGGTCAGGATCGATTTGAAATCTATCATGGTTTCAGAGAAATCATACTCCATGGTTCGTTGTTCTTGTAGAATGTTGAACGACTATCCCAACTAAAATCTATCCACTCAACAAAAATTATTTCAGAGAAATTATAGTCCATGGTAAGTTGTTCTTGTAGAATGTTGAACGACTATCCCAACTAAAATCTATCCACTCAACAAAAATTATTTCAGAGAAATCATACTCCATGGTAAGTTGTTCTTGTAGAATGTTGAACGACTATCCCAACTAAAATCTATCCACTCAACAAAAATTATTTCAGAGAAATCATACTCCATGGTAAGTTGTTCTTGTAGAATGTTGAACGACTACCCCAACTAAAATCTATCCACTCAACAAAATTTATTTCACACCACAGACTCATCTTGGTCAGGATCGATTTGAAATCTATCATGGTTGCAGAGAAATCATACTCCATGGTTCGTTGTTCTTGTAGAATGTTGAACGACTACCCCAACAAAAATTATTTCAGAGAAACCATACTCCATGGTTCGTTGTTCTTGTAGAATGTTGAACGACTACCCCAACTAAAATCTATCCACTCAACAAAAATTATTTCACACCACAGACTCTTCTTGGTCAGGATCGATTTGAAATCTATCATGGTTTCAGAGAAATCATACTCCATGGTTCGTTGTTCTTGTAGAATGTTGAACGACTACCCCAACTAAAATCTATCCACTCAACAAAAATTATTTCACACCACAGACTCATCTTGGTCAGGATCGATTTGAAATCTATCATGGTTTCAGAGAAACCATAGTCCATGGTAAGTTGTTCTTGTAGAATGTTGAACGACTACCCCAACTAAAATCTATCCACTCAACAAAAATTATTTCACACCACAGACTCATCTTGGTCAGGATCGATTTGAAATCTATCATGGTTTCAGAGAAATCATACTCCATGGTAAGTTGTTCTTGTAGAATGTTGAACGACTACCCCAACTAAAATCTATCCACTCAACAAAAATTATTTCACACCACAGACTCATCTTGGTCAGGATCGATTTGAAATCTATAATGGTTTCAGAGAAATCATACTCCATGGTAAGTTGTTCTTGTAGAATGTTGAACGACTACCCCAACTAAAATCTATCCACTCAACAAAAATTATTTCACACCACAGACTCATCTTGGTCGATTGGTTGGATCGATTTGAAATCTATAATGGATTCAGAGAAATCATACTCCATGGTTCGTTGTTCTTGTAAAATGTTGAACGACTACCCCAACTAAAATCTATCCACTCAACAAAAATTATTTCACACCACAGACTCATCTTGGTCAGGATCGATTTGAAATCTATCATGGTTGCAGAGAAATCATACTCCATGATTCGTTGTTCTTGTAGAATGTTGAACGACTACCCCAACTAAAATCTATCCACTCAACAAAAATTATTTCACACCACAGACTCATCTTGGTCAGGATCGATTTGAAATCAATCATGGTTTCAGAGAAATCATACTCCATGGTTCGTTGTTCTTGTAGAATGTTGAACGACTATCCCAACTAAAATCTATCCACTCAACAAAAATTATTTCACACCACAGACTCATCTTGGTCAGGATCGATTTGAAATCTATCATGGTTTCAGAGAAATCATACTCCATGGTAAGTTGTTCTTGTAGAATGTTGAACGACTATCCCAACTAAAATCTATCCACTCAATCATGGTTTCAGAGAAATCATACTCCATGGTTCGTTGTTCTTGTAGAATGTTGAACGACTACCCCAACTAAAATCTATCCACTCAACAAAAATTATTTCACACCACAGACTCATCTTGGTCAGGATCGATTTGAAATCTATCATGGTTTCAGAGAAACCATAGTCCATGGTAAGTTGTTCTTGTAGAATGTTGAACGACTACCCCAACTAAAATCTATCCACTCAACAAAAATTATTTCACACCACAGACTCATCTTGGTCAGGATCGATTTGAAATCTATCATGGTTTCAGAGAAATCATACTCCATGGTAAGTTGTTCTTGTAGAATGTTGAACGACTACCCCAACTAAAATCTATCCACTCAACAAAAATTATTTCACACCACAGACTCATCTTGGTCAGGATCGATTTGAAATCTATAATGGTTTCAGAGAAATCATACTCCATGGTAAGTTGTTCTTGTAGAATGTTGAACGACTACCCCAACTAAAATCTATCCACTCAACAAAAATTATTTCACACCACAGACTCATCTTGGTCAGGATCGATTTGAAATCTATAATGGATTCAGAGAAATCATACTCCATGGTTCGTTGTTCTTGTAGAATGTTGAACGACTACCAAAACTAAAATCTATCCACTCAACAAAAATTATTTCACACCACAGACTCATCTTGGTCAGGATCGATTTGAAATCTATCATGGTTGCAGAGAAATCATACTCCATGGTTCGTTGTTCTTGTAGAATGTTGAACGACTACCCCTAACTAAAATCTATCCACTCAACAAAAATTATTTCACACCACAGACTCATCTTGGTCAGGATCGATTTGAAATCTATCATGGTTTCAGAGAAATCATACTCCATGGTTCGTTGTTCTTGTAGAATGTTGAACGACTATCCCAACTTAAATCTATCCACTCAACAAAAATTATTTCACACCACAGACTCATCTTGGTCAGGATCGATTTGAAATCTATCATGGTTGCAGAGAAATCATACTAGATGATTCGTTGTTCTTGTAGAATGTTGAACGACTATCCCAACTAAAATCTATCCACTCAACAAAAATTATTTCACACCACAGACTCATCTTGGTCAGGATCGATTTGAAATCTATCATGGTTTCAGAGAAATCATACTCCATGGTTCGTTGTTCTTGTAGAATGTTGAACGACTACCAATAACTAAAATCTATCCACTCCATAAAAATTATTTCACACCACAGACTCATCTTGGTCAGGATCGATTTGAAATCTATCATGGTTTCAGAGAAATCATACTCCATGGTTCGTTGTTCTTGTAGAATGTTGAACGACTATCCCAACTAAAATCTATCCACTCAACAAAAATTATTTCACACCACAGACTCATCTTGGTCAGGATCGATTTGAAATCTATCATGGTTTCAGAGAAATCATACTCCATGGTTCGTTGTTCTTGTAGAATGTTGAACGACTATCCCAACTACAATCTATCCACTCAACAAAAATTATTTCAAAGAAATCATACTCCATGGTTCGTTGTTCTTGTAGAATGTTGAACGACTACCCCAACTAAAATCTATCCACTCAACAAAAATTATTTTACACCACAGACTCATCTTGGTCAGGATCGATTTGAAATCTATCATGGTTTCAGAGAAATCATAGTCCATGGTAAGTTGTTCTTGTAGAATGTTGAACGACTACCCCTAACTAAAATCTATCCACTCAACAAAAATTATTTCAGAGAAATCATACTCCATGGTTCGTTGTTCTTGTAGAATGTTGAACGACTACCCCAAATAAAATCTATCCACTCAACAAAAATTATTTCACACCACAGACTCATCTTGGTCATAATGGATTTGAAATCTATCATGGTTTCAGAGAAATCATACTCTATGGTAAGTTGTTCTTGTAGAATGTTGAACGACTATCCCAACTAAAATCTATCCACTCAACAAAAATTATTTCAGAGAAATCATACTCCATGGTTCGTTGTTCTTGTAGAATGTTGAACGACTATCCCAACTAAAATCTATCCACTCAACAAAAATTATTTCACACCACAGACTCATCTTGGTTAGGATCGATTTGAAATCTATCATGGTTTCAGAGAAATCATACTCCATGGTAAGTTGTTCTTGTAGAATGTTGAACGACTATCCCAACTAAAATCTATCCACTCAACAAAAATTATTTCAGAGAAATCATACTCCATGGTTCGTTGTTCTTGTAGAATGTTGAACGACTATCCCAACTAAAATCTATCCACTCAACAAAAATTATTTCAGAGAAATCATACTCCATGGTAAGTTGTTCTTGTAGAATGTTGAACGACTACCCCAACTAAAATCTGTCCACTCAACAAAAATTATTTCACACCACAGACTCATCTTGGTCAGGATCGATTTGAAATCTATCATGGTTGCAGAGAAATCATACTCCATGGTTCGTTGTTCTTGTAGAATGTTGAACGACTACCCCAACTAAAATCTATCCACTCAACAAAAATTATTTCACACCACAGACTCATCTTGGTCAGGATCGATTTGAAATCTATCATGGTTTCAGAGAAATCATACTCCATGGTTCGTTGTTCTTGTAGAATGTTGAACGACTACCCCAACTAAAATCTATCCACTCAACAAAAATTATTTCACACCACAGACTCATCTTGGTCAGGATCGATTTGAAATCTATCATGGTTTCAGAGAAACCATAGTCCATGGTAAGTTGTTCTTGTAGAATGTTGAACGACTACCCCAACTAAAATCTATCCACTCAACAAAAATTATTTCACACCACAGACTCATCTTGGTCAGGATCGATTTGAAATCTATCATGGTTTCAGAGAAATCATACTCCATGGTAAGTTGTTCTTGTAGAATGTTGAACGACTACCCCAACTAAAATCTATCCACTCAACAAAAATTATTTCACACCACAGACTCATCTTGGTCAGGATCGATTTGAAATCTATAATGGTTTCAGAGAAATCATACTCCATGGTAAGTTGTTCTTGTAGAATGTTGAACGACTACCCCAACTAAAATCTATCCACTCAACAAAAATTATTTCACACCACAGACTCATCTTGGTCAGGATCGATTTGAAATCTATAATGGATTCAGAGAAATCATACTCCATGGTTCGTTGTTCTTGTAGAATGTTGAACGACTACCAAAACTAAAATCTATCCACTCAACAAAAATTATTTCACACCACAGACTCATCTTGGTCAGGATCGATTTGAAATCTATCATGGTTGCAGAGAAATCATACTCCATGGTTCGTTGTTCTTGTAGAATGTTGAACGACTACCCCTAACTAAAATCTATCCACTCAACAAAAATTATTTCACACCACAGACTCATCTTGGTCAGGATCGATTTGAAATCTATCATGGTTTCAGAGAAATCATACTCCATGGTTCGTTGTTCTTGTAGAATGTTGAACGACTATCCCAACTTAAATCTATCCACTCAACAAAAATTATTTCACACCACAGACTCATCTTGGTCAGGATCGATTTGAAATCTATCATGGTTGCAGAGAAATCATACTAGATGATTCGTTGTTCTTGTAGAATGTTGAACGACTATCCCAACTAAAATCTATCCACTCAACAAAAATTATTTCACACCACAGACTCATCTTGGTCAGGATCGATTTGAAATCTATCATGGTTTCAGAGAAATCATACTCCATGGTTCGTTGTTCTTGTAGAATGTTGAACGACTACCAATAACTAAAATCTATCCACTCCATAAAAATTATTTCACACCACAGACTCATCTTGGTCAGGATCGATTTGAAATCTATCATGGTTTCAGAGAAATCATACTCCATGGTTCGTTGTTCTTGTAGAATGTTGAACGACTATCCCAACTAAAATCTATCCACTCAACAAAAATTATTTCACACCACAGACTCATCTTGGTCAGGATCGATTTGAAATCTATCATGGTTTCAGAGAAATCATACTCCATGGTTCGTTGTTCTTGTAGAATGTTGAACGACTATCCCAACTACAATCTATCCACTCAACAAAAATTATTTCAAAGAAATCATACTCCATGGTTCGTTGTTCTTGTAGAATGTTGAACGACTACCCCAACTAAAATCTATCCACTCAACAAAAATTATTTTACACCACAGACTCATCTTGGTCAGGATCGATTTGAAATCTATCATGGTTTCAGAGAAATCATAGTCCATGGTAAGTTGTTCTTGTAGAATGTTGAACGACTACCCCTAACTAAAATCTATCCACTCAACAAAAATTATTTCAGAGAAATCATACTCCATGGTTCGTTGTTCTTGTAGAATGTTGAACGACTACCCCAAATAAAATCTATCCACTCAACAAAAATTATTTCACACCACAGACTCATCTTGGTCATAATGGATTTGAAATCTATCATGGTTTCAGAGAAATCATACTCTATGGTAAGTTGTTCTTGTAGAATGTTGAACGACTATCCCAACTAAAATCTATCCACTCAACAAAAATTATTTCAGAGAAATCATACTCCATGGTTCGTTGTTCTTGTAGAATGTTGAACGACTATCCCAACTAAAATCTATCCACTCAACAAAAATTATTTCACACCACAGACTCATCTTGGTTAGGATCGATTTGAAATCTATCATGGTTTCAGAGAAATCATACTCCATGGTAAGTTGTTCTTGTAGAATGTTGAACGACTATCCCAACTAAAATCTATCCACTCAACAAAAATTATTTCAGAGAAATCATACTCCATGGTTCGTTGTTCTTGTAGAATGTTGAACGACTATCCCAACTAAAATCTATCCACTCAACAAAAATTATTTCAGAGAAATCATACTCCATGGTAAGTTGTTCTTGTAGAATGTTGAACGACTACCCCAACTAAAATCTGTCCACTCAACAAAAATTATTTCACACCACAGACTCATCTTGGTCAGGATCGATTTGAAATCTATCATGGTTGCAGAGAAATCATACTCCATGGTTCGTTGTTCTTGTAGAATGTTGAACGACTACCCCAACTAAAATCTATCCACTCAACAAAAATTATTTCAGAGAAATCATACTCCATGGTTCGTTGTTCTTGTAGAATGTTGAACGACTACCCCAACTAAAATCTATCCACTCAACAAAAATTATTTCACACCACAGACTCATCTTGGTCAGGATCGATTTGAAATCTATCATGGTTTCAGAGAAATCATACTCCATGGTTCGTTGTTCTTGTAGAATGTTGAACGACTACCCCAACTAAAATCTATCCACTCAACAAAAATTATTTCACACCACAGACTCATCTTGGTCAGGATCGATTTGAAATCTATCATGGTTTCAGAGAAATCATACTCCATGGTAAGTTGTTCTTGTAGAATGTTGAACGACTACCCCAACTAAAATCTATCCACTCAACAAAAATTATTTCACACCACAGACTCATCTTGGTCAGGATCGATTTGAAATCTATCATGGTTGCAGAGAAATCATACTCCATGGTTCGTTGTTCTTGTAGAATGTTGAACGACTACCCCAACTAAAATCTATCCACTCAACAAAAATTATTTCACACCACAGACTCATCTTGGTCAGGATCGATTTGAAATCTATCATGGTTTCAGAGAAATCATACTCCATGGTTCGTTGTTCTTGTAGAATGTTGAACGACTACCCCAACTAAAATCTATCCACTCAACAAAAATTATTTCACACCACAGACTCATCTTGGTCAGGATCGATTTGAAATCTATAATGGTTTCAGAGAAATCATACTCCATGGTAAGTTGTTCTTGTAGAATGTTGAACGACTACCCCAACTAAAATCTATCCACTCAACAAAAATTATTTCACACCACAGACTCATCTTGGTCAGGATCGATTTGAAATCTATCATGGTTGCAGAGAAATCATACTCCATGGTTCGTTGTTCTTGTAGAATGTTGAACGACTACCCCAACTAAAATCTATCCACTCAACAAAAATTATTTCACACCACAGACTCATCTTGGTCAGGATCGATTTGAAATCTATCATGGTTTCAGAGAAATCATACTCCATGGTTCGTTGTTCTTGTAAACTGTTGAACGACTATCCCAACTAAAATCTATCCACTCAACAAAAATTATTTCACACCACAGACTCATCTTGGTCAGGATCGATTTGAAATCTATCATGGTTGCAGAAAAATCATACTCCATGGTTCGTTGTTCTTGTAGAATGTTGAACGACTACCCCAACTAAAATCTATCCACTCAACAAAAATTATTTCACACCACAGACTCATCTTGGTCAGGATCGATTTGAAATCTATCATGGTTTCAGAGAAATCATACTCCATGGTTCGTTGTTCTTGTAGAATTTTGAACGACTACCCCAACTAAAATCTATCCACTCAACAAAAATTATTTCACACCACAGACTCATCTTGGTCAGGATCGATTTGAAATCTATCATGGTTTCAGAGAAATCATACTCCATGGTTCGTTGTTCTTGTAGAATGTTGAACGACTATCCCAACTAAAATCTATCCACTCAACAAAAATTATTTCACACCACAGACTCATCTTGGTCAGGATCGATTTGAAATCTATCATGGTTGCAGAGAAATCATACTCCATGATTCGTTGTTCTTGTAGAATGTTGAACGACTATCCCAACTAAAATCTATCCACTCAACAAAAATTATTTCACACCACAGACTCATCTTGGTCAGGATCGATTTGAAATCTATCATGGTTTCAGAGAAATCATACTCCATGGTAAGTTGTTCTTGTAGAATGTTGAACGACTACCCCTAACTAAAATCTATCCACTCAACAAAAATTATTTCACACCACAGACTCATCTTGGTCAGAATCGATTTGAAATCTATCATGGTTTCAGAGAAATCATACTCCATGGTTCGTTGTTCTTGTAGAATGTTGAACGACTATCCCAACTAAAATCTATCCACTCAACAAAAATTATTTCACACCACAGACTCATCTTGGTCAGGATCGATTTGAAATCTATCATGGTTGCAGAGAAATCATACTCCATGGTTCGTTGTTCTTGTAGAATGTTGAACGACTATCCCAACTAAAATCTATCCACTCAACAAAAATTATTTCAGAGAAATCATACTCCATGGTTCGTTGTTCTTGTAGAATGTTGAACGACTACCCCAAATAAAATCTATCCACTCAACAAAAATTATTTCACACCACAGACTCATCTTGGTCAGGATGGATTTGAAATCTATCATGGTTTCAGAGAAATCATACTCCATGGTAAGTTGTTCTTGTAGAATGTTGAACGACTATCCCAACTAAAATCTATCCACTCAACAAAAATTATTTCAGAGAAATCATACTCCATGGTTCGTTGTTCTTGTAGAATGTTGAACGACTATCCCAACTAAAATCTATCCACTCAACAAAAATTATTTCACACCACAGACTCATCTTGGTTAGGATCGATTTGAAATCTATCATTTTTGCAGAGAAATCATACTCCATGGTTCGTTGTTCTTGTAGAATGTTGAACGACTATCCCAACTAAAATCTATCCACTCAACAAAAATTATTTCAGAGAAATCATACTCCATGGTAAGTTGTTCTTGTAGAATGTTGAACGACTACCCCAACTAAAATCTATCCACTCAACAAAATTTATTTCACACCACAGACTCATCTTGGTCAGGATCGATTTGAAATCTATCATGGTTGCAGAGAAATCATACTCCATGGTTCGTTGTTCTTGTAGAATGTTGAACGACTACCCCAACTAAAATCTATCCACTCAACAAAAATTATTTCAGAGAAATCATACTCCATGGTTCGTTGTTCTTGTAGAATGTTGAACGACTACCCCAACTAAAATCTATCCACTCAACAAAAATTATTTCACACCACAGACTCATCTTGGTCAGGATCGATTTGAAATCTATCATGGTTTCAGAGAAATCATACTCCATGGTTCGTTGTTCTTGTAGAATGTTGAACGACTACCCCAACTAAAATCTATCCACTCAACAAAAATTATTTCACACCACAGACTCATCTTGGTCAGGATCGATTTGAAATCTATCATGGTTTCAGAGAAATCATACTCCATGGTTCGTTGTTCTTGTAGAATGTTGAACGACTACCCCAACTAAAATCTATCCACTCAACAAAAATTATTTCACACCACAGACTCATCTTGGTCAGGATCGATTTGAAATCTATCATGGTTTCAGAGAAATCATACTCCATGGTTCGTTGTTCTTGTAGAATGTTGAACGACTACCCCAACTAAAATCTATCCACTCAACAAAAATTATTTCACACCACAGACTCATCTTGGTCAGGATCGATTTGAAATCTATCATGGTTTCAGAGAAATCATACTCCATGGTAAGTTGTTCTTGTAGAATGTTGAACGACTACCCCAACTAAAATCTATCCACTCAACAAAAATTATTTCACACCACAGACTCATCTTGGTCATAATCGATTTGAAATCTATCATGGTTTCAGAGAAACCATACTCCATGGTTCGTTGTTCTTGTAGAATGTTGAACGACTACCCCAACTAAAATCTATCCACTCAACAGAAATTATTTCACACCACAGACTCATCTTGGTCAGGATCGATTTGAAATCTATCATGGTTTCAGAGAAATCATACTCCATGGTAAGTTGTTCTTGTAGAATGTTGAACGACTACCCCAACTAAAATCTATCCACTCAACAAAAATTATTTCACACCACAGACTCATCTTGGTCAGGATCGATTTGAAATCTATCATGGTTTCAGAGAAATCATACTCCATGGTTCGTTGTTCTTGTAGAATGTTGAACGACTACCCCAACTAAAATCTATCCACTCAACAAAAATTATTTCACACCACAGACTCATCTTGGTCAGGATCGATTTGAAATCTATCATGGTTTCAGAGAAATCATACTCCATGGTAAGTTGTTCTTGTAGAATGTTGAACGACTACCCCAACTAAAATCTATCCACTCAACAAAAATTATTTCACACCACAGACTCATCTTGGTCAGGATCGATTTGAAATCTATCATGGTTTCAGAGAAATCATACTCCATGGTTCGTTGTTCTTGTAGAATGTTGAACGACTTACTTACTTACTTACTTAACGGGCTCCCGACCCGTGAAGAGTCTCTGCCTGAGACACAGCAGCCTTCCACTCTCTTCGATCCCGGGCACGCTGCTTCCAGTTATCTAGACCAAGCGCTCTGGCATCCGCGATAGCTTGATCCTTAAAACGGAGGTTCGGTCTTCCTTGTCTTCTCGAACCTGGGGGCTGTGATTCGAAGATCCTCTTTGCTGGAGCATTATTGTCCATTCGCTCGATGTGGCCGAGCCAGTGTAGTCGACGTGTTTTGGCTTTTTGGACTACATCCACATCCTGGTACAGCTCATAGAGTTCGCGGTTATATCTTCTCCTCCATTCGCCCTCCTCGCATACGGGACCGAATATCCGACGAAGAATTTTTCTTTCGAAAGTGTTCAGTATTTGCTCTGCTTTCCTGCTTATCGTCCAGCACTCGGCTCCATACAGCAGAACTGGCAGGATCAAAGTTTTGTAGAGCATACATTTCGTCTTTCGAGTTAGGAGTTTTGACCCCATTTGTTTCGCCAAACCGAAGTAGCAGCGGTTGCCTAGGGTAAGTCTTCGTCGAATCTCCACTAAGTTGTCATTCGTGGAGTTGATATTTACTCCGAGGTAGGTAAACTCCTTAACCACTTCGAAGTTACTGTTGCCAACAGTGACGTTTTGTCCTAGGCGGTGGACAGATGCTTCTTTGTTTGTTGACAACATGTATTTGGTTTTGTCCTCATTCACTTCAAGGCCAACACGTTTCGCCTCTTCTTCAATTGCCGTAAAAGCCTCTAACACGGCGCGCTGGGAGCGACCGATGATGTCGATGTCGTCTGCGTATCCCAGCAACTGGACAGATTTGTTGAAGATAGTGCCTTCCGTGTTTACACCTGCCCTGCGCACTATCTGTTCCAGCACAAGATTGAAGAAGTCACATGATAGCGCATCCCCTTGCCGAAATCCGGTGCATGTTTGGAATAGTTCAGAGGAACTGTTGCCGAATTGCACGTTGCACCGCGTGTTATCCAGCGTCACGCGGCACAGCTGGATCAGTTTAGCCGGGATCCCGAATTCGGCCATCGCCTTGTAGAGCTCAAGACGATGAATGCTATCATATGCGGCTTTAAAGTCGATGAAGAGATGGTGAGTCTCGACTTGAAATTCGTTGGTCTTTTCCAGGATTTGCCTTAGTGTGAAAATTTGGTCGATCGTCGATCTGCCGGGCCGGAAGCCACACTGGTACGTGCCGATTAGTGTGCTGCAGAAAGGCTTCAGACGTTCACACAGTACGTTGGATAGGATCTTATATGCGACATTAAGCAGGGATATGCCTCGGTAGTTCTTACAAGACATAGGATCGCCTTTCTTGAAGATGGGGCATATAGAGCTGATAGTCCAGTCATCGGGCATGACTTCATCCACCCACACTTGGTTGATGACTTGGTGCATGCACCCCACCAAAGCATCACCACCATGTTTGAAAAGCTCTGCTGGTAGACCATCAGAGCCGGCGGCCTTGTTGTTCTTCAGCTTTTTGATAGCTGAGCCGACCTCTTCAAAACTAGGAGGGGGAATGGATTCTTCATTGACTGGATGCGGGTTCTCTTCTTGCCCTATCACTCTCTCTACCTGCCCATTAAGTAGCTGCTGGAAATGCTGCTTAAATACATCTACTATTCCCTGTGCTTCGGTGACTAGGTTTCCTTCACTGTTTCGAAGAGCCTGCGTTCCGGGCTTGAAGCCAGCTGCCAGTTGCTTGGCTTTCCTGAAAAACATCCGGATGTTGTTCCTATCGCGGGACTCTTCGATATCCTTGAGCTGGGAGGCTGCGTGGGCCCTTTTCTTCTTACGCAGTATCTTCTTCTCCTCCCTTCTTCTGGTTCGATACTCTTCTCTCGCTGCCCTTGTTTTGCGTTGCAGCGCTTGCAAGTGTGCATTTTCTGTCACCTTTTTCCGGCGTACGCATTCATCATCATACCAAGGGCTCTTTTTGGGTGGTGGCTGGTAGCCTATGGTGGTCTCTGCTACCCCTTTGATGATGTCGCGATACTGGTTCCACAGATTGTTGGCGTTTGTGGATGGTGAATGCACAGCGGAGAGTCTCTCACTCAGGCGCTCCCTGTAGGCTCTGGCTACTCCAGACGTGCTAAGGCTTCCAACGTTGAATTTCTTTTTCTGGGCGGTCTGCAGCTTCTTCTCATTGGATAGTCGAGCTCTGAACTTAGCTGCAACAAGAAAATGGTCAGAGTCGACGTTTGCCCCTCTGAACGTTTGCACATTCAGAATGTTGGATGCGTGCCTCGCATCTATTAGCACGTGGTCGATTTGGTTGGCGGTTCGACCATCTGGAGAGCGCCAGGTTGCTGTGTGGATTCGTAGTCTTGGAAACCTAGTGCTACTTATCAATGTTGAACGACTACCCCAACTAAAATCTATCCACTCAACAAAAATTATTTCACACCACAGACTCATCTTGGTCAGGATCGATTTGAAATCTATCATGGTTTCAGAGAAATCATACTCCATGATTCGTTGTTCTTGTAGAATGTTGAACGACTACCCCTAACTAAAATCTATCCACTCAACAAAAATTATTTCACACCACAGACTCATCTTGGTCAGGATCGATTTGAAATCTATTATGGTTTCAGAGAAATCATACTCCATGGTTCGTTGTTCTTGTAGAATGTTGAACGACTATCCCAACTAAAATCTATCCCCTCAACAAAAATTATTTCACACCACAGACTCATCTTGGTCAGGATCGATTTGAAATCTATCATGGTTGCAGAGAAATCATACTCCATGGTTCGTTGTTCTTGTAGAATGTTGAACGACTATCCCAACTACAATCTATCCACTCAACAAAAATTATTTCAGAGAAATCATACTCCATGATTCGTTGTTCTTGTAGAATGTTGAACGACTACCCCAACTAAAATCTATCCACTCAACAAAAATTATTTCAGAGAAATCATACTCCATGGTTCGTTGTTCTTGTAGAATGTTGAACGACTACCCCAAATAAAATCTATAACACTCAACAAAAATTATTTCACACCACAGACTCATCTTGATCAGAATGGATTTGAAATCTATCATGGTTTCAGAGAAATCATACTCCATGGTAAGTTGTTCTTGTAGAATGTTGAGCGACTATCCCTAACTAAAATCTATCCACTCACCAAAAATTATTTCAGAGAAATCATACTCCATGGTTCGTTGTTCTTGTAGAATGTTGAACGACTACCCCAAATAAAATCTATAACACTCAACAAAAATTATTTCACACCACAGACTCATCTTGGTCAGAATGGATTTGAAATCTATCATGGTTTCAGAGAAATCATACTCCATGGTAAGTTGTTCTTGTAGAATGTTGAGCGACTATCCCAACTAAAATCTATCCACTCAACAAAAATTATTTCACACCACAGACTCATCTTGGTTAGGATCGATTTGAAATCTATCATTTTTGCAGAGAAATCATACTCCATGGTTCGTTGTTCTTGTAGAATGTTGAACGACTATCAAAACTAAAATCTATCCACTCAACAAAAATTATTTCAGAGAAATCATACTCCATGGTAACTTGTTCTTGTAGAATGTTGAACGACTATCCCAACTAAAATCTATCCACTCAACAAAAATTATTTCAGAGAAATCATACTCCATTTTAAGTTGTTCTTGTAGAATGTTGAACGACTATCCCAACTAAAATCTATCCACTCGACAAAAATTATTTCACACCACAGACTCATCTTGGTCATAATCGATTTGAAATCTATCATGGTTTCAGAGAAATCATACTCCATTGTTCGTTGTTCTTGTAGAATGTTGAACGACTATCCCAACTAAAAACTATCCACTCAACAAAAATTATTTCAGCGAAATCATACTCCATGGTAATTTGTTCCTGTAGAATGTTGAGCGACTATCCCAACTAAAATCTATCCACTCAACAAAAATTATTTCACACCACAGACTCATCTTGGTTAGGATCGATTTGAAATCTATCATTTTTGCAGAGAAATCATACTCCATGGTTCGTTGTTCTTGTAGAATGTTGAACGACTATCAAAACTAAAATCTATCCACTCAACAAAAATTATTTCAGAGAAATCATACTCCATGGTAAGTTGTTCTTGTAGAATGTTGAACGACTATCCCAACTAAAATCTATCCACTCAACAAAAATTATTTCAGAGAAATCATACTCCATGGTTCGTTGTTCTTGTAGAATGTTGAACGACTATCAAAACTAAAATCTATCCACTCAACAAAAATTATTTTAGAGAAATCATACTCCATGGTAACTTTTTCTTGTAGAATGTTGAACGACTATCCCAGCTAAAATCTATCCACTCAACAAAAATTATTTCAGAGAAATCATACTCCATGGTAAGTTGTTCTTGTAGAATGTTGAACGACTACCCCAACTAAAATCTATCCACTCAACAAAAATTATTTCACACCACAGACTCATCTTGGTCAGGATCGATTTGAAATCTATCATGGTTTCAGAGAAATCTACTCCATGGTTCGTTGTTCTTGTAGAATGTTGAACGACTACCCCTAACTAAAATCTATCCACTCAACAAAAATTATTTCACACCACAGACTCATCTTGGTCAGGATCGATTTGAAATCTATCATGGTTGCAGAGAAATCATACTCCATGGTTCGTTGTTCTTGTAGAATGTTGAACGACTATCCCCACTAAAATCTATCCACTCAACAAAAATTATTTCACACCACAGACTCATCTTGGTCAGGATCGATTTGAAATCTATCATGGTTGCAGAGAAATCATACTCCATGGTTCGTTGTTCTTGTAGAATGTTGAACGACTATCCCAACTACAATCTATCCACTCAACAAAAATTATTTCAGAGAAATCATACTCCATGGTAAGTTGTTCTTGTAGAATGTTGAACGACTACCCCAACTAAAATCTATCCACTCAACAAAAATTATTTCACACCACAGACTCATCTTGGTCAGGATCGATTTGAAATCTATCATGGTTTCAGAGAAATCATAGTCCATGGTAAGTTGTTCTTGTAGACTGTTGAACGACTACCCCAACTAAAATCTATCCACTCAACAAAAATTATTTCAGAGAAATCATACTCCATGGTTCGTTGTTCTTGTAGAATGTTGAACGACTACCCCAAATAAAATCTATCCACTCAACAAAAATTATTTCACACCACAGACACATCTTGGTCAGAATGGATTTGAAATCTATCATGGTTTCAGAGAAATCATACTCCATGGTAAGTTGTTCTTGTAGAATGTTGAACGACTATCCCAACTAAAATCTATCCACTCAACAAAAATTATTTCACACCACAGACTCATCTTGGTCAGGATCGATTTGAAATCTATCATGGTTTCAGAGAAATCATACTCCATGGTTCGTTGTTCTTGTAGAATGTTGAACGACTACCCCAACTAAAATCTATCCACTCAACAAAAATTATTTCACACCACAGACTCACCTTGGTCAGGATCGATTTGAAATCTATCATGGTTTCAGAGAAATCATACTCCATGGTTCGTTGTTCTTGTAGAATGTTGAACGACTACCCCAACTAAAATCTATCCACTCAACAAAAATTATTTCACACCACAGACTCATCCTGGTCAGGATCGATTTGAAATCTATCATGGTTTCAGAGAAATCATACTCCATGGTTCGTTGTTCTTGTAGAATGTTGAACGACTACCCCAACTAAAATCTATCCACTCAACAAAAATTATTTCACACCACAGACTCATCTATAATGGTTTCAGAGAAATCATACTCCATGGTTCGTTGTTCTTGTAAAATGTTGAACGACTACCCCAACTAAAATCTATCCACTCAACAAAAATTATTTCACACCACAGACTCATCTTGGTCAGGATCGATTTGAAATCTATCATGGTTGCAGAGAAATCATAATCCATGGTTCGTTGTTCTTGTAGAATGTTGAGCGACTACCCCAACTAAAATCTATCCACTCAACAAAAATTATTTCACACCACAGACTCATCTTGGTCAGGATCGATTTGAAATCTATCATGGTTTCAGAGAAATCATACTCCATGGTTCGTTGTTCTTGTAGAATGTTGAACGACTACCCCAACTAAAATCTTTCCACTCAACAAAAATTATTTCACACCACAGACTCATCTTGGTCAGGATCGATTTGAAATCTATCATGGTTTCAGAGAAATCATACTCCATGGTAAGTTGTTCTTGTAGAATGTTGAACGACTACCCCAACTAAAATCTATCCACTCAACAAAAATTATTTCACACCACAGACTCATCTTGGTCAGGATCGATTTGAAATCTATCATGGTTTCAGAGAAACCATACTCCATGGTTCGTTGTTCTTGTAGAATGTTGAACGACTACCCCAACTAAAATCTATCCACTCAACAAAAATTATTTCACAGCACAGACTCATCTTGGTCAGGATCGATTTGAAATCTATCATGGTTTCAGAGAAATCATACTCCATGGTAAGTTGTTCTTGTAGAATGTTGAACGACTACCCCTAACTAAAATCTATCCACTCAACAAAAATTATTTCAGAGAAATCATACTCCATAGTTCGTTGTTCTTGTAGAATGTTGAACGACTACCCCAAATAAAATCTATCCACTCAACAAAAATTATTTCACACCACAGACTCATCTTGGTCAGAATGGATTTGAAATCTATCATGGTTTCAGAGAAATCATACTCCATGGTAAGTTGTTCTTGTAGAATGTTGAACGACTATCCCAACTAAAATCTATCCACTCAACAAAATTTATTTCAGAGAAATCATACTCCATGGTTCGTTGTTCTTGTAGAATGTTGAACGACTATCCCAACTAAAATCTATCCACTCAACAAAAATTATTTCACACCACAGACTCATCTTGGTCAGGATCGATTTGAAATCTATCATGGTTTCAGAGAAATCATAGTCCATGGTAAGTTGTTCTTGTAGAATGTTGAACGACTACCCCAACTAAAATCTATCCACTCAACAAAAATTATTTCACACCACAGACTCATCCTGGTCAGGATCGATTTGAAATCTATCATGGTTTCAGAGAAATCATAGTCCATGGTAAGTTGTTCTTGTAGAATGTTGAACGACTACCCCAAATAAAATCTATCCACTCAACAAAAATTATTTCACACCACAGACTCACCTTGGTCAGGATCGATTTGAAATCTATCATGGTTTCAGAGAAATCATAGTCCATGGTAAGTTGTTCTTGTAGAATGTTGAACGACTACCCCAACTAAAATCTATCCACTCAACAAAAATTATTTCACACCACAGACTCATCCTGGTCAGGATCGATTTGAAATCTATCATGGTTTCAGAGAAATCATACTCCATGGTCCGTTGTTCTTGTAGAATGTTGAACGACTACCCCAACTAAAAACTATCCACTCAACAAAAATTATTTCACACCACAGACTCATCTTGGTCAGGATCGATTTGAAATCTATCATGGTTTCAGAGAAATCATACTCCATGGTTCGTTGTTCTTGTAGAATGTTGAACGACTACCCCAACTAAAATCTATCCACTCAACAAAAATTATTTCACACCACAGACTCATCTATAATGGTTTCAGAGAAATCATACTCCATGGTTCGTTGTTCTTGTAAAATGTTGAACGACTACCCCAACTAAAATTTATCCACTCAACAAAAATTATTTCACATCACAGACTCATCTTGGTCAGGATCGATTTGAAATCTATCATGGTTTCAGAGAAATCATAGTCCATGGTAAGTTGTTCTTGTAGAATGTTGAACGACTACCCCAACTAAAATTTATCCACTCAACAAAAATTATTTCACACCACAGACTCATCTTGGCCAGGATCGATTTGAAATCTATCATGGTTTCAGAGAAATCATACTCCATGGTTCGTTGTTCTTGTAAAATGTTGAACGACTATCCCAACTAAAATCTATCCACTCAACAAAAATTATTTCACACCACAGACTCATCTTGGTCAGGATCGATTTAAAATCTATCATGGTTTCAGAGAAATCATACTCCATGGTTCGTTGTTCTTGTAGAATGTTGAACGACTACCCCTAACTAAAATCTATCCACTCAACAAAAATTATTTCACACCACAGACTCATCTTGGTCAGGATCGATTTGAAATCTATCATGGTTTCAGAGAAATCATACTCCATGGTTCGTTGTTCTTGTAGAATGTTGAACGACTACCCCTAACTAAAATCTATCCACTCAACAAAAATTATTTCACACCACAGATTCATCTTGGTCAGGATCGATTTGAAATCTATCATGGTTTCAGAGAAATCGTACTCCATGGTAAGTTGTTCTTGTAAAATGTTGAACGACTACCCCAACTAAAATCTATCCACTCAACAAAAATTATTTCACACCACAGACTCATCTATCATGGTTTCAGAGAAATCGTACTCCATGGTAAGTTGTTCTTGTAAAATGTTGAACGACTACCCCAACTAAAATCTATCCACTCAACAAAAATTATTTCACACCACAGACTCATCCTGGTCAGGATCGATTTGAAATCTATCATGGTTTCAGAGAAATCATACTCCATGGTTAGTTGTTCTTGTAGAATGTTGAACGACTACCCCAACTAAAATCTATCCACTCAACAAAAATTATTTCACACCACAGACTCATCTATAATGGTTTCAGAGAAATCATACTCCATGGTTCGTTGTTCTTGTAAAATGTTGAACGACTACCCCAACTAAAATCTATCCACTCAACAAAAATTATTTCACACCACAGACTCATCTTGGTCAGGATCGATTTGAAATCTATCATGGTTGCAGAGAAATCATAATCCATGGTTCGTTGTTCTTGTAGAATGTTGAGCGACTACCCCAACTAAAATCTATCCACTCAACAAAAATTATTTCACACCACAGACTCATCTTGGTCAGGATCGATTTGAAATCTATCATGGTTTCAGAGAAATCATACTCCATGGTTCGTTGTTCTTGTAGAATGTTGAACGACTACCCCAACTAAAATCTTTCCACTCAACAAAAATTATTTCACACCACAGACTCATCTTGGTCAGGATCGATTTGAAATCTATCATGGTTTCAGAGAAATCATACTCCATGGTAAGTTGTTCTTGTAGAATGTTGAACGACTACCCCAACTAAAATCTATCCACTCAACAAAAATTATTTCACACCACAGACTCATCTTGGTCAGGATCGATTTGAAATCTATCATGGTTTCAGAGAAACCATACTCCATGGTTCGTTGTTCTTGTAGAATGTTGAACGACTACCCCAACTAAAATCTATCCACTCAACAAAAATTATTTCACAGCACAGACTCTTCTTGGTCAGGATCGATTTGAAATCTATCATGGTTTCAGAGAAATCATACTCCATGGTAAGTTGTTCTTGTAGAATGTTGAACGACTACCCCTAACTAAAATCTATCCACTCAACAAAAATTATTTCAGAGAAATCATACTCCATGGTTCGTTGTTCTTGTAGAATGTTGAACGACTACCCCAAATAAAATCTATCCACTCAACAAAAATTATTTCACACCACAGACTCATCTTGGTCAGAATGGATTTGAAATCTATCATGGTTTCAGAGAAATCATACTCCATGGTAAGTTGTTCTTGTAGAATGTTGAACGACTATCCCAACAAAAATCTATCCCCTCAACAAAATTTATTTCAGAGAAATCATACTCCATGGTTCGTTGTTCTTGTAGAATGTTGAACGACTATCCCAACTAAAATCTATCCACTCAACAAAAATTATTTCACACCACAGACTCATCTTGGTCAGGATCGATTTGAAATCTATCATGGTTTCAGAGAAATCATAGTCCATGGTAAGTTGTTCTTGTAGAATGTTGAACGACTACCCCAACTAAAATCTATCCACTCAACAAAAATTATTTCACACCACAGACTCATCCTGGTCAGGATCGATTTGAAATCTATCATGGTTTCAGAGAAATAATAGTCCATGGTAAGTTGTTCTTGTAGAATGTTGAACGACTACCCCAAATAAAATCTATCCACTCAACAAAAATTATTTCACACCACAGACTCACCTTGATCAGGATCGATTTGAAATCTATCATGGTTTCAGAGAAATCATAGTCCATGGTAAGTTGTTCTTGTAGAATGTTGAACGACTACCCCAACTAAAATCTATCCACTCAACAAAAATTATTTCACAAAACAGACTCATCCTGGTCAGGATCGATTTGAAATCTATCATGGTTTCATAGAAATCATACTCCATGGTCCGTTGTTCTTGTAGAATGTTGAACGACTACCCCAACTAAAAACTATCCACTCAACAAAAATTATTTCACACCACAGACTCATCTTGGTCAGGATCGATTTGAAATCTATCATGGTTTCAGAGAAATCATACTCCATGGTTCGTTGTTCTTGTAGAATGTTGAACGACTACCCCAACTAAAATCTATCCACTCAACAAAAATTATTTCACACAACAGACTCATCTATAATGGTTTCAGAGAAATCATACTCCATGGTTCGTTGTTCTTGTAAAATGTTGAACGACTACCCCAACTAAAATTTATCCACTCAACAAAAATTATTTCACATCACAGACTCATCTTGGTCAGGATCGATTTGAAATCTATCATGGTTTCAGAGAAATCATAGTCCATGGTAAGTTGTTCTTGTAGAATGTTGAACGACTACCCCAACTAAAATTTATCCACTCAACAAAAATTATTTCACACCACAGACTCATCTTGGTCAGGATCGATTTGAAATCTATCATGGTTTCAGAGAAATCATACTCTATGGTTCGTTGTTCTTGTAAAATGTTGAACGACTATCCCAACTAAAATCTATCCACTCAACAAAAATTATTTCACACCACAGACTCATCTTGGTCAGGATCGATTTAAAATCTATCATGGTTTCAGAGAAATCATACTCCATGGTTCGTTGTTCTTGTAGAATGTTGAACGACTACCCCTAACTAAAATCTATCCACTCAACAAAAATTATTTCACACCACAGACTCATCTTGGTCAGGATCGATTTGAAATCTATCATGGTTTCAGAGAAATCATACTCCATGGTTCGTTGTTCTTGTAGAATGTTGAACGACTACCCCTAACTAAAATCTATCCACTCAACAAAAATTATTTCACACCACAGATTCATCTTGGTCAGGATCGATTTGAAATCTATCATGGTTTCAGAGAAATCGTACTCCATGGTAAGTTGTTCTTGTAAAATGTTGAACGACTACCCCAACTAAAATCTATCCACTCAACAAAAATTATTTCACACCACAGACTCATCTTGGTCAGGATCGATTTGAAATCTATCATGGTTTCAGAGAAATCATACTCCATGGTTCGTTGTTCTTGTAGAATGTTGAACGACTACCCCAACTAAAATCTATCCACTCAACAAAAATTATTTCACACCACAGACTCATCTTGGTCAGGATCGATTTGAAATCTATCATGGTTTCAGAGAAATCATACTCCATGATTCGTTGTTCTTGTAGAATGTTGAACGACTACCCCTAACTAAAATCTATCCACTCAACAAAAATTATTTCACACCACAGACTCATCTTGGTCAGGATCGATTTGAAATCTATTATGGTTTCAGAGAAATCATACTCCATGGTTCGTTGTTCTTGTAGAATGTTGAACGACTATCCCAACTAAAATCTATCCACTCAACAAAAATTATTTCACACCACAGACTCATCTTGGTCAGGATCGATTTGAAATCTATCATGGTTTCAGAGAAATCATACTCCATGGTTCGTTGTTCTTGTAGAATGTTGAACGACTATCCCAACTACAATCTATCCACTCAACAAAAATTATTTCAGAGAAATCATACTCCATGATTCGTTGTTCTTGTAGAATGTTGAACGACTACCCCAACTAAAATCTATCCACTCAACAAAAATTATTTCAGAGAAATCATACTCCATGGTTCGTTGTTCTTGTAGAATGTTGAACGACTACCCCAAATAAAATCTATAACACTCAACAAAAATTATTTCACACCACAGACTCATCTTGATCAGAATGGATTTGAAATCTATCATGGTTTCAGAGAAATCATACTCCATGGTAAGTTGTTCTTGTAGAATGTTGAGCGACTATCCCTAACTAAAATCTATCCACTCAACAAAAATTATTTCACACCACAGACTCATCTTGGTCAGGATCGATTTGAAATCTATCATGGTTTCAGAGAAACCATACTCCATGGTTCGTTGTTCTTGTAGAATGTTGAACGACTACCCCAACTAAAATCTATCCACTCAACAAAAATTATTTCACAGCACAGACTCTTCTTGGTCAGGATCGATTTGAAATCTATCATGGTTTCAGAGAAATCATACTCCATGGTAAGTTGTTCTTGTAGAATGTTGAACGACTACCCCTAACTAAAATCTATCCACTCAACAAAAATTATTTCAGAGAAATCATACTCCATGGTTCGTTGTTCTTGTAGAATGTTGAACGACTACCCCAAATAAAATCTATCCACTCAACAAAAATTATTTCACACCACAGACTCATCTTGGTCAGAATGGATTTGAAATCTATCATGGTTTCAGAGAAATCATACTCCATGGTAAGTTGTTCTTGTAGAATGTTGAACGACTATCCCAACTAAAATCTATCCACTCAACAAAATTTATTTCAGAGAAATCATACTCCATGGTTCGTTGTTCTTGTAGAATGTTGAACGACTATCCCAACTAAAATCTATCCACTCAACAAAAATTATTTCACACCACAGACTCATCTTGGTCAGGATCGATTTGAAATCTATCATGGTTTCAGAGAAATCATAGTCCATGGTAAGTTGTTCTTGTAGAATGTTGAACGACTACCCCAACTAAAATCTATCCACTCAACAAAAATTATTTCACACCACAGACTCATCCTGGTCAGGATCGATTTGAAATCTATCATGGTTTCAGAGAAATAATAGTCCATGGTAAGTTGTTCTTGTAGAATGTTGAACGACTACCCCAAATAAAATCTATCCACTCAACAAAAATTATTTCACACCACAGACTCACCTTGGTCAGGATCGATTTGAAATCTATCATGGTTTCAGAGAAATCATAGTCCATGGTAAGTTGTTCTTGTAGAATGTTGAACGACTACCCCAACTAAAATCTATCCACTCAACAAAAATTATTTCACAAAACAGACTCATCCTGGTCAGGATCGATTTGAAATCTATCATGGTTTCATAGAAATCATACTCCATGGTCCGTTGTTCTTGTAGAATGTTGAACGACTACCCCAACTAAAAACTATCCACTCAACAAAAATTATTTCACACCACAGACTCATCTTGGTCAGGATCGATTTGAAATCTATCATGGTTTCAGAGAAATCATACTCCATGGTTCGTTGTTCTTGTAGAATGTTGAACGACTACCCCAACTAAAATCTATCCACTCAACAAAAATTATTTCACACCACAGACTCATCTATAATGGTTTCAGAGAAATCATACTCCATGGTTCGTTGTTCTTGTAAAATGTTGAACGACTACCCCAACTAAAATTTATCCACTCAACAAAAATTATTTCACATCACAGACTCATCTTGGTCAGGATCGATTTGAAATCTATCATGGTTTCAGAGAAATCATAGTCCATGGTAAGTTGTTCTTGTAGAATGTTGAACGACTACCCCAACTAAAATTTATCCACTCAACAAAAATTATTTCACACCACAGACTCATCTTGGTCAGGATCGATTTGAAATCTATCATGGTTTCAGAGAAATCATACTCCATGGTTCGTTGTTCTTGTAAAATGTTGAACGACTATCCCAACTAAAATCTATCCACTCAACAAAAATTATTTCACACCACAGACTCATCTTGGTCAGGATCGATTTAAAATCTATCATGGTTTCAGAGAAATCATACTCCATGGTTCGTTGTTCTTGTAGAATGTTGAACGACTACCCCTAACTAAAATCTATCCACTCAACAAAAATTATTTCACACCACAGACTCATCTTGGTCAGGATCGATTTGAAATCTATCATGGTTTCAGAGAAATCATACTCCATGGTTCGTTGTTCTTGTAGAATGTTGAACGACTACCCCTAACTAAAATCTATCCACTCAACAAAAATTATTTCACACCACAGATTCATCTTGGTCAGGATCGATTTGAAATCTATCATGGTTTCAGAGAAATCGTACTCCATGGTAAGTTGTTCTTGTAAAATGTTGAACGACTACCCCAACTAAAATCTATCCACTCAACAAAAATTATTTCACACCACAGACTCATCTTGGTCAGGATCGATTTGAAATCTATCATGGTTTCAGAGAAATCATACTCCATGGTTCGTTGTTCTTGTAGAATGTTGAACGACTACCCCAACTAAAATCTATCCACTCAACAAAAATTATTTCACACCACAGACTCATCTTGGTCAGGATCGATTTGAAATCTATCATGGTTTCAGAGAAATCATACTCCATGATTCGTTGTTCTTGTAGAATGTTGAACGACTACCCCTAACTAAAATCTATCCACTCAACAAAAATTATTTCACACCACAGACTCATCTTGGTCAGGATCGATTTGAAATCTATTATGGTTTCAGAGAAATCATACTCCATGGTTCGTTGTTCTTGTAGAATGTTGAACGACTATCCCAACTAAAATCTATCCACTCAACAAAAATTATTTCACACCACAGACTCATCTTGGTCAGGATCGATTTGAAATCTATCATGGTTTCAGAGAAATCATACTCCATGGTTCGTTGTTCTTGTAGAATGTTGAACGACTATCCCAACTACAATCTATCCACTCAACAAAAATTATTTCAGGGAAATCATACTCCATGATTCGTTGTTCTTGTAGAATGTTGAACGACTACCCCAACTAAAATCTATCCACTCAACAAAAATTATTTCAGAGAAATCATACTCCATGGTTCGTTGTTCTTGTAGAATGTTGAACGACTACCCCAAATAAAATCTATAACACTCAACAAAAATTATTTCACACCACAGACTCATCTTGATCAGAATGGATTTGAAATCTATCATGGTTTCAGAGAAATCATACTCCATGGTAAGTTGTTCTTGTAGAATGTTGAGCGACTATCCCTAACTAAAATCTATCCACTCACCAAAAATTATTTCAGAGAAATCATACTCCATGGTTCGTTGTTCTTGTAGAATGTTGAACGACTACCCCAAATAAAATCTATAACACTCAACAAAAATTATTTCACACCACAGACTCATCTTGGTCAGAATGGATTTGAAATCTATCATGGTTTCAGAGAAATCATACTCCATGGTAAGTTGTTCTTGTAGAATGTTGAGCGACTATCCCAACTAAAATCTATCCACTCAACAAAAATTATTTCACACCACAGACTCATCTTGGTTAGGATCGATTTGAAATCTATCATTTTTGCAGAGAAATCATACTCCATGGTTCGTTGTTCTTGTAGAATGTTGAACGACTATCAAAACTAAAATCTATCCACTCAACAAAAATTATTTCAGAGAAATCATACTCCATGGTAACTTGTTCTTGTAGAATGTTGAACGACTATCCCAACTAAAATCTATCCACTCAACAAAAATTATTTCAGAGAAATCATACTCCATGGTAAGTTGTTCTTGTAGAATGTTGAACGACTATCCCAACTAAAATCTATCCACTCGACAAAAATTATTTCACACCACAGACTCATCTTGGTCATAATCGATTTGAAATCTATCATGGTTTCAGAGAAATCATACTCCATGGTTCGTTGTTCTTGTAGAATGTTGAACGACTATCCCAACTAAAAACTATCCACTCAACAAAAATTATTTCAGCGAAATCATACTCCATGGTAATTTGTTCCTGTAGAATGTTGAGCGACTATCCCAACTAAAATCTATCCACTCAACAAAAATTATTTCACACCACAGACTCATCTTGGTTAGGATCGATTTGAAATCTATCATTTTTGCAGAGAAATCATACTCCATGGTTCGTTGTTCTTGTAGAATGTTGAACGACTATCAAAACTAAAATCTATCCACTCAACAAAAATTATTTCAGAGAAATCATACTCCATGGTAAGTTGTTCTTGTAGAATGTTGAACGACTATCCCAACTAAAATCTATCCACTCAACAAAAATTATTTCAGAGAAATCATACTCCATGGTTCGTTGTTCTTGTAGAATGTTGAACGACTATCAAAACTAAAATCTATCCACTCAACAAAAATTATTTTAGAGAAATCATACTCCATGGTAACTTTTTCTTGTAGAATGTTGAACGACTATCCCAGCTAAAATCTATCCACTCAACAAAAATTATTTCAGAGAAATCATACTCCATGGTAAGTTGTTCTTGTAGAATGTTGAACGACTACCCCAACTAAAATCTATCCACTCAACAAAAATTATTTCACACCACAGACTCATCTTGGTCAGGATCGATTTGAAATCTATCATGGTTTCAGAGAAATCTACTCCATGGTTCGTTGTTCTTGTAGAATGTTGAACGACTACCCCTAACTAAAATCTATCCACTCAACAAAAATTATTTCACACCACAGACTCATCTTGGTCAGGATCGATTTGAAATCTATCATGGTTGCAGAGAAATCATACTCCATGGTTCGTTGTTCTTGTAGAATGTTGAACGACTATCCCCACTAAAATCTATCCACTCAACAAAAATTATTTCACACCACAGACTCATCTTGGTCAGGATCGATTTGAAATCTATCATGGTTGCAGAGAAATCATACTCCATGGTTCGTTGTTCTTGTAGAATGTTGAACGACTATCCCAACTACAATCTATCCACTCAACAAAAATTATTTCAGAGAAATCATACTCCATGGTAAGTTGTTCTTGTAGAATGTTGAACGACTACCCCAACTAAAATCTATCCACTCAACAAAAATTATTTCACACCACAGACTCATCTTGGTCAGGATCGATTTGAAATCTATCATGGTTTCAGAGAAATCATAGTCCATGGTAAGTTGTTCTTGTAGACTGTTGAACGACTACCCCTAACTAAAATCTATCCACTCAACAAAAATTATTTCAGAGAAATCATACTCCATGGTTCGTTGTTCTTGTAGAATGTTGAACGACTACCCCAAATAAAATCTATCCACTCAACAAAAATTATTTCACACCACAGACACATCTTGGTCAGAATGGATTTGAAATCTATCATGGTTTCAGAGAAATCATACTCCATGGTAAGTTGTTCTTGTAGAATGTTGAACGACTATCCCAACTAAAATCTATCCACTCAACAAAAATTATTTCAGAGAAATCATACTCCATGGTTCGTTGTTCTTGTAGAATGTTGAACGACTATCCCAACTAAAATCTATCCACTCAACAAAAATTATTTCACACCACAGACTCATCTTGGTCAGGATCGATTTGAAATCTATCATGGTTTCAGAGAAATCATACTCCATGGTTCGTTGTTCTTGTAGAATGTTGAACGACTACCCCAACTAAAATCTATCCACTCAACAAAAATTATTTCACACCACAGACTCACCTTGGTCAGGATCGATTTGAAATCTATCATGGTTTCAGAGAAATCATACTCCATGGTTCGTTGTTCTTGTAGAATGTTGAACGACTACCCCAACTAAAATCTATCCACTCAACAAAAATTATTTCACACCACAGACTCATCCTGGTCAGGATCGATTTGAAATCTATCATGGTTTCAGAGAAATCATACTCCATGGTTAGTTGTTCTTGTAGAATGTTGAACGACTACCCCAACTAAAATCTATCCACTCAACAAAAATTATTTCACACCACAGACTCATCTATAATGGTTTCAGAGAAATCATACTCCATGGTTCGTTGTTCTTGTAAAATGTTGAACGACTACCCCAACTAAAATCTATCCACTCAACAAAAATTATTTCACACCACAGACTCATCTTGGTCAGGATCGATTTGAAATCTATCATGGTTTCAGAGAAATCATACTCCATGGTTCGTTGTTCTTGTAGAATGTTGAACGACTACCCCAACTAAAATCTTTCCACTCAACAAAAATTATTTCACACCACAGACTCATCTTGGTCAGGATCGATTTGAAATCTATCATGGTTTCAGAGAAATCATACTCCATGGTAAGTTGTTCTTGTAGAATGTTGAACGACTACCCCAACTAAAATCTATCCACTCAACAAAAATTATTTCACACCACAGACTCATCTTGGTCAGGATCGATTTGAAATCTATCATGGTTTCAGAGAAACCATACTCCATGGTTCGTTGTTCTTGTAGAATGTTGAACGACTACCCCAACTAAAATCTATCCACTCAACAAAAATTATTTCACAGCACAGACTCATCTTGGTCAGGATCGATTTGAAATCTATCATGGTTTCAGAGAAATCATACTCCATGGTAAGTTGTTCTTGTAGAATGTTGAACGACTACCCCTAACTAAAATCTATCCACTCAACAAAAATTATTTCAGAGAAATCATACTCCATGGTTCGTTGTTCTTGTAGAATGTTGAACGACTACCCCAAATAAAATCTATCCACTCAACAAAAATTATTTCACACCACAGACTCATCTTGGTCAGAATGGATTTGAAATCTATCATGGTTTCAGAGAAATCATACTCCATGGTAAGTTGTTCTTGTAGAATGTTGAACGACTATCCCAACTAAAATCTATCCACTCAACAAAATTTATTTCAGAGAAATCATACTCCATGGTTCGTTGTTCTTGTAGAATGTTGAACGACTATCCCAACTAAAATCTATCCACTCAACAAAAATTATTTCACACCACAGACTCATCTTGGTCAGGATCGATTTGAAATCTATCATGGTTTCAGAGAAATCATAGTCCATGGTAAGTTGTTCTTGTAGAATGTTGAACGACTACCCCAACTAAAATCTATCCACTCAACAAAAATTATTTCACACCACAGACTCATCCTGGTCAGGATCGATTTGAAATCTATCATGGTTTCAGAGAAATCATAGTCCATGGTAAGTTGTTCTTGTAGAATGTTGAACGACTACCCCAAATAAAATCTATCCACTCAACAAAAATTATTTCACACCACAGACTCACCTTGGTCAGGATCGATTTGAAATCTATCATGGTTTCAGAGAAATCATAGTCCATGGTAAGTTGTTCTTGTAGAATGTTGAACGACTACCCCAACTAAAATCTATCCACTCAACAAAAATTATTTCACACCACAGACTCATCCTGGTCAGGATCGATTTGAAATCTATCATGGTTTCAGAGAAATCATACTCCATGGTCCGTTGTTCTTGTAGAATGTTGAACGACTACCCCAACTAAAAACTATCCACTCAACAAAAATTATTTCACACCACAGACTCATCTTGGTCAGGATCGATTTGAAATCTATCATGGTTTCAGAGAAATCATACTCCATGGTTCGTTGTTCTTGTAGAATGTTGAACGACTACCCCAACTAAAATCTATCCACTCAACAAAAATTATTTCACACCACAGACTCATCTATAATGGTTTCAGAGAAATCATACTCCATGGTTCGTTGTTCTTGTAAAATGTTGAACGACTACCCCAACTAAAATTTATCCACTCAACAAAAATTATTTCACATCACAGACTCATCTTGGTCAGGATCGATTTGAAATCTATCATGGTTTCAGAGAAATCATAGTCCATGGTAAGTTGTTCTTGTAGAATGTTGAACGACTACCCCAACTAAAATTTATCCACTCAACAAAAATTATTTCACACCACAGACTCATCTTGGTCAGGATCGATTTGAAATCTATCATGGTTTCAGAGAAATCATACTCCATGGTTCGTTGTTCTTGTAAAATGTTGAACGACTATCCCAACTAAAACCTATCCACTCAACAAAAATTATTTCACACCACAGACTCATCTTGGTCAGGATCGATTTGAAATCTATCATGGTTTCAGAGAAACCATAGTCCATATTAAGTTGTTCTTGTAGAATGTTGAACGACTACCCCTAACTAAAATCTATCCACTCAACAAAAATTATTTCACACCACAGACTCATCTTGGTCAGGATCGATTTGAAATCTATCATGGTTTCAGAGAAATCATACTCCATGGTTCGTTGTTCTTGTAGAATGTTGAACGACTACCCCTAACTAAAATCTATCCACTCAACAAAAATTATTTCACACCACAGATTCATCTTGGTCAGGATCGATTTGAAATCTATCATGGTTTCAGAGAAATCGTACTCCATGGTAAGTTGTTCTTGTAAAATGTTGAACGACTACCCCAACTAAAATCTATCCACTCAACAAAAATTATTTCACACCACAGACTCATCTTGGTCAGGATCGATTTGAAATCTATCATGGTTTCAGAGAAATCATACTCCATGGTTCGTTGTTCTTGTAGAATGTTGAACGACTACCCCAACTAAAATCTATCCACTCAACAAAAATTATTTCACACCACAGACTCATCTTGGTCAGGATCGATTTGAAATCTATCATGGTTTCAGAGAAATCATACTCCATGGTAAGTTGTTCTTGTAGAATGTTGAACGACTACCCCAACTAAAATCTATCCACTCAACAAAAATTATTTCAAAGAAATCATAGTCCATGGTTCGTTGTTCTTGTAGACTGTTGAACGACTACCCCAACTAAAATCTATCCACTCAACAAAAATTATTTCAGAGAAATCATACTCCATGGTTCGTTGTTCTTGTAGAATGTTGAACGACTACCCCAACTAAAATCTATCCACTCAACAAAAATTATTTCACACCACAGACTCATCTTGGTCAGGATCGATTTGAAATCTATCATGGTTTCAGAGAAATCGTACTCCATGGTAAGTTGTTCTTGTAGAATGTTGAACGACTACCCCTAACTAAAATCTATCCACTCAACAAAAATTATTTCACACCACAGACTCATCTTGGTCAGGATCGATTTGAAATCTATCATGGTTTCAGAGAAATCGTACTCCATGGTAAGTTGTTCTTGTAAAATGTTGAACGACTACCCCAACTAAAATCTATCCACTCAACAAAAATTATTTCACACCACAGACTCATCTTGGTCAGGATCGATTTGAAATCTATCATGGTTTCAGAGAAATCATACTCCATGGTAAGTTGTTCTTGTAGAATGTTGAACGACTACCCCAACTAAAATCTATCCACTCAACAAAAATTATTTCAAAGAAATCATAGTCCATGGTTCGTTGTTCTTGTAGACTGTTGAACGACTACCCCAACTAAAATCTATCCACTCAACAAAAATTATTTCAGAGAAATCATACTCCATGGTTCGTTGTTCTTGTAGAATGTTGAACGACTACCCCAACTAAAATCTATCCACTCAACAAAAATTATTTCAGAGAAATCATACTCCATGGTTCGTTGTTCTTGTAGAATGTTGAACGACTACCCCAACTAAAATCTATCCACTCAACAAAAATTATTTCACACCACAGACTCATCTTGGTCAGGATCGATTTGAAATCTATCATGGTTTCAGAGAAATCATACTCCATTGTTCGTTGTTCTTGTAAAATGTTGAACGACTACCCCAACTAAAATCTATCCACTCAACAAAAATTATTTCACACCACAGACTCATCTTGGTCAGGATCGATTTGAAATCTATCATGGTTTCAGAGAAATCATACTCCATGGTTCGTTGTTCTTGTAGAATGTTGAACGACTACCCCAACTAAAATCTATCCACTCAACAAAAATTATTTCAGAGAAATCATACTCCATGGTTCGTTGTTCTTGTAGAATGTTGAACGACTACCCCAACTAAAATCTATCCACTCAACAAAAATTATTTCACATCGCAGACTCATCTTGGTCAGGATCGATTTGAAATCTATCATGGTTTCAGAGAAATCATACTCCATGGTAAGTTGTTCTTGTAGAATGTTGAACGACTACCCCAACTAAAATCTATCCACTCAACAAAAATTATTTCACACCACAGACTCATCTTGGTCAGGATCGATTTGAAATCTATCATGGTTTCAGAGAAATCATACTCCATGGTTCGTTGTTCTTGTAAAATGTTGAACGACTATCCCAACTAAAATCTATCCACTCAACAAAAATTATTTCACACCACAGACTCATCTTGGTCAGGATCGATTTGAAATCTATCATGGTTTCAGAGAAATCATACTCCATGGTTCGTTGTTCTTGTAGAATTATGAACGACTACCCCTAACTAAAATCTATCCACTCAACAAAAATTATTTCACACCACAGACTCATCTTGGTCAGGATCGATTTGAAATCTATCATGGTTTCAGAGAAATCATACTCCATGGTTCGTTGTTCTTGTAGAATGTTGAACGACTACCCCTAACTAAAATCTATCCACTCAACAAAAATTATTTCACACCACAGACTCATCTTGGTCACGATCGATTTGAAATCTATCATGGTTTCAGAGAAATCATACTCCATGGTAAGTTGTTCTTGTTGAATGTTGAACGACTATCGCAACTAAAATCTATCCACACAACAAAAATTATTTCAGAGAAATCATACTCCATGGTAAGTTGTTCTTGTAGAATGTTGAACGACTATCCCAACTAAAATCTATCCACTCAACAAAAATTATTTCAGAGAAATCATACTCCATGGTTCGTTGTTCTTGTAGAATGTTGAACGACTATCCCAACTAAAATCTATCCACTCAACAAAAATTATTTCACACCACAGACTCATCTTGGTCAGGATCGATTTGAAATCTATCATGGTTTCAGAGAAATCATACTCCATGGTTCGTTGTTCTTGTAAAATGTTGAACGATTACCCCAACTAAAATCTATCCACTCAACAAAAATTATTTCACACCACAGACTCATCTTGGTCAGAATCGATTTGAAATCTATCATGGTTTCAGAGAAATCATACTCCATGGTAAGCTGTTCTTGTAGAATGTTGAACGACTACATCAACTAAAATCTATCCACTCAACAAAAATTATTTCACACCACAAACTCATCTTGGTCAGGATCGATTTGAAATCTATCATGGTTTCAGAGAAATCATAATCCATGGTAAGTTGTTCTTGTAGAATGTTGAACGACTACCCCAACTAAAATTTATCCACTCAACAAAAATTATTTCACATCACAGACTCATCTTGGTCAGGATCGATTTGAAATCTATTATGGTTTCAGAGAAATCATAGTCCATGGTAAGTTGTTCTTGTAGAATGTTGAACGACTACCCCAACTAAAATTTATCCACTCAACAAAAATTATTTCACACCACAGACTCATCTTGGTCAGGATCGATTTGAAATCTATCATGGTTTCAGAGAAATCATACTCCATGGTAAGTTGTTCTTGTAGAATGTTGAACGACTACCCCAACTAAAATCTATCCACTCAACAAAAATTATTTCACACCACAGACTCATCTTGGTCAGGATCGATTTGAAATCTATCATGGTTTCAGAGAAACCATACTCCATGGTTCGTTGTTCTTGTAGAATGTTGAACGACTACCCCAACTAAAATCTATCCACTCAACAAAAATTATTTCACAGCACAGACTCATCTTGGTCAGGATCGATTTGAAATCTATCATGGTTTCAGAGAAATCATACTCCATGGTAAGTTGTTCTTGTAGAATGTTGAACGACTACCCCTAACTAAAATCTATCCACTCAACAAAAATTATTTCAGAGAAATCATACTCCATGGTTCGTTGTTCTTGTAGAATGTTGAACGACTACCCCAAATAAAATCTATCCACTCAACAAAAATTATTTCACACCACAGACTCATCTTGGTCAGAATGGATTTGAAATCTATCATGGTTTCAGAGAAATCATACTCCATGGTAAGTTGTTCTTGTAGAATGTTGAACGACTACCCCAACTAAAATCTATCCACTCAACAAAATTTATTTCAGAGAAATCATACTCCATGGTTCGTTGTTCTTGTAGAATGTTGAACGACTATCCCAACTAAAATCTATCCACTCAACAAAAATTATTTCACACCACAGACTCATCTTGGTCAGGATCGATTTGAAATCTATCATGGTTTCAGAGAAATCATAGTCCATGGTAAGTTGTTCTTGTAGAATGTTGAACGACTACCCCAACTAAAATCTATCCACTCAACAAAAATTATTTCACACCACAGACTCATCCTGGTCAGGATCGATTTGAAATCTATCATGGTTTCAGAGAAATCATAGTCCATGGTAAGTTGTTCTTGTAGAATGTTGAACGACTACCCCAAATAAAATCTATCCACTCAACAAAAATTATTTCACACCACAGACTCACCTTGGTCAGGATCGATTTGAAATCTATCATGGTTTCAGAGAAATCATAGTCCATGGTAAGTTGTTCTTGTAGAATGTTGAACGACTACCCCAACTAAAATCTATCCACTCAACAAAAATTATTTCACACCACAGACTCATCCTGGTCAGGATCGATTTGAAATCTATCATGGTTTCAGAGAAATCATACTCCATGGTCCGTTGTTCTTGTAGAATGTTGAACGACTACCCCAACTAAAAACTATCCACTCAACAAAAATTATTTCACACCACAGACTCATCTTGGTCAGGATCGATTTGAAATCTATCATGGTTTCAGAGAAATCATACTCCATGGTTCGTTGTTCTTGTAGAATGTTGAACGACTACCCCAACTAAAATCTATCCACTCAACAAAAATTATTTCACACCACAGACTCATCTATAATGGTTTCAGAGAAATCATACTCCATGGTTCGTTGTTCTTGTAAAATGTTGAACGACTACCCCAACTAAAATTTATCCACTCAACAAAAATTATTTCACATCACAGACTCATCTTGGTCAGGATCGATTTGAAATCTATCATGGTTTCAGAGAAATCATAGTCCATGGTAAGTTGTTCTTGTAGAATGTTGAACGACTACCCCAACTAAAATTTATCCACTCAACAAAAATTATTTCACACCACAGACTCATCTTGGTCAGGATCGATTTGAAATCTATCATGGTTTCAGAGAAATCATACTCCATGGTTCGTTGTTCTTGTAAAATGTTGAACGACTATCCCAACTAAAATCTATCCACTCAACAAAAATTATTTCACACCACAGACTCATCTTGGTCAGGATCGATTTAAAATCTATCATGGTTTCAGAGAAATCATACTCCATGGTTCGTTGTTCTTGTAGAATGTTGAACGACTACCCCTAACTAAAATCTATCCACTCAACAAAAATTATTTCACACCACAGACTCATCTTGGTCAGGATCGATTTGAAATCTATCATGGTTTCAGAGAAATCATACTCCATGGTTCGTTGTTCTTGTAGAATGTTGAACGACTACCCCTAACTAAAATCTATCCACTCAACAAAAATTATTTCACACCACAGATTCATCTTGGTCAGGATCGATTTGAAATCTATCATGGTTTCAGAGAAATCGTACTCCATGGTAAGTTGTTCTTGTAAAATGTTGAACGACTACCCCAACTAAAATCTATCCACTCAACAAAAATTATTTCACACCACAGACTCATCTTGGTCAGGATCGATTTGAAATCTATCATGGTTTCAGAGAAATCATACTCCATGGTTCGTTGTTCTTGTAGAATGTTGAACGACTACCCCAACTAAAATCTATCCACTCAACAAAAATTATTTCACACCACAGACTCATCTTGGTCAGGATCGATTTGAAATCTATCATGGTTTCAGAGAAATCATACTCCATGGTAAGTTGTTCTTGTAGAATGTTGAACGACTACCCCAACTAAAATCTATCCACTCAACAAAAATTATTTCAAAGAAATCATAGTCCATGGTTCGTTGTTCTTGTAGACTGTTGAACGACTACCCCAACTAAAATCTATCCACTCAACAAAAATTATTTCAGAGAAATCATACTCCATGGTTCGTTGTTCTTGTAGAATGTTGAACGACTACCCCAACTAAAATCTATCCACTCAACAAAAATTATTTCAGAGAAATCATACTCCATGGTTCGTTGTTCTTGTAGAATGTTGAACGACTACCCCAACTAAAATCTATCCACTCAACAAAAATTATTTCACACCACAGACTCATCTTGGTCAGGATCGATTTGAAATCTATCATGGTTTCAGAGAAATCATACTCCATTGTTCGTTGTTCTTGTAAAATGTTGAACGACTACCCCAACTAAAATCTATCCACTCAACAAAAATTATTTCACACCACAGACTCATCTTGGTCAGGATCGATTTGAAATCTATCATGGTTTCAGAGAAATCATACTCCATGGTTCGTTGTTCTTGTAGAATGTTGAACGACTACCCCAACTAAAATCTATCCACTCAACAAAAATTATTTCAGAGAAATCATACTCCATGGTTCGTTGTTCTTGTAGAATGTTGAACGACTACCCCAACTAAAATCTATCCACTCAACAAAAATTATTTCACATCGCAGACTCATCTTGGTCAGGATCGATTTGAAATCTATCATGGTTTCAGAGAAATCATACTCCATGGTAAGTTGTTCTTGTAGAATGTTGAACGACTACCCCAACTAAAATCTATCCACTCAACAAAAATTATTTCACACCACAGACTCATCTTGGTCAGGATCGATTTGAAATCTATCATGGTTTCAGAGAAATCATACTCCATGGTTCGTTGTTCTTGTAAAATGTTGAACGACTATCCCAACTAAAATCTATCCACTCAACAAAAATTATTTCACACCACAGACTCATCTTGGTCAGGATCGATTTGAAATCTATCATGGTTTCAGAGAAATCATACTCCATGGTTCGTTGTTCTTGTAGAATTATGAACGACTACCCCTAACTAAAATCTATCCACTCAACAAAAATTATTTCACACCACAGACTCATCTTGGTCAGGATCGATTTGAAATCTATCATGGTTTCAGAGAAATCATACTCCATGGTTCGTTGTTCTTGTAGAATGTTGAACGACTACCCCTAACTAAAATCTATCCACTCAACAAAAATTATTTCACACCACAGACTCATCTTGGTCACGATCGATTTGAAATCTATCATGGTTTCAGAGAAATCATACTCCATGGTAAGTTGTTCTTGTTGAATGTTGAACGACTATCGCAACTAAAATCTATCCACACAACAAAAATTATTTCAGAGAAATCATACTCCATGGTAAGTTGTTCTTGTAGAATGTTGAACGACTATCCCAACTAAAATCTATCCACTCAACAAAAATTATTTCAGAGAAATCATACTCCATGGTTCGTTGTTCTTGTAGAATGTTGAACGACTATCCCAACTAAAATCTATCCACTCAACAAAAATTATTTCACACCACAGACTCATCTTGGTCAGGATCGATTTGAAATCTATCATGGTTTCAGAGAAATCATACTCCATGGTTCGTTGTTCTTGTAAAATGTTGAACGATTACCCCAACTAAAATCTATCCACTCAACAAAAATTATTTCACACCACAGACTCATCTTGGTCAGAATCGATTTGAAATCTATCATGGTTTCAGAGAAATCATACTCCATGGTAAGCTGTTCTTGTAGAATGTTGAACGACTACATCAACTAAAATCTATCCACTCAACAAAAATTATTTCACACCACAAACTCATCTTGGTCAGGATCGATTTGAAATCTATCATGGTTTCAGAGAAATCATAATCCATGGTAAGTTGTTCTTGTAGAATGTTGAACGACTACCCCAACTAAAATTTATCCACTCAACAAAAATTATTTCACATCACAGACTCATCTTGGTCAGGATCGATTTGAAATCTATTATGGTTTCAGAGAAATCATAGTCCATGGTAAGTTGTTCTTGTAGAATGTTGAACGACTACCCCAACTAAAATTTATCCACTCAACAAAAATTATTTCACACCACAGACTCATCTTGGTCAGGATCGATTTGAAATCTATCATGGTTTCAGAGAAATCATACTCCATGGTTCGTTGTTCTTGTAAAATGTTGAACGACTATCCCAACTAAAATCTATCCACTCAACAAAAATTATTTCACACCACAGACTCATCTTGGTCAGGATCGATTTAAAATCTATCATGGTTTCAGAGAAATCATACTCCATGGTTCGTTGTTCTTGTAGAATGTTGAACGACTACCCCTAACTAAAATCTATCCACTCAACAAAAATTATTTCACACCACAGACTCATCTTGGTCAGGATCGATTTGAAATCTATCATGGTTTCAGAGAAATCATACTCCATGGTTCGTTGTTCTTGTAGAATGTTGAACGACTACCCCTAACTAAAATCTATCCACTCAACAAAAATTATTTCACACCACAGATTCATCTTGGTCAGGATCGATTTGAAATCTATCATGGTTTCAGAGAAATCATACTCCATGATTCGTTGTTCTTGTAGAATGTTGAACGACTACCCCAACTAAAATCTATCCACTCAACAAAAATTATTTCACACCACAGACTCATCTTGGTCAGGATCGATTTGAAATCTATCATGGTTTCAGAGAAATCATACTCCATGATTCGTTGTTCTTGTAGAATGTTGAACGACTACCCCAACTAAAATCTATCCACTCAACAAAAATTATTTCACACCACAGACTCATCTTGGTCAGGATCGATTTGAAATCTATCATGGTTTCAGAGAAATCATACTCCATGGTAAGTTGTTCTTGTAGAATGTTGAACGACTACCCCAACTAAAATCTATCAACTCAACAAAAATTATTTCAGAGAAATCATAGTCCATGGTTCGTTGTTCTTGTAGAATGTTGAACGACTACCCCAACTAAAATCTATCCACTCAACAAAAATTATTTCAGAGAAATCATACTCCATGGTTCGTTGTTCTTGTAGAATGTTGAACGACTACCCCAACTAAAATCTATCCACTCAACAAAAATTATTTCAGAGAAATCATACTCCATGGTTCGTTGTTCTTGTAGAATGTTGAACGACTACCCCAACTAAAATCTATCCACTCAACAAAAATTATTTCACACCACAGACTCATCTTGGTCAGGATCGATTTGAAATCTATCATGGTTTCAGAGAAATCATACTCCATTGTTCGTTGTTCTTGTAAAATGTTGAACGACTACCCCAACTAAAATCTATCCACTCAACAAAAATTATTTCACACCACTGACTCATCTTGGTCAGGATCGATTTGAAATCTATCATGGTTTCCGAGAAATCATACTCCATGGTTCGTTGTTCTTGTAGAATGTTGAACGACTACCCCAACTAAAATCTATCCACCCAACAAAAATTATTTCAGAGAAATCATACTCCATAGTTCGTTGTTCTTGTAGAATGTTGAACGACTACCCCAACTAAAATCTATCCACTCAACAAAAATTATTTCACATCACAGACTCATCTTGGTCAGGATCGATTTGAAATCTATCATGGTTTCAGAGAAATCATACTCCATGGTAAGTTGTTCTTGTAGAATGTTGAACGACTACCCCAACTAAAATCTATCCACTCAACAAAAATTATTTCACACCACAGACTCATCTTGGTCAGGATCGATTTGAAATCTATCATGGTTTCAGAGAAATCATACTCCATGGTTCGTTGTTCTTGTAAAATGTTGAACGACTATCCCAACTAAAATCTATTCACTCAACAAAAATTATTTCACACCACAGACTCATCTTGGTCAGGATCGATTTAAAATCTATCATGGTTTCAGAGAAATCATACTCCATGGTTCGTTGTTCTTGTAGAATGTTGAACGACTACCCCTAACTAAAATCTATCCACTCAACAAAAATTATTTCACACCACAGACTCATCTTGGTCAGGATCGATTTGAAATCTATCATGGTTTCAGAGAAATCATACTCCATGGTAAGTTGTTCTTGTAGGTTGTTGAACGACTACCCCTAACTAAAATCTATCCACTCAACAAAAATTATTTCACACCACAGATTCATCTTGGTCAGGATCGATTTGAAATCTATCATGGTTTCAGAGAAATCATACTCCATGGTAAGTTGTTCTTGTAGAATGTTGAACGACTACCCCAACTAAAATCTATCCACTCAACAAAAATTATTTCACACCACAGGCTCATCTTGGTCAGGATCGATTTGAAATCTATCATGGTTTCAGAGAAAACATACTCCATGGTAAGTTGTTCTTGTAAAATGTTGAACGACTACCCCAACTAAAATCTATCCACTCAACAAAAATTATTTCAGAGAAATCATACTCCATGGTTCGTTGTTCTTGTAGAATGTTGAACGACTACCCCAACTAAAATCTATCCACTCAACAAAAATTATTTCACATCACAGACTCATCTTGGTCAGGATCGATTTGAAATCTATCATGGTTTCAGAGAAATCATACTCCATGGTTCGTTGTTCTTGTAAAATGTTGAACGACTACCCCAACTAAAATCTATCCACTCAACAAAAATTATTTCAGAGAAATCATACTCCATGGTAAGTTGTTCTTGTAGAATGTTGAACGACTATCCCAAATAAAATCTATCCACTCAACAACAATTATTTCAGAGAAATCATACTCCATGGTAAGTTGTTCTTGTAGAATGTTGAACGACTACCCCAACTAAAATCTATCCACTCAACAAAAATTATTTCACACCACAGACTCATCTTGGTCAGGATCGATTTGAAATCTATCATGGTTTCAGAGAAATCATACTCCATGGTAAGTTGTTCTTGTAGAATGTTGAACGACTACCCGAACTAAAATCTATCCACTCAACAAAAATTATTTCACACCACAGGCTCATCTTGGTCAGGATCGATTTGAAATCTATCATGGTTTCAGAGAAATCATACTCCATGGTAAGTTGTTCTTGTAAAATGTTGAACGACTACCCCAACTAAAATCTATCCACTCAACAAAAATTATTTCAGAGAAATCATACTCCATGGTTCGTTGTTCTTGTAGAATGTTGAACGACTACCCCAACTAAAATCTATCCACTCAACAAAAATTATTTCACATCACAGACTCATCTTGGTCAGGATCGATTTGAAATCTATCATGGTTTCAGATAAATCATACTCCATGGTAAGTTGTTCTTGTAAAATGTTGAACGACTACCCCAACTAAAATCTATCCACTCAACAAAAATTATTTCAGAGAAATCATACTCCATGGTAAGTTGTTCTTGTAGAATGTTGAACGACTACCCCAACTAAAATCTATCCACTCAACAAAAATTATTTCACACCACAGACTCATCTTGGTCAGGATCGATTTGAAATCTATCATGGTTTCAGAGAAATCATACTCCATGGTAAGTTGTTCTTGTAGAATGTTGAACGACTATCCCAACTAAAATCTATCCACTCAACAAAAATTATTTCAGAGAAATCATACTCCATGGTTCGTTGTTCTTGTAGAATGTTGAACGACTATCCCAACTAAAATCTATCCACTCAACAAAAATTATTTCACACCACAGACTCATCTTGGTCAGGATCGATTTGAAATCTATCATGGTTTCAGAGAAATCTTACTCCATGGTTCGTTGTTCTTGTAAAATGTTGAACGACTACCCCAACTAAAATCTATCCACTCAACAAAAATTATTTCAGAGAAATCATACTCCATGGTAAGTTGTTCTTGTAGAATGTTGAACGACTATCCCAAATAAAATCTATCCACTCAACAACAATTATTTCACACCACAGACTCATCTTGGTCAGGATCGATTTGAAATCTATCATGGTTTCAGAGAAATCATACTCCATGGTTCGTTGTTCTTGTAGAATGTTGAACGACTACCCCTAACTAAAATCTATCCACTCAACAAAAATTATTTCAGAGAAATCATACTCCATGGTTCGTTGTTCTTGTAGAATGTTGAACGACTACCCCAACTAAAATCTATCCACTCAACAAAAATTATTTCACACCACAGACTCATCTTGGTCAGGATCGATTTGAAATCTATCATGGTTTCAGAGAAATCATACTCCATGGTTCGTTGTTCTTGTAGAATGTTGAACGACTACCCCTAACTAAAATCTATCCACTCAACAAAAATTATTTCAGAGAAATCATACTCCATGGTTCGTTGTTCTTGTAGAATGTTGAACGACTACCCCAACTAAAATCTATCCACTCAACAAAAATTATTTCACACCACAGACTCATCTTGGTCAGGATCGATTTGAAATCTATCATGGTTTCAGAGAAATCATACTCCATGGTTCGTTGTTCTTGTAGAATGTTGAACGACTACCCCAAATAAAATCTATCCACTCAACAAAAATTATTTCACACCACAGACTCATCTTGGTCAGGATCGATTTGAAATCTATCATGGTTTCAGAGAAATCATACTCCATGGTAAGTTGTTCTTGTAGAATGTTGAACGACTACCCCTAACTAAAATCTATCCACTCAACAAAAATTATTTCAGAGAAATCATACTCCATGGTTCGTTGTTCTTGTAGAATGTTGAACGACTACCCCAACTAAAATCTATCCACTCAACAAAAATTATTTCACACCACAGACTCATCTTGGTCAGGATCGATTTGAAATCTAACATGGTTTCAGAGAAATCATACTCCATGGTAAGTTGTTCTTGTAGAATGTTGAACGACTACCCCAACTAAAATCTATCCACTCAACAAAAATTATTTCAGAGAAATCATACTCCATGGTTCGTTGTTCTTGTAGAATGTTGAACGACTACCCCAACTAAAATCTATCCACTCAACAAAAATTATTTCACACCACAGACTCATCTTGGTCGGGATCGATTTGAAATCTATCATGGTTTCAGAGAAATCATACTCCATGGTAAGTTGTTCTTGTAGAATGTTGAACGACTACCCCAACTAAAATCTATCCACTCAACAAAAATTATTTCAGAGAAATCATAGTCCATGGTTCGTTGTTCTTGTAGAATGTTGAACGACTACCCCAACTAAAATCTATCCACTCAACAAAAATTATTCCAGAGAAATCATACTCCATGGTTCGTTGTTCTTGTAGAATGTTGAACGACTACCCCAACTAAAATCTATTCACTCAACAAAAATTATTTCAGAGAAATCATACTCCATGGTTCGTTGTTCTTGTAGAATGTTGAACGACTATCCCAACTAAAATCTATCCACTCAACAAAAATTATTTCACACCACAGACTCATCTTGGTCAGGATCGATTTGAAATCTATCATGGTTTCAGAGAAATCATACTCCATGGTTCGTTGTTCTTGTGGAATGTTGAACGACTACCCCAAATAAAATCTATCCACTCAACAAAAATTATTTCACACCACAGACTCATCTCGGTCAGGATCGATTTGAAATCTATCATGGTTTCAGAGAAATCATACTCCATGGTTCGTTGTTCTTGTAGAATGTTGAACGACTACCCCTAACTAAAATCTATCCACTCAACAAAAATTATTTCACACCACAGACTCATCTTGGTCAGGATCGATTTGAAATCTATCATGGTTTCAGAGAAATCATACTCCATGGTTCGTTGTTCTTGTAGAATGTTGAACGACTACCCCTAACTAAAATCTATCCACTCAACAAAAATTATTTCACAATACAGACTCATCTTGGTCAGGATCGATTTGAAATCTATCATGGTTTCAGAGAAATCATACTCCATGGTTCGTTGTTCTTGTAAAATGTTGAACGACTACCCCAACTAAAATCTATCCACTCAAAAAAAATTATTTCACACCACAGACTCATCTTGGTCAGGATCGATTTGAAATCTATCATGGTTTCAGAGAAATCATACTCCATGGTTCGTTGCTCTTGTAAAATGTTGAACGACTACCCCAACTAAAATCTATCCACTCAACAAAAATTATTTCACACCACAGACTCATTTTGGTCAGGATCGATTTGAAATCTATCATGGTTTCAGAGAAATCATACTCCATGGTAAGTTGTTCTTGTAGAATGTTGAACGACTACCCCTAACTAAAATCTATCCACTCAACAAAAATTATTTCAGAGAAATCATACTCCATGGTTCGTTGTTCTTGTAGAATGTTGAACGACTACCCCAACTAAAATCTATCCACTCAACAAAAATTATTTCACACCATAGACTCATCTTGGTCAGGATCGATTTGAAATCTATCATGGTTTCAGAGAAATCATACTCCATGGTTCGTTGTTCTTGTAAAATGTTGAACGACTACCCCAACTAAAATCTATCCACTCAACAAAAATTATTTCACACCACAGACTCATCTTGGTCAGGATCGATTTGAAATCGATCATGGTTTCAGAGAAATCTTACTCCATGGTTCGTTGTTCTTGTAAAATGTTGAACGACTACCCCTAACTAAAATCTATCCACTCAACAAAAATTATTTCACACCACAGACTCATCTTGGTCAGGATCGATTTGAAATCTATCATGGTTTCAGAGAAATCATACTCCATGGTTCGTTGTTCTTGTAGAATGTTGAACGACTACCCCAACTAAAATCTATCCACTCAACAAAAATTATTTCACACCACAGACTCATCTTGGTCATAATCGATTTGAAATCTATCATGGTTTCAGAGAAATCATACTCCATGGTTCGTTGTTCTTGTAGAATGTTGAACGACTACCCCTAACTAAAATCTATCCACTCAACAAAAATTATTTCACACCACAGACTCATCTTGGTCAGGATCGATTTGAAATCTATCATGGTTTCAGAGAAATCATACTCCATGGTTCGTTGTTCTTGTAAAATGTTGAACGACTACCCCAACTAAAATCTATCCACTCAACAAAAATTATTTCACACCACAGACTCATCTTGGTCAGGATCGATTTGAAATCTATCATGGTTTCAGAGAAATCATACTCCATGGTTCGTTGTTCTTGTAAAATGTTGAACGACTACCCCAACTAAAATCTATCCACTCAACAAAAATTATTTCACACCACAGACTCATCTTGGTCAGGATCGATTTGAAATCTATCATGGTTTCAGAGAAATCATACTCCATGGTTCGTTGTTCTTGTAGAATGTTGAACGACTACCCCTAACTAAAATCTATCCACTCAACAAAAATTATTTCACACCACAGACTCATCTTGGTCAGGATCGATTTGAAATCTATCATGGTTTCAGAGAAATCTTACTCCATGGTTCGTTGTTCTTGTAAAATGTTGAACGACTACCCCAACTAAAATCTATCCACTCAACAAAAATTATTTCACACCACAGACTCATCTTGGTCAGGATCGATTTGAAATCTATCATGGTTTCAGAGAAATCATACTCCATGGTTCGCTGTTCTTGTAGAATGTTGAACGACTACCCCAACTAAAATCTATCCACTTAACAAAAATTATTTCAGAGAGATCATAGTCCATGGTTCGTTGTTCTTGTAGAATGTTGAACGACTACCCCAACTAAAATCTATCCACTCAACAAAAATTATTCCAGAGAAATCATACTCCATGGTTCGTTGTTCTTGTAGAATGTTGAACGACTACCCCAACTAAAATCTATCCACTCAACAAAAATTATTTCAGAGAAATCATACTCCATGGTTCGTTGTTCTTGTAGAATGTTGAACGACTACCCCAACTAAAATCTATCCACTCAACAAAAATTATTTCAGAGAAATCATACTCCATGGTAAGTTGTTCTTGTAGAATGTTGAACGACTACCCCAACTAAAATCTATCCACTCAACAAAAATTATTTCAGAGAAATCATACTCCATGGTTCGTTGTTCTTGTAGAATGTTGAACGACTATCCCAACTAAAATCTATCCACTCAACAAAAATTATTTCACACCACAGACTCATCTTGGTCAGGATCGATTTGAAATCTATCATGGTTTCAGAGAAATCATACTCCATGGTTCGTTGTTCTTGTAGAATGTTGAACGACTACCCCTTACTAAAATCTATCCACTCAACAAAAATTATTTCACACCACAGACTCATCTTGGTCAGGATCGATTTGAAATCTATCATGGTTTCAGAGAAATCATACTCCATGGTTCGTTGTTCTTGTAAAATGTTGAACGACTATCCCAACTAAAATCTATCCACTCAACAAAAATTATTTCACACCACAGACTCATCTTGGTCAGGATCGATTTGAAATCTATCATGGTTTCAGAGAAATCATACTCCATGGTTCGTTGTTCTTGTAGAATGTTGAACGACTACCCCTTACTAAAATCTATCCACTCAACAAAAATTGTTTCACACCACAGACTCATCTTGGTCAGGATCGATTTGAAATCTATCATGGTTTCAGAGAAATCATACTCCATGGTTCGTTGTTCTTGTAGAATGTTGAACGACTACCCCTAACTAAAATCTATCCACTCAACAAAAATTATTTCACACCACAGACTCATCTTGGTCAGGATCGATTTGAAATCTATCATGGTTTCAGAGAAATCATACTCCATGGTAAGTTGTTCTTGTAGAATGTTGAACGACTATCCCAACTAAAATCTATCCACTCAACAAAAATTATTTCAGAGAAATCATACTCCATGGTAAGTTGTTCTTGTAGAATGTTGAACGACTATCCCAACTAAAATCTATCCACTCAACAAAAATTATTTCAGAGAAATCATACTCCATGGTAAGTTGATCTTGTAGAATGTTGAACGACTATCCCAACTAAAATCTATCCACTCAACAAAAATTATTTCACACCACAGACTCATCTTGGTCAGGATCGATTTGAAATCTATCATGGTTTCAGAGAAATCATACTCCATGGTTCGTTGTTCTTGTAAAATGTTGAACGACTACCCCAACTAAAATCTATCCACTCAACAAAAATTATTTCAGAGAAATCATACTCCATGGTAAGTTGATCTTGTAGAATGTTGAACGACTATCCCAACTAAAATCTATCCACTCAACAAAAATTATTTCACACCACAGACTCATCTTGGTCAGGATCGATTTGAAATCTATCATGGTTTCAGAGAAATCATACTCCATGGTTCGTTGTTCTTGTAGAATGTTGAACGACTACCCCTAACTAAAATCTATCCACTCAACAAAAATTATTTCACACCACAGACTCATCTTGGTCAGGATCGATTTGAAATCTATCATGGTTTCAGAGAAATCATAATCCATGGTAAGTTGTTTTTGTAGAATGTTGAACGACTACCCCAACTAAAATCTATTCACTCAACAAAAATTATTTCACACCACAGACTCATCTTGGTCAGGATCGATTTGAAATCTATCATGGTTTCAGAGAAATCATACTCCATGGTTCGTTGTTCTTGTAAAATGTTGAACGACTACCCCAACTAAAATCTATCCACTCAACAAAAATTATTTCAGAGAAATCATACTCCATGGTAAGTTGTTCCTGTAGAATGTTGAACGACTACCCCAACTAAAATCTATCCACTCAACAAAAATTATTACAGAGAAATCATACTCCATGGTTCGTTGTTCTTGTAGAATGTTGAACGACTATCCCAACTAAAATCTATTCACTCAACAAAAATTATTTCACACCACAGACTCATCTTGGTCAGGATCGATTTGAAATCTATCATGGTTTCAGAGAAATCATACTCCATGGTTCGTTGTTCTTGTAAAATGTTGAACGACTACCCCAACTAAAATCTATCCACTCAACAAAAATTATTTCAGAGAAATCATACTCCATGGTAAGTTGTTCCTGTAGAATGTTGAACGACTACCCCAACTAAAATCTATCCACTCAACAAAAATTATTTCACACCACAGACTCATCTTGGTCAGGATCGATTTGAAATCTATCATGGTTTTAGAGAAATCATACTCCATGGTTCGTTGTTCTTGTAGAATGTTGAACGACTATCCCAACTAAAATCTATCCACTCAACAACAATTATTTCACACCACAGACTCATCTTGGTCAGGATCGATTTGAAATCTATCATGGTTTCAGAGAAATCAAACTCCATGGTAAGTTGTTCTTGTAGAATGTTGAACGACTACCCCTAACTAAAATCTATCCACTCAACAAAAATTATTTCACACCACAGACTCATCTTGTTCAGGATCGATTTGAAATCTATCATGGTTTCAGAGAAATCATACTCCATGGTTCGTTGTTCTTGTAGAATGTTGAACGACTACCCCTAACTAAAATCTATCCACTCAACAAAAATTATTTCAGAGAAATCATACTCCATGGTTCGTTGTTCTTGTAGAATGATGAACGACTACCCCAACTAAAATCTATCCACTCAACAAAAATTATTTCACACCACAGACTCATCTTGGTCAGGATCGATTTGAAATCTATCATGGTTTCAGAGAAATCATACTCCATGGTTCGTTGTTCTTGTAGAATGTTGAACGACTACCCCAACTAAAATCTATCCACTCAACAAAAATTATTTCACACCACAGACTCATCTTGGTCAGGATCGATTTGAAATCTATCATGGTTTCAGAGAAATCATACTCAATGGTTCGTTGTTCTTGTAAAATGTTGAACGACTACCCCAACTAAAATCTATCCACTCAAGAAAAATTATTTCACACCACAGACTCATCTTGGTCAGGATCGATTTGAAATCTATCATGGGTGCAGAGAAATCACACTCAATGTTTCGTTGTTCTTGTAGAATGTTGAACGACTACCCCAACTAAAATCTATCCACTCAACAAAAAGTATTTCACACCACAGACTCATCTTGGTCAGGATCGATTTGAAATCTATCATGGTTTCAGAGAAATCATACTCCATGGTAAGTTGTTCTTGTAGAATGTTGAACGACTATCCCAACTAAAATCTATCCACTCAACAAAAATTATTTCAGAGAAATCATACTCCATGGTTCATTGTTCTTGTAGAATGTTGAACGGCTACCCCAACTAAAATCTATCCACTCAACAAAAATTATTTCGCACCACAGACTCATCTTGGTCAGGATCGATTTGAAATCTATCATGGTTTCAGAGAAATCATAATCCATGGTAAGTTGTTCTTGTAGAATGTTGAACGACTACCCCAACTAAAATCTATCCACTCAACAAAAATTATTTCACACCACAGACTCATCTTGGTCAGGATCGATTTGAAATCTATCATGGTTTCAGAGAAATCATAATCCATGGTAAGTTGTTTTTGTAGAATGTTGAACGACTACCCCAACTAAAATCTATCCACTCAAGAAAAATTATTTCACACCACAGACTCATCTTGGTCAGGATCGATTTGAAATCTATCATGGGTGCAGAGAAATCACACTCAATGTTTCGTTGTTCTTGTAGAATGTTGAACGACTACCCCAACTAAAATCTATCCACTCAACAAAAAGTATTTCACACCACAGACTCATCTTGGTCAGGATCGATTTGAAATCTATCATGGTTTCAGAGAAATCATAGTCCATGGTAAGTTGTTCTTGTACAATGTTGAACGACTATCCCAACTAAAATCTATCCACTCAACAAAAATTATTTCAGAGAAATCATACTCCATGGTTCATTGTTCTTGTAGAATGTTGAACGGCTACCCCAACTAAAATCTATCCACTCAACAAAAATTATTTCGCACCACAGACTCATCTTGGTCAGGATCGATTTGAAATCTATCATGGTTTCAGAGAAATCATAGTCCATGGTAAGTTGTTCTTGTAGAATGTTGAACGACTACCCCAACTAAAATCTATCCACTCAACAAAAATTATTTCACACCACAGACTCATCTTGGTCAGGATCGATTTGAAATCTATCATGGTTTCAGAGAAATCATACTCCATGGTTCGTTGTTCTTGTAAAACGTTGAACGACTACCCCAACTAAAATCTATCCACTCAACAAAAATTATTTCACACCACAGACTCATCTTGGTCAGGATCGATTTGAAATCTATCATGGTTTCAGAGAAATCATAGTCCATGGTAAGTTGTTTTTGTAGAATGTTGAACGACTACCCCAACTAAAATCTATCCACTCAAGAAAAATTATTTCACACCACAGACTCATCTTGGTCAGGATCGATTTGAAATCTATCATGGGTGCAGAGAAATCACACTCAATGTGTCGTTGTTCTTGTAGAATGTTGAACGACTACCCCAACTAAAATCTATCCACTCAACAAAAAGTATTTCACACCACAGACTCATCTTGGTCAGGATCGATTTGAAATCTATCATGGTTTCAGAGAAATCATAGTCCATGGTAAGTTGTTCTTGTACAATGTTGAACGACTATCCCAACTAAAATCTATCCACTCAACAAAAATTATTTCAGAGAAATCATACTCCATGGTTCATTGTTCTTGTAGAATGTTGAACGGCTACCCCAACTAAAATCTATCCACTCAACAAAAATTATTTCGCACCACAGACTCATCTTGGTCAGGATCGATTTGAAATCTATCATGGTTTCAGAGAAATCATAGTCCATGGTAAGTTGTTCTTGTAGAATGTTGAACGACTACCCCAACTAAAATCTATCCACTCAACAAAAATTATTTCACACCACAGACTCATCTTGGTCAGGATCGATTTGAAATCTATCATGGTTTCAGAGAAATCATAATCCATGGTAAGTTGTTTTTGTAGAATGTTGAACGACTACCCCAACTAAAATCTATCCACTCAAGAAAAATTATTTCACACCACAGACTCATCTTGGTCAGGATCGATTTGAAATCTATCATGGGTGCAGAGAAATCACACTCAATGTTTCGTTGTTCTTGTAGAATGTTGAACGACTACCCCAACTAAAATCTATCCACTCAACAAAAAGTATTTCACACCACAGACTCATCTTGGTCAGGATCGATTTGAAATCTATCATGGTTTCAGAGAAATCATAATCCATGGTAAGTTGTTTTTGTAGAATGTTGAACGACTACCCCAACTAAAATCTATCCACTCAAGAAAAATTATTTCACACCACAGACTCATCTTGGTCAGGATCGATTTGAAATCTATCATGGGTGCAGAGAAATCACACTCAATGTTTCGTTGTTCTTGTAGAATGTTGAACGACTACCCCAACTAAAATCTATCCACTCAACAAAAAGTATTTCACACCACAGACTCATCTTGGTCAGGATCGATTTGAAATCTATCATGGTTTCAGAGAAATCATAGTCCATGGTAAGTTGTTCTTGTACAATGTTGAACGACTATCCCAACTAAAATCTATCCACTCAACAAAAATTATTTCAGAGAAATCATACTCCATGGTTCATTGTTCTTGTAGAATGTTGAACGGCTACCCCAACTAAAATCTATCCACTCAACAAAAATTATTTCGCACCACAGACTCATCTTGGTCAGGATCGATTTGAAATCTATCATGGTTTCAGAGAAATCATAGTCCATGGTAAGTTGTTCTTGTAGAATGTTGAACGACTACCCCAACTAAAATCTATCCACTCAACAAAAATTATTTCACACCACAGACTCATCTTGGTCAGGATCGATTTGAAATCTATCATGGTTTCAGAGAAATCATACTCCATGGTTCGTTGTTCTTGTAAAACGTTGAACGACTACCCCAACTAAAATCTATCCACTCAACAAAAATTATTTCACACCACAGACTCATCTTGGTCAGGATCGATTTGAAATCTATCATGGTTTCAGAGAAATCATACTCCATGGTAAGTTGTTCTTGTAGAATGTTGAACGACTACCCCAACTAAAATCTATCCACTCAACAAAAATTATTTCACACCACAGACTCATCTTGGTCAGGATCGATTTGAAATCTATCATGGTTTCAGAGAAATCCTACTCCATGGTTCGTTGTTCTTGTAAAATGTTGAACGACTACCCCAACTAAAATCTATATACTCAACAAAAATTATTTCGCACCACAGACTCATCTTGGTCAGGATCGATTTGAAATCTATCATGGTTTCAGAGAAATCATACTCCATGGTAAGCTGTTCTTGTAGAATGTTGAACGACTACCAAAACTAAAATCTATCCACTCAACAAAAATTATTTCACACCACAGACTCATCTTGGTCAGGATCGATTTGAAATCTATCATGGTTTCAGAGAAATCATACTCCATGGTAAGTTGTTCTTGTAGAATGTTGAACGACTACCCCAACTAAAATCTATCCACTCAACAAAAATTATTTCACACCACAGACTCATCTTGGTCAGGATCGATTTGAAATCTATCATGGTTTCAGAGAAATCATACTCCATGGTTCGTTGTTCTTGTAAAATGTTGAACGACTACCCCAACTAAAATCTATCCACTCAACAAAAATTATTTCAGAGAAATCATACTCCATGGTAAGTTGTTCTTGTAGAATGTTGAACGACTACCCCAACTAAAATCTATCCACTCAACAAAAATTATTTCACACCACAGACTGATCTTGGTCAGGATCGATTTGAAATCTATCGTGGTTTCAGAGAAATCATAATCCATGGTAAGTTGTTCTTGTAGAATGTTGAACGACTACCCCAACTAAAATCTATCCTCTCAACAAAAATTATTTCACACCACAGACTCATCTTGGTCAGGATCGATTTGAAATCTATCATGGTTTCAGAGAAATCATACTCCATGGTAAGTTGTTCTTGTAGAATGTTGAACGACTACCCCAACTAAAATCTATCCACTCAACAAAAAGTATTTCACACCACAGACTCATCTTGGTCAGGATCGATTTGAAATCTATCATGGTTTCAGAGAAATCATAGTCCATGGTAAGTTGTTCTTGTAGAATGTTGAACGACTACCCCTAACTAAAATCTATCCACTCAACAAAAATTATTTCAGAGAAATCATACTCCGTGGTTCGTTGTTCTTTTAGAATGTTGAACGGCTACCCCAACTAAAATCTATCCACTCAACAAAAATTATTTCGCACCACAGACTCATCTTGGTCAGGATCGATTTGAAATCTATCATGGTTTCAGAGAAATCATAGTCCATGGTAAGTTGTTCTTGTAGAATGTTGAACGACTACCCCAACTAAAATCTATCCACTCAACAAAAATTAATTCACACCACAGACTCATCTTGGTCAGGATCGATTTGAAATCTATCATGGTTTCAGAGAAATCATACTCCATGGTTCGTTGTTCTTGTAGAATGTTGAACGACTATCCCAACTAAAACTATCCACTCAACAAAAATTATTTCAGAGAAATCATACTCCATGGTAAGTTGTTCTTGTAGAATGTTGAACGACTACCCCAACTAAAATCTATCCACTCAACAAAAATTATTTCACACCACAGACTCATCTTGGTCAGGATCGATTTGAAATCTATCATGGTTGCAGAGAAATCATACTCCATGGTAAGTTGTTCTTGTAGAATGTTGAACGACTACCCCAACTAAAATCTATCCACTCAACAAAAATTATTTCAGAGAAATCATACTAGATGGTTCGTTGTTCTTGTAGAATGTTGAACGAATATCCCAACTAAAATCTATCCACTCAACAAAAATTATTTCAGAGAAATCATACTCCATGGTTCGTTGTTCTTGTAGAATGTTGAACGACTATCCCAACTAAAATCTATCCACTCAACAAAAATTATTTCAGAGAAATCATACTCCATGGTAAGTTGTTCTTGTAGAATGTTGAACGACTACCCCAACTAAAATCTATCCACTCAACAAAAATTATTTCACACCACAGACTCATCTTGGTCAGGATCGATTTGAAATCTATCATGGTTGCAGAGAAATCATACTCCATGGTAAGTTGTTCTTGTAGAATGTTGAACGACTACCCCAACTAAAATCTATCCACTCAACAAAAATTATTTCACACCACAGACTCATCTTGGTCAGGATCGATTTGAAATCTATCATGGTTTCAGAGAAATCATACTCCATATCTCGTTGTTTTTGTAAAATGTTGAACGACTATCCCAACTAAAATCTATCCACTCAACAAAAATTATTTCAGAGAAATCATACTCCATGGTTCGTTGCTCTTGTAGAATGTTGAACGACTACCCCAACTAAAATCTATCCACTCAACAAAAATTATTTCACACCACAGACTCATCTTGGTCAGGATCGATTTCAAATCTATCATGGTTTCAGAGAAATCATACTCCATGGTTCGTTGTTCTTGTAAAATGTTGAACGACTACCCCAAATAAAATCTATCCACTCAACAAAAATTATTTCACACCACAGACTCATCTTGGTCAGGATCGATTTGAAATCTATCATGGTTTCAGAGAAACCATAGTCCATGGTAAGTTGTTCTTGTAGAATGTTGAACGACTACCCCAACTAAAATCTATCCACTCAACAAAAATTATTTCGCACCACAGACTCATCTTGGTCAGGATCGATTTGAAATCTATCATGGTTTCAGAGAAATCATACTCCATGGTAAGTTGTTCTTGTAGAATGTTGAACGACTATCCCAACTAAAATCTATCCACTCAACAAAAATTATTTCAGAGAAATCATACTCCATGGTAAGTTGTTCTTGTAGAATGTTGAACGACTACCCCAACTAAGATCTATCCACTCAACAAAAATTATTTCACACCACAGACTCATCTTGGTCAGGATCGATTTGAAATCTATCATGGTTTCAGAGAAACCATAGTATATGGTAAGTTGTTCTTGTAGAATGTTGAACGACTACCCCAACTAAAATCTATCCACTCAACAAAAATTATTTCACACCACAGACTCATCTTGGTCAGGATCGATTTGAAATCTATCATGGTTTCAGAGAAACCATAGTATATGGTAAGTTGTTCTTGTAGAATGTTGAACGACTACCCCAACTAAAATCTATCCACTCAACAAAAATTATTTCACACCACAGACTCATCTTGGTCAGGATCGATTTGAAATCTATCATGGTTTCAGAGAAATCATAATCCATGGTAAGTTGTTCTTGTAGAATGTTGAACGACTACCCCAACTAAAATCTATCCACTCAAGAAAAATTATTTCACACCACAGACTCATCTTGGTCAGGATCGATTTGAAATCTATCATGGTTGCAGAGAAATCACACTCAATGGTTCGTTGTTCTTGTAGAATGTTGAACGATTACCCCAACTAAAATCTATCCACTCAACAAAAAGTATTTCACACCACAGACTCATCTTGGTCAGGATCGATTTGAAATCTATCATGGTTTCAGAGAAATCATACTCCATGGTAAGTTGTTCTTGTACAATGTTGAACGACTATCCCAACTAAAATCTATCCACTCAACAAAAATTATTTCAGAGAAATCATACTCCATGGTTCATTGTTCTTGTAGAATGTTGAACGGCTACCCCAACTAAAATCTATCCACTCAACAAAAATTATTTCGCACCACAGACTCATCTTGGTCAGGATCGATTTGAAATCTATCATGGTTTCAGAGAACTCATAGTCCATGGTAAGTTGTTCTTGTAGAATGTTGAACGACTACCCCAACTAAAATCTATCCACTCAACAAAAATTATTTCACACCACAGACTCATCTTGGTCAGGATCGATTTGAAATCTATCATGGTTTCAGAGAAATCATACTCCATGGTTTGTTGTTCTTGTAAAACGTTGAACGACTACCCCAACTAAAATCTATCCACTCAACAAAAATTATTTCACACCACAGACTCATCTTGGTCAAGATCGATTTGAAATCTATCATGGTTTCAGAGAAATCATAGTCCATGGTAAGTTGTTCTTGTAGAATGTTGAACGACTACCCCAACTAAAATCTATCCACTCAACAAAAATTATTTCACACCACAGACTCATCTTGGTCAGGATCGATTTGAAATCTATCATGGTTTCAGAGAAATCATACTCCATGGTTCGTTGTTCTTGTAGAATGTTGAACGACTATCCCAACTAAAACTATCCACTCAACAAAAATTATTTCAGAGAAATCATACTCCATGGTAAGTTGTTCTTGTAGAATGTTGAACGACTACCCCAACTAAAATCTATCCACTCAACAAAAATTATTTCACACCACAGACTCATCTTGGTCAGGATCGATTTGAAATCTATCATGGTTGCAGAGAAATCATACTCCATGGTAAGTTGTTCTTGTAGAATGTTGAACGACTACCCCAACTAAAATCAATCCACTCAACAAAAATTATTTCAGAGAAATCATACTAGATGGTTCGTTGTTCTTGTAGAATGTTGAACGACTATCCCAACTAAAATCTATCCACTCAACAAAAATTATTTCAGAGAAATCATACTCCATGGTTCGTTGTTCTTGTAGAATGCTGAACGACTATCCCAACTAAAATCTATCCACTCAACAAAAATTATTTCAGAGAAATCATACTCCATGGTAAGGTGTTCTTGTAGAATGTTGAACGACTACCCCAACTAAAATCTATCCACTCAACAAAAATTATTTCGCACCACAGACTCATCTTGGTCAGGATCGATTTGAAATCTATCATGGTTTCAGAGAAACCATAGTATATGGTAAGTTGTTCTTGTAGAATGTTGAACGACTACCCCAACTAAAATCTATCCACTCAACAAAAATTATTTCACACCACAGACTCATCTTGGTCAGGATCGATTTGAAATCTATCATGGTTTCAGAGAAATCATAATCCATGGTAAGTTGTTCTTGTAGAATGTTGAACGACTACCCCAACTAAAATCTATCCACTCAACAAAAATTATTTCAGAGAAATCATACTAGATGGTTCGTTGTTCTTGTAGAATGTTGAACGACTATCCCAACTAAAATCTATCCACTCAACAAAAATTATTTCAGAGAAATCATACTCCATGGTAAGTTGTTCTTGTAGAATGTTGAACGACTACCCCAACTAAGATCTATCCACTCAACAAAAATTATTTCACACCACAGACTCATCTTGGTCAGGATCGATTTGAAATCTATCATGGTTTCAGAGAAACCATAGTATATGGTAAGTTGTTCTTGTAGAATGTTGAACGACTACCCCAACTAAAATCTATCCACTCAACAAAAATTATTTCACACCACAGACTCATCTTGGTCAGGATCGATTTGAAATCTATCATGGTTTCAGAGAAATCATAATCCATGGTAAGTTGTTCTTGTAGAATGTTGAACGACTACCCCAACTAAAATCTATCCACTCAAGAAAAATTATTTCACACCACAGACTCATCTTGGTCAGGATCGATTTGAAATCTATCATGGTTGCAGAGAAATCACACTCAATGGTTCGTTGTTCTTGTAGAATGTTGAACGATTACCCCAACTAAAATCTATCCACTCAACAAAAAGTATTTCACACCACAGACTCATCTTGGTCAGGATCGATTTGAAATCTATCATGGTTTCAGAGAAATCATAGTCCATGGTAAGTTGTTCTTGTACAATGTTGAACGACTATCCCAACTAAAATCTATCCACTCAACAAAAATTATTTCAGAGAAATCATACTCCATGGTTCATTGTTCTTGTAGAATGTTGAACGGCTACCCCAACTAAAATCTATCCACTCAACAAAAATTATTTCGCACCACAGACTCATCTTGGTCAGGATCGATTTGAAATCTATCATGGTTTCAGAGAAATCATAGTCCATGGTAAGTTGTTCTTGTAGAATGTTGAACGACTACCCCAACTAAAATCTATCCACTCAACAAAAATTATTTCACACCACAGACTCATCTTGGTCAGGATCGATTTGAAATCTATCATGGTTTCAGAGAAATCATACTCCATGGTTCGTTGTTCTTGTAAAACGTTGAACGACTACCCCAACTAAAATCTATCCACTCAACAAAAATTATTTCACACCACAGACTCATCTTGGTCAGGATCGATTTGAAATCTATCATGGTTTCAGAGAAATCATAGTCCATGGTAAGTTGTTTTTGTAGAATGTTGAACGACTACCCCAACTAAAATCTATCCACTCAACAAAAATTATTTCACACCACAGACTCATCTTGGTCAGGATCGATTTGAAATCTATCATGGTTTCAGAGAAATCATACTCCATGGTTCGTTGTTCTTGTAGAATGTTGAACGACTATCCCAACTAAAACTATCCACTCAACAAAAATTATTTCAGAGAAATCATACTCCATGGTAAGTTGTTCTTGTAGAATGTTGAACGACTACCCCAACTAAAATCTATCCACTCAACAAAAATTATTTCACACCACAGACTCATCTTGGTCAGGATCGATTTGAAATCTATCATGGTTGCAGAGAAATCATACTCCATGGTAAGTTGTTCTTGTAGAATGTTGAACGACTATCCCAACTAAAATCTATCCACTCAACAAAAATTATTTCAGAGAAATCATACTCCATGGTTCGTTGTTCTTGTAGAATGTTGAACGACTACCCCAACTAAAATCTATCCACTCAACAAAAATTATTTCACACCACAGACTCATCTTGGTCAGGATCGATTTCTAATCTATCATTGTTTCAGAGAAATCATACTCCATGGTTCGTTGTTCTTGTAAAATGTTGAACGACTACCCCAAATAAAATCTATCCACTCAACAAAAATTATTTCACACCACAGACTCATCTTGGTCAGGATCGATTTGAAATCTATCATGGTTTCAGAGAAACCATAGTCCATGGTAAGTTGTTCTTGTAGAATGTTGAACGACTACCCCAACTAAAATCTATCCACTCAACAAAAATTATTTCGCACCACAGACTCATCTTGGTCAGGATCGATTTGAAATCTATCATGGTTTCAGAGAAATCATACTCCATGGTAAGTTGTTCTTGTAGAATGTTGAACGACTATCCCAACTAAAATCTATCCACTCAACAAAAATTATTTCAGAGAAATCATACTCCATGGTAAGTTGTTCTTGTAGAATGTTGAACGACTACCCCAACTAAGATCTATCCACTCAACAAAAATTATTTCACACCACAGACTCATCTTGGTCAGGATCGATTTGAAATCTATCATGGTTTCAGAGAAACCATAGTATATGGTAAGTTGTTCTTGTAGAATGTTGAACGACTACCCCAACTAAAATCTATCCACTCAACAAAAATTATTTCACACCACAGACTCATCTTGGTCAGGATCGATTTGAAATCTATCATGGTTTCAGAGAAATCATAATCCATGGTAAGTTGTTCTTGTAGAATGTTGAACGACTACCCCAACTAAAATCTATCCACTCAAGAAAAATTATTTCACACCACAGACTCATCTTGGTCAGGATCGATTTGAAATCTATCATGGTTGCAGAGAAATCACACTCAACGGTTCGTTGTTCTTGTAGAATGTTGAACGATTACCCCAACTAAAATCTATCCACTCAACAAAAAGTATTTCACACCACAGACTAATCTTGGTCAGGATCGATTTGAAATCTATCATGGTTTCAGAGAAATCATAGTCCATGGTAAGTTGTTCTTGTAGAATGTTGAACGACTACCCCAACTAAAATCTATCCACTCAACAAAAATTATTTCAGAGAAATCATACTAGATGGTTCGTTGTTCTTGTAGAATGTTGAACGACTATCCCAACTAAAATCTATCCACTCAACAAAAATTATTTCAGAGAAATCATACTCCATGGTTCGTTGTTCTTGTAGAATGTTGAACGACTATCCCAACTAAAATCTATCCACTCAACAAAAATTATTTCAGAGAAATCATACTCCATGGTAAGGTGTTCTTGTAGAATGTTGAACGACTACCCCAACTAAAATCTATCCACTCAACAAAAATTATTTCACACCACAGACTCATCTTGGTCAGGATCGATTTGAAATCTATCATGGTTGCAGAGAAATCATACTCCATGGTAAGTTGTTCTTGTAGAATGTTGAACGACTACCCCAACTAAAATCTATCCACTCAACAAAAATTATTTCACACCACAGACTCATCTTGGTCAGGATCGATTTGAAATCTATCATGGTTGCAGAGAAATCATACTCCATGGCTCGTTGTTCCTGTAAAATGTTGAACGACTATCCCAACTAAAATCTATCCACTCAATCATGGTTTCAGAGAAATCATACTCCATGGTTCGTTGTTCTTGTAGAATGTTGAACGACTACCCCAACTAAAATCTATCCACTCAACAAAAATTATTTCACACCACAGACTCATCTTGGTCAGGATCGATTTCAAATCTATCATGGTTTCAGAGAAATCATACTCCATGGTTCGTTGTTCTTGTAAAATGTTGAACGACTACCCCAACTAAAATCTATGCACTCAACAAAAATTATTTCACACCACAGACTCATCTTGGTCAGGATCGATTTGAAATCTATCATGGTTTCAGAGAAATCATACTCCATGGTTCGTTGTTCTTGTAAAACGTTGAACGACTACCCCAACTAAAATCTATCCACTCAACAAAAATTATTTCACACCACAGACTCATCTTGGTCAGGATCGATTTGAAATCTATCATGGTTTCAGAGAAATCATAGTCCATGGTAAGTTGTTCTTGTAGAATGTTGAACGACTACCCCAACTAAAATCTATCCACTCAACAAAAATTATTTCACACCACAGACTCATCTTGGTCAGGATCGATTTGAAATCTATCATGGTTTCAGAGAAATCATACTCCATGGTTCGTTGTTCTTGTAGAATGTTGAACGAATATCCCAACTAAAACTATCCACTCAACAAAAATTATTTCAGAGAAATCATACTCCATGGTAAGTTGTTCTTGTAGAATGTTGAACGACTACCCCAACTAAAATCTATCCACTCAACAAAAATTATTTCACACCACAGACTCATCTTGGTCAGGATCGATTTGAAATCTATCATGGTTGCAGAGAAATCATACTCCATGGTAAGTTGTTCTTGTAGAATGTTGAACGACTACCCCAACTAAAATCTATCCACTCAACAAAAATTATTTCAGAGAAATCATACTAGATGGTTCGTTGTTCTTGTAGAATGTTGAACGACTATCCCAACTAAAATCTATCCACTCAACAAAAATTATTTCAGAGAAATCATACTCCATGGTTCGTTGTTCTTGTAGAATGTTGAACGACTATCCCAACTAAAATCTATCCACTCAACAAAAATTATTTCAGAGAAATCATACTCCATGGTAAGGTGTTCTTGTAGAATGTTGAACGACTACCCCAACTAAAATCTATCCACTCAACAAAAATTATTTCACACCACAGACTCATCTTGGTCAGGATCGATTTGAAATCTATCATGGTTGCAGAGAAATCATACTCCATGGTAAGTTGTTCTTGTAGAATGTTGAACGACTACCCCAACTAAAATCTATCCACTCAACAAAAATTATTTCACACCACAGACTCATCTTGGTCAGGATCGATTTGGAATCTATCATGGTTTCAAAGAAATCATACTCCATGGCTCGTTGTTCCTGTAAAATGTTGAACGACTATCCCAACTAAAATCTATCCACTCAACAAAAATTATTTCACACCACAGACTCATCTTGGTCAGGATCGATTTGAAATCTATCATGGTTTCAGAGAAACCATAGTCCATGGTAAGTTGTTCTTGTAGAATGTTGAACGACTACCCCAACTAAAATCTATCCACTCAACAAAAATTATTTCACACCACAGACTCATCTTGGTCAGGATCGATTTCAAATCTATCATGGTTTCAGAGAAATCATACTCCATGGTTCGTTGTTCTTGTAAAATGTTGAACGACTACCCCAACTAAAATCTATCCACTCAACAAAAATTATTTCACACCACAGACTCATCTTGGTCAGGATCGATTTGAAATCTATCATGGTTTCAGAGAAACCATAGTCCATGGTAAGTTGTTCTTGTAGAATGTTGAACGACTACCCCAACTAAAATCTATCCACTCAACAAAAATTATTTCGCACCACAGACTCATCTTGGTCAGGATCGATTTGAAATCTATCATGGTTTCAGAGAAATCATACTCCATGGTAAGTTGTTCTTGTAGAATGTTGAACGACTATCCCAACTAAAATCTATCCACTCAACAAAAATTGTTCAGAGAAATCATACTCCATGGTTCGTTGTTCTTGTAGAATGTTGAACGACTACCCCAACTAAAATCTATCCACTCAACAAAAATTATTTCACACCACAGACTCATCTTGGTCAGGATCGATTTGAAATCTATCATGGTTTCAGAGAAACCATAGTCCATGGTAAGTTGTTCTTGTAGAATGTTGAACGACTACCCCAACTAAAATCTATCCACTCAACAAAAATTATTTCACACCACAGACTCATCTTGGTCAGGATCGATTTGAAATCTATCATGGTTTCAGAGAAATCATAATCCATGGTAAGTTGTTCTTGTAGAATGTTGAACGACTACCCCAACTAAAATCTATCCACTCAAGAAAAATTATTTCTCACCACAGACTCATCTTGGTCAGGATCGATTTGAAATCTATCATGGTTGCAGAGAAATCACACTCAATGGTTCGTTGTTCTTGTAGAATGTTGAACGATTACCCCAACTAAAATCTATCCACTCAACAAAAAGTATTTCACACCACAGACTCATCTTGGTCAGGATCGATTTGAAATCTATCATGGTTTCAGAGAAATCATAGTCCATGGTAAGTTGTTCTTGTACAATGTTGAACGACTATCCCAACTAAAATCTATCCACTCAACAAAAATTATTTCAGAGAAATCATACTCCATGGTTCATTGTTCTTGTAGAATGTTGAACAGCTACCCCAACTAAAATCTATCCACTCAACAAAAATTATTTCGCACCACAGACTCATCTTGGTCAGGATCGATTTGAAATCTATCATGGTTTCAGAGAAATCATAGTCCATGGTAAGTTGTTCTTGTAGAATGTTGAACGACTACCCCAACTAAAATCTATCCACTCAACAAAAATTATTTCACACCACAGACTCATCTTGGTCAGGATCGATTTGAAATCTATCATGGTTTCAGAGAAATCATACTCCATGGTAAGTTGTTCTTGTAGAATGTTGAACGACTACCCCAACTAAAATCTATCCACTCAACAAAAATTATTTCACACCACAGACTCATCTTGGTCAGGATCGATTTGAAATCTATCATGGTTTCAGAGAAATCATACTCCATGGTTCGTTGTTCTTGTAGAATGTTGAACGACTATCCCAACTAAAACTATCCACTCAACAAAAATTATTTCAGAGAAATCATACTCCATGGTAAGTTGTTCTTGTAGAATGTTGAACGACTACCCCAACTAAAATCTATCCACTCAACAAAAATTATTTCACACCACAGACTCATCTTGGTCAGGATCGATTTGAAATCTATCATGGTTGCAGAGAAATCATACTCCATGGTAAGTTGTTCTTGTAGAATGTTGAACGACTACCCCAACTAAAATCTATCCACTCAACAAAAATTATTTCAGAGAAATCATACTAGATGGTTCGTTGTTCTTGTAGAATGTTGAACGACTATCCCAACTAAAATCTATCCACTCAACAAAAATTATTTCAGAGAAATCATACTCCATGGTTCGTTGTTCTTGTAGAATGTTGAACGACTATCCCAACTAAAATCTATCCACTCAACAAAAATTATTTCACACCACAGACTCATCTTGGTCAGGATCGATTTGAAATCTATCATGGTTGCAGAGAAATCATACTCCATGGTAAGTTGTTCTTGTAGAATGTTGAACGACTACCCCAACTAAAATCTATCCACTCAACAAAAATTATTTCACACCACAGACTCATCTTGGTCAGGATCGATTTGAAATCTATCATGGTTTCAGAGAAATCATACTCCATGGCTCGTTGTTCCTGTAAAATGTTGAACGACTATCCCAACTAAAATCTATCCACTCAACAAAAATTATTTCAGAGAAATCATACTCCATGGTTCGTTGTTCTTGTAGAATGTTGAACGACTACCCCAACTAAAATCTATCCACTCAACAAAAATTATTTCACACCACAGACTCATCTTGGTCAGGATCGATTTGAAATCTATCATGGTTTCAGAGAAATCATACTCCATGGTTCGTTGTTCTTGTAAAATGTTGAACGACTACCCCAACTAAAATCTATCCACTCAACAAAAATTATTTCACACCACAGACTCATCTTGGTCAGGATCGATTTGAAATCTATCATGGTTTCAGAGAAACCATAGTCCATGGTAAGTTGTTCTTGTAGAATGTTGAACGACTACCCCAACTAAAATCTATCCACTCAACAAAAATTATTTCGCACCACAGACTCATCTTGGTCAGGCTCGATTTGAAATCTATCATGGTTTCAGAGAAATCATACTCCATGGTAAGTTGTTCTTGTAGAATGTTGAACGACTATCCCAACTAAAATCTATCCACTCAACAAAAATTGTTTCAGAGAAATCATACTCCATGGTAAGTTGTTCTTGTAGAATGTTGAACGACTACCCCAACTAAAATCTATCCACTCAACAAAAATTATTTCACACCACAGACTCATCTTGGTCAGGATCGATTTGAAATCTATCATGGTTTCAGAGAAACCATAGTCCATGGTAAGTTGTTCTTGTAGAATGTTGAACGACTACCCCAACTAAAATCTATCCACTCAACAAAAATTATTTCACACCACAGACTCATCTTGGTCAGGATCGATTTGAAATCTATCATGATTTCAGAGAAATCATAATCCATGGTAAGTTGTTCTTGTAGAATGTTGAACGACTACCCCAACTAAAATCTATCCACTCAACAAAAATTATTTCAGAGAAATCATACTAGATGGTTCGTTGTTCTTGTAGAATGTTGAACGACTATCCCAACTAAAATCTATCCACTCAACAAAAATTATTTCAGAGAAATCATACTCCATGGTAAGTTGTTCTTGTAGAATGTTGAACGACTACCCCAACTAAGATCTATCCACTCAACAAAAATTATTTCACACCACAGACTCATCTTGGTCAGGATCGATTTGAAATCTATCATGGTTTCAGAGAAATCATACTCCATGGTAAGTTGTTCTTGTAGAATGTTGAACGACTACCCCAACTAAAATCTATCCACTCAACAAAAATTATTTCACACCACAGACTCATCTTGGTCAGGATCGATTTGAAATCTATCATGGTTTCAGAGAAATCATACTCCATGGTAAGCTGTTCTTGTAGAATGTTGAACGACTACCCCAACTAAAATCTATCCACTCAACAAAAATTATTTCACACCACAGACTCATCTTGGTCAGGATCGATTTGAAATCTATCATGGTTTCAGAGAAATCATACTCCATGGTTCGTTGTTCTTGTAGAATGTTGAACGACTACCCCAACTAAAATCTATCCACTCAACAAAAATTATTTCACACCACAGACTCATCTTGGTCAGGATCGATTTGAAATCTATCATGGTTTCAGAGAAATCATACTCCATGGTAAGTTGTTCTTGTAGAATGTTGAACGACTACCCCAACTAAAATCTATCCACTCAACAAAAATTATTTCACACCACAGACTCATCTTGGTCAGGATCGATTTGAAATCTATCATGGTTTCAGAGAAATCATACTCCATGGTTCGTTGTTCTTGTAAAATGTTGAACGACTACCCCAACTAAAATCTATCCACTCAACAAAAATTATTTCAGAGAAATCATACTCCATGGTAAGTTGTTCTTGTAGAATGTTGAACGACTACCCCAACTAAAATCTATCCACTCAACAAAAATTATTTCACACCACAGACTGATCTTGGTCAGGATCGATTTGAAATCTATCGTGGTTTCAGAGAAATCATAATCCATGATAAGTTGTTCTTGTAGAATGTTGAACGACTACCCCAACTAAAATCTATCCACTCAACAAAAATTATTTCACACCACAGACTCATCTTGGTCAGGATCGATTTGAAATCTATCATGGTTTCAGAGAAATCATACTCCATGGTAAGTTGTTCTTGTAGAATGTTGAACGACTACCCCAACTAAAATCTATTCACTCAACAAAAAGTATTTCACACCACAGACTCATCTTGGTCAGGATCGATTTGAAATCTATCATGGTTTCAGAGAAATCATAGTCCATGTTAAGTTGTTCTTGTAGAATGTTGAACGACTACCCCTAACTAAAATCTATCCACTCAACAAAAATTATTTCAGAGAAATCATACTCCATGGTTCGTTGTTCTTGTAGATTGTTGAACGACTATCCCAACTAAAATCTATCCACTCAACAAAAATTATTTCAGAGAAATCATACTCCATGGTAAGTTGTTCTTGTAGATTGTTGAACGACTATCCCAACTAAAATCTATCCACTCAACAAAAATTATTTCAGAGAAATCATACTCCATGGTTCGTTGTTCTTGTAGATTGTTGAACGACTATCCCAACTAAAATCTATCCACTCAACAAAAATTATTTCAGAGAAATCATACTCCATGGTAAGTTGTTCTTGTAGAATGTTGAACGACTACCCCAACTAAAATCTATCCACTCAACAAAAATTATTTCACACCACAGACTCATCTTGGTCAGGATCGATTTGAAATCTATCATGGTTGCAGAGAAATCATACTCCATGGTAAGTTGTTCTTGTAGAATGTTGAACGACTACCCCAACTAAAATCTATCCACTCAACAAAAATTATTTCACACCACAGACTCATCTTGGTCAGGATCGATTGGAAATCTATCATGGTTTCAGAGAAATCATACTCCATGGCTCGTTGTTCTTGTAAAATGTTGAACGACTATCCCAACTAAAATCTATCCACTCAACAAAAATTATTTCAGAGAAATCATACTCCATGGTTCGTTGTTCTTGTAGAATGTTGAACGACTACCCCAACTAAAATCTATCCACTCAACAAAAATTATTTCACACCACAGACTCATCTTGGTCAGGATCGATTTCAAATCTATCATGGTTTCAGAGAAATCATACTCCATGGTTCGTTGTTCTTGTAAAATGTTGAACGACTACCCCAACTAAAATCTATCCACTCAACAAAAATTATTTCACACCACAGACTCATCTTGGTCAGGATCGATTTGAAATCTATCATGGTTTCAGAGAAACCATAGTCCATGGTAAGTTGTTCTTGTAGAATGTTGAACGACTACCCCAACTAAAATCTATCCACTCAACAAAAATTATTTCACACCACAGACTCATCTTGGTCAGGATCGATTTGAAATCTATCATGGTTTCAGAGAACTCATACTCCATGGTAAGTTGTTCTTGTAGAATGTTGAACGACTATCCCAACTAAAATCTATCCACTCAACAAAAATTATTTCAGTGAAATCATACTCCATGGTAAGTTGTTCTTGTAGAATGTTGAACGACTATCCCAACTAAAATCTATCCACTCAACAAAAATTATTTCAGAGAAATCATACTCCATGGTTCGTTGTTCTTGTAGAATGTTGAACGACTATCCCAACTAAAATCTATCCACTCAACAAAAATTATTTCACACCACAGACTCATCTTGGTCAGGATCGATTTGAAATCTATCATGGTTTCAGAGAAATCATAGTCCATGGTAAGTTGTTCTTGTAGAATTTGAACGACTATCCCAACTAAAATCTATCCACTCAACAAAAATTATTTCAGAGAAATCATATTCCATGGTTCGTTGTTCTTGTAGAATGTTGAACGACTACCCCAACTAAAATCTATCCACTCAACAAAAAGTATTTCACACCACAGACTCATCTTGGTCAGGATCGATTTGAAATCTATCATGGTTGCAGAGAAATCACACTCAATGGTTCGTTGTTCTTGTAGAATGTTGAACGACTACCCCAACTAAAATATATCCACTCAACAAAAAGTATTTCACACCACAGACTCATCTTGGTCAGGATCGATTTGAAATCTATCATGGTTTCAGAGAAATCATAGTCCATGGTAAGTTGTTCTTGTACAATGTTGAACGACTATCCCAACTAAAATCTATCCACTCAACAAAAATTATTTCAGAGAAATCATACTCCATGGTTCATTGTTCTTGTAGAATGTTGAACGGCTACCCCAACTAAAATCTATCCACTCAACAAAAATTATTTCGCACCACAGACTCATCTTGGTCAGGATCGATTTGAAATCTATCATGGTTTCAGAGAAATCATAGTCCATGGTAAGTTGTTCTTGTAGAATGTTGAACGACTACCCCAACTAAAATCTATCCACTCAACAAAAATTATTTCACACCACAGACTCATCTTGGTCAGGATCGATTTGAAATCTATCATGGTTTCAGAGAAATCATACTCCATGGTTCGTTGTTCTTGTAAAACGTTGAACGACTACCCCAACTAAAATCTATCCACTCAACAAAAATTATTTCACACCACAGACTCATCTTGGTCAGGATCGATTTGAAATCTATCATGGTTTCAGAGAAATCATACTCCATGTTAAGCTGTTCTTGTAGAATGTTGAACGACTACCCCAACTAAAATCTATCCACTCAACAAAAATTATTTCACACCACAGACTCATCTTGGTCAGGATCGATTTGAAATCTATCATGGTTTCAGAGAAATCATACTCCATGGTTCGTTGTTCTTGTAGAATGTTGAACGACTACCCCAACTAAAATCTATCCACTCAACAAAAATTATTTCACACCACAGACTCATCTTGGTCAGGATCGATTTGAAATCTATCATGGTTTCAGAGAAATCATACTCCATGGTTCGTTGTTCTTGTAGAATGTTGAACGACTACCCCAACTAAAATCTATCCACTCAACAAAAATTATTTCACACCACAGACTCATCTTGGTCAGGATCGATTTGAAATCTATAATGGTTTCAGAGAAATCATACTCCATGGTAAGTTGTTCTTGTAGAATGTTGAACGACTACCCCAACTAAAATCTATCCACTCAACAAAAATTATTTCACACCACAGACTCATCTTGGTCAGGATCGATTTGAAATCTATCATGGTTTCAGAGAAATCATACTCCATGGTTCGTTGTTCTTGTAAAATGTTGAACGACTACCCCAACTAAAATCTATCCACTCAACAAAAATTATTTCAGAGAAATCATACTCCATGGTTCGTTGTTCTTGTAGAATGTTGAACGACTACCCCAACTAAAATCTATCCACTCAACAAAAATTATTTCACACCACAGACTGATCTTGGTCAGGATCGATTTGAAATCTATCGTGGTTTCAGAGAAATCATAATCCATGGTAAGTTGTTCTTGTAGAATGTTGAACGACTACCCCAACTAAAATCTATCCACTCAACAAAAATTATTTCACACCACAGACTCATCTTGGTCAGGATCGATTTGAAATCTATCATGGTTTCAGAGAAATCATACTCCATGGTAAGTTGTTCTTGTAGAATGTTGAACGACTACCCCAACTAAAATCTATCCACTCAACAAAAAGTATTTCACACCACAGACTCATCTTGGTCAGGATCGATTTGAAATCTATGATGGTTTCAGAGAAATCATAGTCCATGGTAAGTTGTTCTTGTAGAATGTTGAACGACTACCCCTAACTAAAATCTATCCACTCAACAAAAATTATTTCAGAGAAATCATACTCCGTGGTTCGTTGTTCTTGTAGAATGTTGAACGGCTACCCCAACTAAAATCTATCCACTCAACAAAAATTATTTCGCACCACAGACTCATCTTGGTCAGGATCGATTTGAAATCTATCATGGTTTCAGAGAAATCATACTCCATGGTAAGTTGTTCTTGTAGAATGTTGAACGACTACCCCAACTAAAATCTATCCACTCAACAAAAATTAATTCACATCACAGACTCATCTTGGTCAGGATCGATTTGAAATCTATCATGGTTTCAGAGAAATCATACTCCATGGTAAGTTGTTCTTGTAGAATGTTGAACGACTATCCCAACTAAAATCTATCCACTCAACAAAAATTATTTCAGAGAAATCATACTCCATGGTAAGTTGTTCTTGTAGAATGTTGAACGACTACCCCAACTAAAATCTATCCACTCAACAAAAATTATTTCACACCACAGACTCATCTTGGTCAGGATCGATTTGAAATCTATCATGGTTGCAGAGAAATCATACTCCATGGTAAGTTGTTCTTGTAGAATGTTGAACGACTACCCCAACTAAAATCTATCCACTCAACAAAAATTATTTCAGAGAAATCATACTAGATGGTTCGTTGTTCTTGTAGAATGTTGAACGACTATCAAAACTAAAATCTATCCACTCAACAAAAATTATTTCAGAGAAATCATACTCCATGGTTCGTTGTTCTTGTAGATTGTTGAACGACTATCCCAACTAAAATCTATCCACTCAACAAAAATTATTTCAGAGAAATCAAACTCAATGGTAAGTTGTTCTTGTAGAATGTTGAACGACTACCCCAACTAAAATCTATCCACTCAACAAAAATTATTTCACACCACAGACTCATCTTGGTCAGGATCGATTTGAAATCTATCATGGTTGCAGAGAAATCATACTCCATGGTAAGTTGTTCTTGTAGAATATTGAACGACTACCCCAACTAAAATCTATCCACTCAACAAAAATTATTTCACACCACAGACTCATCTTGGTCAGGATCGATTTGAAATCTATCATGGTTTCAGAGAAATCATACTCCATTTCTCGTTGTTCTTGTAAAATGTTGAACGACTATCCCAACTAAAATCTATCCACTCAACAAAAATTATTTCAGAGAAATCATACTCCATGGTTCGTTGTTCTTGTAGAATGTTGAACGACTACCCCAACTAAAATCTATCCACTCAACAAAAATTATTTCACACCACAGACTCATCTTGGTCAGGATCGATTTCAAATCTATCATGGTTTCAGAGAAATCATACTCCATGGTTCGTTGTTCTTGTAGAATGTTGAACGACTACCCCAACTAAAATCTATCCACTCAACAAAAATTATTTCACACCACAGACTCATCTTGGTCAGGATCGATTTGAAATCTATCATGGTTTCAGAGAAACCATAGTCCATGGTAAGTTGTTCTTGTAGAATGTTGAACGACTACCCCAACTAAAATCTATCCACTCAACCAAAATTATTTCACACCACAGACTCATCTTGGTCAGGATCGATTTGAAATCTATCATGGTTTCAGAGAAATCATACTCCATGGTAAGTTGTTTTTGTAGAATGTTGAACGACTATCCCAACTAAAATCTATCCACTCAACAAAAATTATTTCAGAGAAATCATACTCCATGGTAAGTTGTTCTTGTAGAATGTTGAACGACTATCCCAACTGAAATCTATCCACTCAACAAAAATTATTTCAGAGAAATCATACTCCATGGTTCGTTGTTCTTGTAGAATGTTGAACGACTATCCCAACTAAAATCTATCCACTCAACAAAAATTATTTCACACCACAGACTCATCTTGGTCAGGATCGATTTGAAATCTATCATGGTTTCAGAGAAATCATAGTCCATGGTAAGTTGTTCTTGTAGAATGTTGAACGACTACCCCTAACTAAAATCTATCCACTCAACAAAAATTATTTCACACCACAGACTCATCTTGGTCAGGATCGATTTGAAATCTATCATGGTTTCAGAGAAATCATACTCCATGGTAAGTTGTTCTTGTAGAATGTTGAACGACTATCCCAACTAAAATCTATCCACTCAACAAAAATTATTTTAGAGAAATCATACTCCATGGTTCGTTGTTCTTGTAGAATGTTGAACGACTACCCCAACTAAAATCTATCCACTCAACAAAAATTATTTCAGAGAAATCATACTCCATGGTAAGTTGTTCTTGTAGAATGTTGAACGACTACCCCAACTAAAATCTATCCACTCAACAGAAATTATTTTAGAGAAATCATACTCCATGGTTCGTTGTTCTTGTAGAATGTTGAACGACTACCCCAACTAAAATCTATCCACTCAACAAAAATTATTTCAGAGAAATCATACTCCATGGTAAGTTGTTCTTGTAGAATGTTGAACGACTACCCCAACTAAAATCTATCCACTCAACAAAAATTATTTCACACCACAGACTCATCTTGGTCAGGATCGATTTGAAATCTATCATGGTTTCAGAGAAATCATACTCCATGGTAAGTTGTTCTTGTAGAATGTTGAACGACTATCCCAACTAAAATCTATCCACTCAACAAAAATTATTTCAGAGAAATCATACTCCATGGTAAGTTGTTCTTGTAGAATGTTGAACGACTATCCCAACTAAAATCTATCCACTCAACAAAAATTATTTCAGAGAAATCATACTCCATGGTTCGTTGTTCTTGTAGAATGTTGAACGACTATCCCAACTAAAATCTATCCACTCAACAAAAATTATTTCACACCACAGACTCATCTTGGTCAGGATCGATTTGAAATCTATCATGGTTTCAGAGAAATCATACTCCATGGTAAGTTGTTCTTGTAGAATGTTGAACGACTACCCCAACTAAAATCTATCCACTCAACAAAAATTATTTCACACCACAGACTCATCTTGGTCAGGATCGATTTGAAATCTATCATGGTTTCAGAGAAATCATACTCCATGGCTCGTTGTTCTTGTAAAATATTGAACGACTACCCCAACTAAAACCTATCCACTCAACAAAAATTATTTCACACCACAGACTCATCTTGGTCAGGATCGATTTGAAATCTATCATGGTTTCAGAGAAATCATAGTCCATGGTAAGTTGTTCTTGTAGAATTTTGAACGACTACCCCAACTAAAACCTATCCACTCAACAAAAATTATTTCACACCACAGACTCATCTTGGTCAGGATCGATTTGAAATCTATCATGGTTTCAGAGAAATCATAGTCCATGGTAAGTTGTTCTTGTAGAATTTTGAACGACTACCCCAACTAAAACCTATCCACTCAACAAAAATTATTTCACACCACAGACTCATCTTGGTCAGGATCGATTTGAAATCTATCATGGTTTCAGAGAAATCATACTCCATGGTTCGTTGTTCTTGTAGAATGTTGAACGACTACCCCAACTAAAATCTATCCACTCAACAAAAATTATTTCACACCACAGACTCATCTTGGTCAGGATCGATTTGAAATCTATCATGGTTTCAGAGAAATCATAGTCCATGGCTCGTTGTTCTTGTAAAATGTTGAACGACTATCCCAACTAAAATCTATCCACTCAACAAAAATTATTTCAGAGAAATCATACTCCATGGCTCGTTGTTCTTGTAAAATGTTGAACGACTACCCCAACTAAAACCTATCCACTCAACAAAAATTATTTCACACCACAGACTCATCTTGGTCAGGATCGATTTGAAATCTATCATGGTTTCAGAGAAACCATAGTCCATATTAAGTTGTTCTTGTAGAATGTTGAACGACTACCCCAACTAAAATCTATCCACTCAACAAAAATTATTTCACACCACAGACTCATCTTGGTCAGGATCGATTTGAAATCTATCATGGTTTCAGAGAAATCATACTCCATGGTAAGTTGTTCTTGTAGAATGTTGAACGACTATCCCAACTAAAATCTATCCACTCAACAAAAATTATTTCAGAGAAATCATACTCCATGGTAAGTTGTTCTTGTAGAATGTTGAACGACTACCCCAACTAAAATCTATTAACTCAACAAAAATTATTTCACACCACAGACTCATCTTGGTCAGGATCGATTTGAAATCTATCATGGTTTCAGAGAAACCATAGTCCATGGTAAGTTGTTCTTGTAGAATGTTGAACGACTACCCCAACTAAAATCTATCCACTCAACAAAAATGATTTCACACCACAGACTCATCTTGGTCAGGATCGATTTGAAATCTATCATGGTTTCAGAGAAATCATACTCCATGGTAAGTTGTTCTTGTAGAATGTTGAACGACTATCCCAACTAAAATCTATCCACTCAACAAAAATTATTTCAGAGAAATCATACTCCATGGTAAGTTGTTCTTGTAGAATGTTGAACGACTATCCCAACTAAAATCTATCCACTCAACAAAAATTATTTCAGAGAAATCATACTCCATGGTTCGTTGTTCTTGTAGAATGTTGAACGACTATCCCAACTAAAATCTATCCACTCAACAAAAATTATTTCACACCACAGACTCATCTTGGTCAGGATCGATTTCAAATCTATCATGGTTTCAGAGAAATCATAGTTAATGGTAAGTTGTTCTTGTAGAATTTTGAACGACTACCCCAACTAAAATCTATCCACTCAACAAAAATTATTTCAGAGAAATCATACTCCATGGTTCGTTGTTCTTGTAGAATGTTGAACGACTACCCCAACTAAAACCTATCCACTCAACAAAAATTATTTCACACCACAGACTCATCTTGGTCAGGATCGATTTGAAATCTATCATGGTTTCAGAGAAATCATACTCCATGGTAAGTTGTTCTTGTAGAATGTTGAACGACTACCCCAACTAAAACCTATCCACTCAACAAAAATTATTTCACACCACAGACTCATCTTGGTCAGGATCGATTTGAAATCTATCATGGTTTCAGAGAAATCATACTGCATGGTAAGTTGTTCTTGTAGAATGTTGAACGACTACCCCAACTAAAACCTATCCACTCAACAAAAATTATTTCACACCACAGACTCATCTTGGTCAGGATCGATTTGAAATCTATCATGGTTTCAGAGAAATCATACTCCATGGTAAGTTGTTCTTGTAGAATGTTGAACGACTACCCCAACTAAAATCTATCCACTCAACAAAAATTATTTCAAGAGAAATCATACTCCATGGTAAGTTGTTCTTGTAGAATGTTGAACGACTACCCCAACTAAAATCTATCCACTCAACAAAAAATATTTCACACCACAGACTCATCTTGGTCAGGATCGATTTGAAATCTATCATGGTTTCAGAGAAATCATACTCCATGGTTCGTTGTTCTTGTAGAATGTTGAACGACTATCCCAACTAAAATTTATCCACTCAACAAAAATTATTTCACACCACAGACTCATCTTGGTCAGGATCGATTTGAAATCTATCATGGTTTCAGAGAAATCATACTCCATGGTAAGTTGTTCTTGTAGAATGTTGAACGACTACCCCAACTAAAATCTATCCACTCAACAAAAATTATTTCACACCACAGACTCATCTTGGTCAGGATCGATTTGAAATCTATCATGGTTTGAGAGAAATCATACTCCATGGTTCGTTGTTCTTGTAGAATGTTGAACGACTACCCCAACTAAAATCTATCCACTCAACAAAAATTATTTCACACCACAGACTCATCTTGGTCAGGATCGATTTGAAATCTATCATGGTTTCAGAGAAATCATACTCCATGGTAAGTTGTTCTTGTAGAATGTTGAACGACTATCCCAACTAAAATCTATCCACTCAACAAAAATTATTTTAGTGAAATCATACTCCATGGTTCGTTGTTCTTGTAGAATGTTGAACGACTACCCCAACTAAAATCTATCCACTCAACAAAAATTATTTCAGAGAAATCATACTCCATGGTAAGTTGTTCTTGTAGAATGTTGAACGACTACCCCAACTAAAATCTATCCACTCAACAGAAATCATTTTAGAGAAATCATACTCCATGGTTCGTTGTTCTTGTAGAATGTTGAACGACTACCCCAACTAAAATCTATCCACTCAACAAAAATTATTTCAGAGAAATCATACTCCATGGTAAGTTGTTCTTGTAGAATGTTGAACGACTACCCCAACTAAAATCTATCCACTCAACAAAAATTATTTCACACCACAGACTCATCTTGGTCAGGATCGATTTGAAATCTATCATGGTTTCAGAGAAATCATACTCCATGGTTCGTTGTTCTTGTAGAATGTTGAACGACTATCCCAAATAAAATCTATCCACTCAACAACAATTATTTCACACCACAGACTCATCTCGGTCAGGATCGATTTGAAATCTATCATGGTTTCAGAGAAATCATACTCCATGGTAAGTTGTTCTTGTAGAATGTTGAACGACTATCCCAACTAAAATCTATCCACTCAACAAAAATTATTTCACACCACAGACTCATCTTGGTCAGGATCGATTTGAAATCTATCATGGTTTCAGAGAAATCATACTCCATGGTAAGTTGTTCTTGTAGAATGTTGAACGACTATCCCAACTAAAATCTATCCACTCAACAAAAATTATTTCACACCACAGACTCATCTTGGTCAAGATCGATTTGAAATCTATTATGGTTGCAGAGAAATCATACTCCATGGTTCGTTGTTCTTGTAGAATGTTGAACGACTACCCCAACTAAAATCTATCCACTCAACAAAAATTATTTCAGAGAAATCATACTCCATGGTTCGTTGTTCTTGTAGAATGTTGAACGACTATCCCAACTAAAATCTATCCACTCAACAAAAATTATTTCAGAGAAATCATACTCCATGGTTCGTTGTTCTTGTAGAATGTTGAACGACTATCCCAACTAAAATCTATCCACTCAACAAAAATTATTTCACACCACAGACTCATCTTGGTCAGGATCGATTTGAAATCTATCATGGTTTCAGAGAAATCATAGTCCATGGTAAGTTGTTCTTGTAGAATTTTGAACGACTACCCCAACTAAAATCTATCCACTCAACAAAAATTATTTCAGAGAAATCATACTCCATGGTTCGTTGTTCTTGTAGAATGTTGAACGACTACCCCAACTAAAATCTATCCACTCAACAAAAATTATTTCAGAGAAATCATACTCCATGGTAAGTTGTTCTTGTAGAATGTTGAACGACTACCCCAACTAAAGCCTATCCACTCAACAAAAATTATGTCACTCCACAGACTCATCTTGGTCAGGATCGATTTGAAATCTATCATGGTTTCAGAGAAATCATACTCCATGGTAAGTTGTTCTTGTAGAATGTTGAACGACTACCCCAACTAAAACCTATCCACTCAACAAAAATTATTTCACACCACAGACTCATCTTGGTCAGGATCGATTTGAAATCTATCATGGTTTCAGAGAAATCATACTCCATGGTAAGTTGTTCTTGTAGAATGTTGAACGACTACCCCAACTAAAATCTATCCACTCAACAAAAATTATTTCAAGAGAAATCATACTCCATGGTAAGTTGTTCTTGTAGAATGTTGAACGACTACCCCAACTAAAATCTATCCACTCAACAAAAAATATTTCACACCACAGACTCATCTTGGTCAGGATCGATTTGAAATCTATCATGGTTTCAGAGAAATCATACTCCATGGTTCGTTGTTCTTGTAGAATGTTGAACGGCTATCCCAACTAAAATCTATTAACTCAACAAAAATTATTTCAGAGAAATCATACTCCATGGTTCGTTGTTCTTGTAGAATGTTGAACGACTACCCCAACTAAAATCTATCCACTCAACAAAACTTATTTCAGAGAAATCATACTCCATGGTTCGTTGTTCTTGTAGAATGTTGAACGACTACCCCAACTAAAATCTATCCACTCAACAAAAATTATTTCAGAGAAATCATACTCCATGGTAAGTTGTTCTTGTAGAATGTTGAACGACTATCCCAACTAAAATCTATCCACTCAACAAAAATTATTTCAGAGAAATCATAGTCCATGGTAAGTTGTTCTTGTAGAATGTTGAACGACTACCCCAACTAAAATCTATCCACTCAACAAAAATTATTTCAGAGAAATCATACTCCATGGTTCGTTGTTCTTGTAGAATGTTGAACGACTATCCCAACTAAAATCTATCCACTCAACAAAAATTATTTCACACCACAGACTCATCTTGGTCAGGATCGATTTGAAATCTATCATGGTTTCAGAGAAATCATAGTCCATGGTAAGTTGTTCTTGTAGAATGTTGAACGACTACCCCAACTAAAATCTATCCACTCAACAAAAATTATTTCAGAGAAATCATACTCCATGGTAAGTTGTTCTTGTAGAATGTTGAACGACTATCCCAACTAAAATCTATCCACTCAACAAAAATTATTTCACACCACAGACTAATCTTGGTCAGGATCGATTTGAAATCTATCATGGTTTCAGAGAAATCATGCTCCATGGTAAGTTGTTCTTGTAGAATGTTGAACGACTACCCCAACTAAAATCTATCCACTCAACAAAAATTATTTCAGAGAAATCATACTCCATGGTAAGTTGTTCTTGTAGAATGTTGAACGACTATCCCAACTAAACTCTATCCACTCAACAAAAATTATTTCAGAGAAATCATACTCCATGGTAAGTTGTTCTTGTAGAATGTTGAACGACTACCCCAACTAAAACCTCTCCACTCAACAAAAATTATTTCACACCACAGACTCATCTTGGTCAGGATCGATTTGAAATCTATCATGGTTTCAGAGAAATCATACTCCATGGTAAGTTGTTCTTGTAGAATGTTGAACGACTATCTCAACTAAAATCTATCCACTCAACAAAAATTATTTCACACCACAGACTCATCTTGGTCAGGATCGATTTGAAATCTATCATGGTTTCAGAGAAATCATACTCCATGGTAAGTTGTTCTTGTAGAATGTTGAACGACTACCCCAACTAAAATCTATCCACTCAACAAAAATTATTTCAGACAAATCATACTCCATGGTAAGTTGTTCTTGTAGAATGTTGAACGACTACCCCAACTAAAATCTATCCACTCAACAAACATTATTTCACACCACAGACTCATCTCGGTCAGGATCGATTTGAAATCTATCATGGTTTCAGAGAAATCATACTCCATGGTAAGTTGCTCTTGTAGAATGTTGAACGACTATCTCAACTAAAATCTATCCACTCAACAAAAATTATTTCACACCACAGACTCATCTTGGTCAGGATCGATTTGAAATCTATCATGGTTTCAGAGAAATCATACTCCATGGTAAGTTGTTCTTGTAGAATGTTGAACGACTATCTCAACTAAAATCTATCCACTCAACAAAAATTATTTCACACCACAGACTCATCTTGGTCAGGATCGATTTGAAATCTATCATGGTTTCAGAGAAATCATACTCCATGGTAAGTTGTTCTTGTAGAATGTTGAACGACTATCCCAACTAAACTCTATCCACTCAACAAAAATTATTTCAGAGAAATCATACTCCATGGTAAGTTGTTCTTGTAGAATGTTGAACGACTACCCCAACTAAAACCTCTCCACTCAACAAAAATTATTTCACACCACAGACTCATCTTGGTCAGGATCGATTTGAAATCTATCATGGTTTCAGAGAAATCATACTCCATGGTAAGTTGTTCTTGTAGAATGTTGAACGACTATCTCAACTAAAATCTATCCACTCAACAAAAATTATTTCACACCACAGACTCATCTTGGTCAGGATCGATTTGAAATCTATCATGGTTTCAGAGAAATCATACTCCATGGTAAGTTGTTCTTGTAGAATGTTGAACGACTACCCCAACTAAAATCTATCCACTCAACAAAAATTATTTCAGACAAATCATACTCCATGGTAAGTTGTTCTTGTAGAATGTTGAACGACTACCCCAACTAAAATCTATCCACTCAACAAACATTATTTCACACCACAGACTCATCTCGGTCAGGATCGATTTGAAATCTATCATGGTTTCAGAGAAATCATACTCCATGGTTCGTTGTTCTTGCAGAATGTTGAACGACTATCCCAACTAAAATCTATCCACTCAACAAAAATTATTTCAGAGAAATCATACTCCATGGTAAGTTGTTCTTGTAGAATGTTGAACGACTACCCCAACTAAAATCTATCCACTCAACAAAAATTATTTCAGAGAAATCATACTCCATGGTTCGTTGTTCTTGTGGAATGTTGAACGACTACCCCAACTAAAATCTATCCACTCAACAAAAATTATTTCAGAGAAATCATACTCCATGCTTCGCTGTTCTTGTAGAATGTTGAACGACTACCCCTAACTAAAATCTATCCACTCAACAAAAATTATTTCAGCGAAATCATACTCCATGGTTCGTTGTTCTTGTAGAATGTTGAACGACTACCCCAACTAAAATCTATGAACTCAACAAAAATTATTTCAGAGAAATCATACTCTATGGTAAGTTGTTCTTGTACAATGTTGAACGACTACCCCAACTAAAATCTATCCACTCAACAAAAATTATTTCACACCACAGACTCATCTTCGTCAGGATCGATTTGAAATCTATCATGGTTTCAGAGAAATCATACTCCATATTTCGTTGTTCTTATAGAATGTTGAACGACTATCCCAACTAAAATTTATCCACTCAACAAAAATTATTTCACACCACAGACTCATCTTGGTCAGGATCGATTTGAAATCTATCATGGTTTCAGAGAAATCATACTCCATGGTAAGTTGTTCTTGTAGAATGTTGAACGACTACCCCAACTAAAATCTATCCACTCAACAAAAATTATTTCACACCACAGACTCATCTTGGTCAGGATCGATTTGAAATCTATCATGGTTTGAGAGAAATCATACTCCATGGTTCGTTGTTCTTGTAGAATGTTGAACGACTACCCCAACTAAAATCTATCCACTCAACAAAAATTATTTCACACCACAGACTCATCTTGGTCAGGATCGATTTGAAATCTATCATGGTTTCAGAGAAATCATACTCCATGGTTCGTTGTTCTTGTAGAATGTTGAACGACTACCCCAACTAAAATCTATCCACTCAACAAAAATTATTTCAGAGAAATCATACTCCATGGTTCGTTGTTCTTGTAGAATGTTGAACGACTACCCCAAATAAAATCTATCCACTCAACAAAAATTATTTCAGAGAAATCATACTCCATGGTTCGTTGTTCTTGTAGAATGTTGAACGACTACCCCAACTAAAATTTATCCACTCAACAAAAATTATTTCACACCACAGACTCATCTTGGTCAGGATCGATTTGAAATCTATCATGGTTTCAGAGAAATCATACTCCCTGGTTTTGTTGTTCTTGTAAAATGTTGAACGACTACCCCAACTAAAATCTATCCACTCAACAAAAATTATTTCACACCACAGACTCATCTTGGTCAGGATCGATTTGAAATCTATCATGGTTTCAGAGAAATCATACTCCATGGTAAGTTGTTCTTGTAGAATGTTGAACGACTACCCCAACTAAAATCTATCCACTCAACAAAAATTATTTCAGAGAAATCATACTCCATGGTTCGTTGTTCTTGTAGAATGTTGAACGACTACCCCAACTAAAATCTATCCACTCAACAAAAATTATTTCAGAGAAATCATACTCCATGGTTCGTTGTTCTTGTAGAATGTTGAACGACTACCCCAACTAAAATCTATCCACTCAACAAAAATTATTTCAGAGAAATCATACTCCATGCTTCGCTGTTCTTGTAGAATGTTGAACGACTACCCCTAACTAAAATCTATCCACTCAACAAAAATTATTTCAGAGAAATCATACTCCATGGTTCGTTGTTCTTGTAGAATGTTGAACGACTACCCCAACTAAAATCTATGAACTCAACGAAAATTATTTCAGAGAAATCATACTCTATGGTAAGTTGTTCTTGTACAATGTTGAACGACTACCCCAACTAAAATCTATCCACTCAACAAAAATTATTTCACACCACAGACTCATCTTCGTCAGGATCGATTTGAAATCTATCATGGTTTCAGAGAAATCATACTCCATGGTTCGTTGTTCTTGTAGAATGTTGAACGACTATCCCAACTAAAATTTATCCACTCAACAAAAATTATTTCACACCACAGACTCATCTTGGTCAGGATCGATTTGAAATCTATCATGGTTTCAGAGAAATCATACTCCATGGTAAGTTGTTCTTGTAGAATGTTGAACGACTACCCCAACTAAAATCTATCCACTCAACAAAAATTATTTCACACCACAGACTCATCTTGGTCAGGATCGATTTGAAATCTATCATGGTTTGAGAGAAATCATACTCCATGGTTCGTTGTTCTTGTAGAATGTTGAACGACTACCCCAACTAAAATCTATCCACTCAACAAAAATTATTTCACACCACAGACTCATCTTGGTCAGGATCGATTTGAAATCTATCATGGTTTCAGAGAAATCATACTCCATGGTTCGTTGTTCTTGTAGAATGTTGAACGACTACCCCAACTAAAATCTATCCACTCAACAAAAATTATTTCAGAGAAATCATACTCAATGGTTCGTTGTTCTTGTAGAATGTTGAACGACTACCCCAAATAAAATCTATCCACTCAACAAAAATTATTTCAGAGAAATCATACTCCATGGTTCGTTGTTCTTGTAGAATGTTAATGACTACCCCAACTAAAATCTATCCACTCAACAAAAATTATTTCACACCACAGACTCATCTTGGTCAGGATCGATTTGAAATCTATCATGGTTTCAGAGAAATCATACTCCATGGTTCGTTGTTCTTGTAAAATGTTGAACGACTACCCCAACTAAAATCTATCCACTCAACAAAAATTATTTCACACCACAGACTCATCTTGGTCAGGATCGATTTGAAATCTATCATGGTTTCAGAGAAATCATACTCCATGGTTCGTTGTTCTTGTAGAATGTTGAACGACTACCCCAACTAAAATCTATCCACTCAACAAAAATTATTTCACACCACAGACTCATCTTGGTCAGGATCGATTTGAAATCTATCATGGTTTCAGAGAAATCATACTCCATGGTAAGTTGTTCTTGTAGAATGTTGAACGACTACCCCAACTAAAATCTATCCACTCAACAAAAATTATTTCAGAGAAATCATACTCCATGGTTCGTTGTTCTTGTAGAATGTTGAACGACTACCCCAACTAAAATCTATCCACTCAACAAAAATTATTTCACACCACAGACTCATCTTGGTCAGGATCGATTTGAAATCTATCATGGTTTCAGAGAAATCATACTCCATGGTAAGTTGTTCTTGTAGAATGTTGAACGACTACCCCAACTAAAATCTATCCACTCAACAAAAATTATTTCAGAGAAATCATACTCCATGGTAAGTTGTTCTTGTAGAATGTTGAACGACTATCCCAACTAAAATTTATCCACTCAACAAAAATTATTTCAGAGAAATCATACTCCATGGTTCGTTGTTCTTGTAGAATGTTGAACGACTATCCCAACTAAAATCTGTCCACTCAACAAAAATTATTTCACACCACAGACTCATCTTGGTCAGGATCGATTTGAAATCTATCATGGTTTCAGAGAAATCATACTCCATGGTAAGTTGTTCTTGTAGAATGTTGAACGACTACCCCAACTAAAATCTATCCACTCAACAAAAATTATTTCAGAGAAATCATACTCCATGGTAAGTTGTTCTTGTAGAATGTTGAACGACTACCCCAACTAAAATCTATCCACTCAACAAAAATTATTTCACACCACAGACTCATCTTGGTCAGGATCGATTTGAAATTTATCATGGTTTCAGAGAAATCATACTCCATGATTCGTTGTTCTTGTAGAATGTTGAACGACTACCCCAACTAAAATCTATCCACTCAACAAAAATTATTTCAGAGAAATCATACTCCATGGTTCGTTGTTCTTGTAGAATGTTGAACGACTACCCCAACTAAAATCTATGAACTCAACAAAAATTATTTCAGAGAAATCATACTCCATGGTAAGTTGTTCTTGTAGAATGTTGAACGACTACCCCAACTAAAATCTATCCACTCAACAAAAATTATTTCACACCACAGACTCATCTTGGTCAGGATCGATTTGAAATCTATCATGGTTTCAGAGAAATCATACTCCATGGTTCGTTGTTCTTGTAGAATGTTGAACGACTATCCCAACTAAAATCTATCCACTCAACAAAAATTATTTCAGAGAAATCATACTCCATGGTAAGTTGTTCTTGTAGAATGTTGAACGACTACCCCAACTAAAATCTATCCACTCAACAAAAATTATTTCAGAGAAATCATACTCCATGGTTCGTTGTTCTTGTAGAATGTTGAACGACTACCCCAACTAAAATCTATCCACTCAACAAAAATTATTTCAGAGAAATCATACTCCATGGTTCGTTGTTCTTGTAGAATGTTGAACGACTACCCCAACTAAAACCTATCCACTCAACACAAATTATTTCAGAGAAATCATACTCCATGGTAAGTTGTTCTTGTAGAATGTTGAACGACTACCCCAACTAAAATCTATCCACTCAACAAAAATTATTTCACACCACAGACTCATCTCGGTCAGGATCGATTTGAAATCTATCATGGTTTCAGAGAAATCATACTCCATGGTTCGTTGTTCTTGTAGAATGTTGAACGACTACCCCAACTAAAATCTATCCACTCAACAAAAATTATTTCAGAGAAATTATACTCCATGCTTCGTTGTTCTTGTAGAATGTTGAACGACTACCCCTAACTAAAATCTATCCACTCAACAAAAATTATTTCAGAGAAATCATACTCCATGGTTCGTTGTTCTTGTAGAATGTTGAACGACTACCCCAACTAAAATCTATCCACTCAACAAAAATTATTTCAGAGAAATCATACTCCATGGTAAGTTGTTCTTGTAGAATGTTGAACGACTACCCCAACTAAAATCTATCCACTCAACAAAAATTATTTCACACCACAGACTCATCTTCGTCAGGATCGATTTGAAATCTATCATGGTTTCAGAGAAATCATACTCCATGGTTCGTTGTTCTTGTAGAATGTTGAACGACTATCCCAACTAAAATTTATCCACTCAACAAAAATTATTTCACACCACAGACTCATCTTGGTCAGGATCGATTTGAAATCTATCATGGTTTCAGAGAAATCATACTCCATGGTTCGTTGTTCTTGTAGAATGTTGAACGACTACCCCAACTAAAACCTATCCACTCAACACAAATTATTTCAGAGAAATCATACTCCATGGTAAGTTGTTCTTGTAGAATGTTGAACGACTACCCCAACTAAAATCTATCCACTCAACAAAAATTATTTCACACCACAGACTCATCTCGGTCAGGATCGATTTGAAATCTATCATGGTTTCAGAGAAATCATACTCCATGGTTCGTTGTTCTTGTAGAATGTTGAACGACTACCCCAACTAAAATCTATCCACTCAACAAAAATTATTTCAGAGAAATCATACTCCATGGTAAGTTGTTCTTGTAGAATGTTGAACGACTATCCCAACTAAAATCTATCCACTCAACAAAAATTATTTCACACCACAGACTCATCTTCGTCAGGATCGATTTGAAATCTATCATGGTTTCAGAGAAATCATACTCCATGGTTCGTTGTTCTTGTAGAATGTTGAACGACTATCCCAACTAAAATTTATCCACTCAACAAAAATTATTTCACACCACAGACTCATCTTGGTCAGGATCGATTTGAAATCTATCATGGTTTCAGAGAAATCATAGTCCATGGTAAGTTGTTCTTGTAGAATGTTGAACGACTACCCCAACTAAAATCTATCCACTCAACAAAAATTATTTCACACCACAGACTCATCTTGGTCAGGATCGATTTGAAATCTATCATGGTTTCAGAGAAATCATACTCCATGGTTCGTTGTTCTTGTAGAATGTTGAACGACTACCCCAACTAAAATCTATCCACTCAACAAAAATTATTTCACACCACAGACTCATCTTGGTCAGGATCGATTTGAAATCTATCATGGTTTCAGAGAAATCATACTCCATGGTTCGTTGTTCTTGTAGAATGTTGAACGACTATCCCAACTAAAATCTATAAACTCAACAAAAATTATTTCAGAGAAATCATACTCCATGGTTCGTTGTTCTTGTAGAATGTTGAACGACTACCCCAACTAAAATCTATCCACTCAACAAAAATTGTTTCAGAGAAATCATACTCCATGGTTCGTTGTTCTTGTAGAATGTTGAACGACTACCCCAACTAAAATCTATCCACTCAACAAAAATTATTTCAGAGAAATCATACTCCATGGTTCGTTGTTCTTGTAGAATGTTGAACGACTATCCCAACTAAAATCTATCCACTCAAGAAAAATTATTTCACACCACAGACTTATCTTGGTCAGGATCGATTTGAAATCTATCATGGTTTCAGAGAAATCATACCCCATGGTTCGTTGTTCTTGTAAAATGTTGAACGACTACCCCAACTAAATTCTATCCACTCAACAAAAATTATTTCACACCACAGACTCATCTTGGTCAGGATCGATTTGAAATCTATCATGGTTTCAGAGAAATCATACTCCATGGTTCGTTGTTCTTGTAGAATGTTGAACGACTACCCCAACTAAAATCTATCCACTCAACAAAAATTATTTCACACCACAGACTCATCTTGGTCAGGATCGATTTGAAATCTATCATGGTTTCAGAGAAATCATACTCCATGGTAAGTTGTTCTTGTAGAATGTTGAACGACCACCCCAACTAAAATCTATCCACTCAACAAAAATTATTTCACACCACAGACTCATCTTGGTCAGGATCGATTTGAAATCTATCATGGTTTCAGAGAAATCATACTCCATATTTCGTTGTTCTTGTAGAATGTTGAACGACTATCCCAACTAAAATCTATCCACTCAACAAAAATTATTTCAGAGAAATCATACTCCATGGTTCGTTGTTCTTGTAGAATGTTGAACGACTATCCCAACTAAAATCTATCCACTCAACAAAACTTATTTCACACCACAGACTCATCTTGGTCAGGATCGATTTGAAATCTATCACGGTTTCAGAGAAATCATACTCCATGGTAAGTTGTTCTTGTAGAATGTTGAACGACTATCCCAACTAAAATCTATCCACTCAACAAAAATTATTTCACACCACAGACTCATCTTGGTCAGGATCGATTTGAAATCTATCATGGTTTCAGAGAAATCATACTCCATGGTAAGTTGTTCTTGTAGAATGTTGAACGACTACCCCAACTAAAATCTATCCACTCAACAAAAATTATTTCAGAGAAATCATACTCCATGGTAAGTTGTTCTTGTAGAATGTTGAACGACTACCCCAACTAAAATCTATCCACTCAACAAAAATTATTTCACACCACAGACTCATCTTTGTCAGGATCGATTTGAAATCTATCATGGTTTCAGAGAAATCATACTCCATGGTTCGTTGTTCTTGTAGAATGTTGAACGACTATCCCAACTAAAATCTATCCACTCAACAAAAATTATTTCAGAGAAATCATACTCCATGGTAAGTTGTTCTTGTAGAATGTTGAACGACTACCCCAACCAAAATCTATCCACTCAACAAAATTTACTTCACACCACAGACTCATCTTGGTCAGGATCGATTTGAAATCTATCATGGTTTCAGAGAAATCATACTCCATGGTAAGTTGTTCTTGTAGAATGTTGAACGACTACCCCAACTAAAATCTATCCACTCAACAAAAATTATTTCAGAGAAATCATACTCCATGGTTCGTTGTTCTTGTAGAATGTTGAACGATTACCCCAACTAAAATCTATCCACTCAACAAAAATTATTTCAGAGAAATCATACTCCATGGTTCGTTGTACTTGTAGAATGTTGAACGACTACCCCTAACTAAAATCTATCCACTCAACAAAAATTATTTCAGAGAAATCATACTCCATGGTTCGTTGTTCTTGTAGAATGTTGAACGACTACCCCAACTAAAATGTATGAACTCAACAAAAATTATTTCAGAGAAATCATACTCCATGGTAAGTTGTTCTTGTAGAATGTTGAACGACTACCCCAACTAAAATCTATCCACTCAACAAAAATTATTTCACACCACAGACTCATCTTGGTCATTATCGATTTGAAATCTATCATGGTTTCAGAGAAATCATACTCCATGGTTCGTTGTTCTTGTAGAATGTTGAACGACTATCCCAACTAAAATCTATCCACTCAACAAAAATTATTTCAGAGAAATCATACTCCATGGTAAGTTGTTCTTGTAGAATGTTGAACGACTACCCTAACTAAAATCTATCCACTCAACAAAAATTATTTCAGAGAAATCATACTCCATGGTTCGTTGTTCTTGTAGAATGTTGAACGACTACCCCAACTAAAATCTATCCACTCAACAAAAATTATTTCAGAGAAACCATACTCCATGGTTCATTGTTCTTGTAGAATGTTGAACGACTACCCCAACTAAAACCTATCCACTCAACACAAATTATTTCACACCACAGACTCATCTTGGTCAGGATCGATTTGAAATCTATCATGGTTTCAGAGAAGTGATACTCCATGGTTCGTTGTTCTTGTAAAATGTTGAACGACTACCCCAACTAAAATCTATCCACTCAACAAAAATTATTTCACACCACAGACTCATCTTGGTCAGGATCGATTTGAAATCTATCCTGGTTTCAGAGAAATCATACTCCATGGTTCGTTGTTCTTGTAGAATGTTGAACGACTACCCCAACTAAAATCTATCCACTCAACAAAAATTATTTCACACCACAGACTCATCTTGGTCAGGATCGATTTGAAATCTATTATGGTTTCAGAGAAATCATACTCCATGGTTCGTTGTTCTTGTAGAATGTTGAACGACTACCCCTAACTAAAATCTATCCACTCAACAAAAATTATTTCACACCACAGACTCATCTTGGTCAGGATCGATTTGAAATCTATCATGGTTTCAGAGAAATCATACTCCATGGTTCGTTGTTCTTGTAGAATGTTGAACGACTATCCCAACTAAAATCTATCCACTCAACAAAAATTATTTCACACCACAGACTCATCTTGGTCAGGATCGATTTGAAATCTATCATGGTTGCAGAGAAATCATACTCCATGGTTCGCTGTTCTTGTAGAATGTTGAACGACTATCCAAACTAAAATCTATCCACTCAACGAAATTTCTTTCACACCACAGACTCATCTTGGTCAGGATCGATTTGAAATCTATCATGGTTTCAGAGAAATCATACTCCATGGTTCGTTGTTCTTGTAGAATGTTGAACGACTACCCCAACTAAAATCTATCCACTCAACAAAAATTATTTCAGAGAAATCATACTCCATGGTTCGTTGTTCTTGTAGAATGTTGAGCGACTAACCCAACTAAAATCTATCCAATCAACAAAAATTATTTCACACCACAGACTCATCTTGGTCAGGATCGATTTGAAATCTATCATGGTTTCAGAGAAATCATACTCCATGGTTCGTTGTTCTTGTAGAATGTTGAACGACTACCCCAACTAAAATCTATCCACTCAACAAAAATTATTTCACACCACAGACTCATCTTGGTCAGGATCGATTTGAAATCTATCATGGTTTCAGAGAAATCATACTCCATGGTTCGTTGTTCTTGTAGAATGTTGAACGACTACCCCAACTAAAATCTATCCACTCAACAAAAATTATTTCACACCACAGACTCATCTTGGTCAGGATCGATTTGAAATCTATCATGGTTTCAGAGAAATCATACTCCATGGTAAGTTGTTCTCGTAGAATGTTGAACGACTACCCCAACTAAAATCTATCCACTCAACAAAAATTATTTCACACCACAGACTCATCTTGGTCAGGATCGATTTGAAATCTATAATGGTTTCAGAGAAATCATACTCCATGGTAAGTTGTTCTTGTAGAATGTTGAACGACTATCCCAACTAAAATCTATCCACTCAACAAAAATTATTTCACACCACAGACTCATCTTGGTCAGGATCGATTTGAAATCTATAATGGTTTCAGAGAAATCATACTCCATGGTTCGTTGTTCTTGTAAAATGTTGAACGACTACCCCAACTAAAATCTATCCACTCAACAAAAATTATTTCACACCACAGACTCATCTTGGTCAGGATCGATTTGAAATCTATCATGGTTGCAGAGAAATCATAGTCCATGGTTCGTTGTTCTTGTAGAATGTTGAACGACTACCCCAACTAAAATGTATCCACTCAACAAAAATTATTTCACACCACAGACTCATCTTGGTCAGGATCGATTTGAAATCTATCATGGTTTCAGAGAAACCATACTCCATGGTTCGTTGTTCTTGTAGAATGTTGAACGACTACCCCAACTAAAATCTATCCACTCAACAAAAATTGTTTCACACCACAGACTCATCTTGGTCAGGATCGATTTGAAATCTATCATGGTTTCAGAGAAATCATACTCCATGGTTCGTTGTTCTTGTAGAATGTTGAACGACTACCCCAACTAAAATCTATCCACTCAACAAAAATTATTTCACACCCCAGACTCATCTTGGTCAGGATCGATTTGAAATCTATCATGGTTTCAGAGAAATCATACTCCATGGTTCGTTGTTCTTGTAAAATGTTGAACGACTACCCCAACTAAAATCTATCCACTCAACAAAAATTATTTCACACCACAGACTCATCTTGGTCAGGATCGATTTGAAATCTATCATGGTTTCAGAGAAATCATACTCCATGGTAAGTTGTTCTTGTAGAATGTTGAACGACTACCCCAACTAAAATCTATCCACTCAACAAAAATTATTTCACACCACAGACTCATCTTGGTCAGGATCGATTTGAAATCTATCATGATTTCAGAGAAATCATACTCCATGGTAAGTTGTTCTTGTAGAATGTTGAACGACTACCCCAACTAAAATCTATCCACTCAACAAAAATTATTTCACACCACAGACTCATCTTGGTCAGGATCGATTTGAAATCTATCATGGTTTCAGAGAAAAAAATACTCCATGGTTCGTTGTTCTTGTAGAATTTTGAACGACTACCCCAACTAAAATCTATCCACTCAACAAAAATTATTTCACACCACAGACTCATCTTGGTCAGGATCGATTTGAAATCTATAATGGTTTCAGAGAAATCATACTCCATGGTAAGTTGTTCTTGTAGAATGTTGAACGACTATCCCAACTAAAATCTATCCACTCAACAAAAATTATTTCACACCACAGACTCATCTTGGTCAGGATCGATTTGAAATCTATAATGGTTTCAGAGAAATCATACTCCATGGTTCGTTGTTCTTGTAGAATGTTGAACGACTACCCCAACTAAAATCTATCCACTCAACAAAAATTATTTCACACCACAGACTCATCTTGGTCAGGATCGATTTGAAATCTATCATGGTTGCAGAGAAATCATAGTCCATGGTTCGTTGTTCTTGTAGAATGTTGAACGACTACCCCAACTAAAATGTATCCACTCAACAAAAATTATTTCACACCACAGACTCATCTTGGTCAGGATCGATTTGAAATCTATCATGGTTTCAGCGAAACCATACTCCATGGTTCGTTGTTCTTGTAGAATGTTGAACGACTACCCCAACTAAAATCTATCCACTCAACAAAAATTGTTTCACACCACAGACTCATCTTGGTCAGGATCGATTTGAAATCTATCATGGTTTCAGAGAAACCATACTCCATGGTTCGTTGTTCTTGTAGAATGTTGAACGACTACCCCAACTAAAATCTATCCACTCAACAAAAATTATTTCACACCCCAGACTCATCTTGGTCAGGATCGATTTGAAATCTATCATGGTTTCAGAGAAATCATACTCCATGGTTCGTTGTTCTTGTAAAATGTTGAACGACTACCCCAACTAAAATCTATCCACTCAACAAAAATTATTTCACACCACAGACTCATCTTGGTCAGGATCGATTTGAAATCTATCATGGTTTCAGAGAAATCATACTCCATGGTAAGTTGTTCTTGTAGAATGTTGAACGACTACCCCAACTAAAATCTATCCACTCAACAAAAATTATTTCACACCACAGACTCATCTTGGTCAGGATCGATTTGAAATCTATCATGGTTTCAGAGAAATCATACTCCATGGTAAGTTGTTCTTGTAGAATGTTGAACGACTACCCCAACTAAAATCTATCCACTCAACAAAAATTATTTCACACCACAGACTCATCTTGGTCAGGATCGATTTGAAATCTATCATGGTTTCAGAGAAATCATACTCCATGGTAAGTTGTTCTCGTAGAATGTTGAACGACTACCCCAACTAAAATCTATCCACTCAACAAAAATTATTTCACACCACAGACTCATCTTGGTCAGGATCGATTTGAAATCTATAATGGTTTCAGAGAAATCATACTCCATGGTAAGTTGTTCTTGTAGAATGTTGAACGACTATCCCAACTAAAATCTATCCACTCAACAAAAATTATTTCACACCACAGACTCATCTTGGTCAGGATCGATTTGAAATCTATAATGGTTTCAGAGAAATCATACTCCATGGTTCGTTGTTCTTGTAAAATGTTGAACGACTACCCCAACTAAAATCTATCCACTCAACAAAAATTATTTCACACCACAGACTCATCTTGGTCAGGATCGATTTGAAATCTATCATGGTTGCAGAGAAATCATAGTCCATGGTTCGTTGTTCTTGTAGAATGTTGAACGACTACCCCAACTAAAATGTATCCACTCAACAAAAATTATTTCACACCACAGACTCATCTTGGTCAGGATCGATTTGAAATCTATCATGGTTTCAGAGAAACCATACTCCATGGTTCGTTGTTCTTGTAGAATGTTGAACGACTACCCCAACTAAAATCTATCCACTCAACAAAAATTGTTTCACACCACAGACTCATCTTGGTCAGGATCGATTTGAAATCTATCATGGTTTCAGAGAAACCATACTCCATGGTTCGTTGTTCTTGTAGAATGTTGAACGACTACCCCAACTAAAATCTATCCACTCAACAAAAATTATTTCACACCCCAGACTCATCTTGGTCAGGATCGATTTGAAATCTATCATGGTTTCAGAGAAATCATACTCCATGGTTCGTTGTTCTTGTAAAATGTTGAACGACTACCCCAACTAAAATCTATCCACTCAACAAAAATTATTTCACACCACAGACTCATCTTGGTCAGGATCGATTTGAAATCTATCATGGTTTCAGAGAAATCATACTCCATGGTAAGTTGTTCTTGTAGAATGTTGAACGACTACCCCAACTAAAATCTATCCACTCAACAAAAATTATTTCACACCACAGATTCATCTTGGTCAGGATCGATTTGAAATCTATCATGGTTTCAGAGAAATCATACTCCATGGTAAGTTGTTCTTGTAGAATGTTGAACGACTACCCCAACTAAAATCTATCCACTCAACAAAAATTATTTCACACCACAGACTCATCTTGGTCAGGATCGATTTGAAATCTATCATGGTTTCAGAGAAACCATACTCCATGGTTCGTTGTTCTTGTAGAATTTTGAACGACTACCCCAACTAAAATCTATCCACTCAACAAAAATTATTTCACACCACAGACTCATCTTGGTCAGGATCGATTTGAAATCTATCATGGTTTCAGAGAAATCATACTCCATGGTTCGTTGTTCTTGTAGAATGTTGAACGACTACCCCTAATTAAAATCTATAAACTCAACAAAAATTATTTCACACCCCAGACTCATCTTGGTCAGGATCGATTTGAAATCTATCATGGTTTCAGAGAAATCATACTCCATGGTTCGTTGTTCTTGTAAAATGTTGAACGACTACCCCAACTAAAATCTATCCACTCAACAAAAATTATTTCACACCACAGACTCATCTTGGTCAGGATCGATTTGAAATCTATCATGGTTTCAGAGAAATCATACTCCATGGTAAGTTGTTCTTGTAGAATGTTGAACGACTACCCCAACTAAAATCTATCCACTCAACAAAAATTATTTCACACCACAGACTCATCTTGGTCAGGATCGATTTGAAATCTATCATGGTTTCAGAGAAATCATACTCCATGGTAAGTTGTTCTCGTAGAATGTTGAACGACTACCCCAACTAAAATCTATCCACTCAACAAAAATTATTTCACACCACAGACTCATCTTGGTCAGGATCGATTTGAAATCTATAATGGTTTCAGAGAAATCATACTCCATGGTAAGTTGTTCTTGTAGAATGTTGAACGACTATCCCAACTAAAATCTATCCACTCAACAAAAATTATTTCACACCACAAACTCATCTTGGTCAGGATCGATTTGAAATCTATAATGGTTTCAGAGAAATCATACTCCATGGTTCGTTGTTCTTGTAAAATGTTGAACGACTACCCCAACTAAAATCTATCCACTCAACAAAAATTATTTCACACCACAGACTCATCTTGGTCAGGATCGATTTGAAATCTATCATGGTTGCAGAGAAATCATAGTCCATGGTTCGTTGTTCTTGTAGAATGTTGAACGACTACCCCAACTAAAATGTATCCACTCAACAAAAATTATTTCACACCACAGACTCATCTTGGTCAGGATCGATTTGAAATCTATCATGGTTTCAGAGAAACCATACTCCATGGTTCGTTGTTCTTGTAGAATGTTGAACGACTACCCCAACTAAAATCTATCCACTCAACAAAAATTGTTTCACACCACAGACTCATCTTGGTCAGGATCGATTTGAAATCTATCATGGTTTCAGAGAAACCATACTCCATGGTTCGTTGTTCTTGTAGAATGTTGAACGCCTACCCCAACTAAAATCTATCCACTCAACAAAAATTATTTCACACCCCAGACTCATCTTGGTCAGGATCGATTTGAAATCTATCATGGTTTCAGAGAAATCATACTCCATGGTTCGTTGTTCTTGTAAAATGTTGAACGACTACCCCAACTAAAATCTATCCACTCAACAAAAATTATTTCACACCACAGACTCATCTTGGTCAGGATCGATTTGAAATCTATCATGGTTTCAGAGAAATCATACTCCATGGTAAGTTGTTCTTGTAGAATGTTGAACGACTACCCCAACTAAAATCTATCCACTCAACAAAAATTATTTCACACCACAGACTCATCTTGGTCAGGATCGATTTGAAATCTATCATGGTTGCAGAGAAATCATAGTCCATGGTTCGTTGTTCTTGTAGAATGTTGAACGACTACCCCAACTAAAATGTATCCACTCAACAAAAATTATTTCACACCACAGACTCATCTTGGTCAGGATCGATTTGAAATCTATCATGGTTTCAGAGAAACCATACTCCATGGTTCGTTGTTCTTGTAGAATGTTGAACGACTACCCCAACTAAAATCTATCCACTCAACAAAAATTGTTTCACACCACAGACTCATCTTGGTCAGGATCGATTTGAAATCTATCATGGTTTCAGAGAAACCATACTCCATGGTTCGTTGTTCTTGTAGAATGTTGAACGACTACCCCAACTAAAATCTATCCACTCAACAAAAATTATTTCACACCCCAGACTCATCTTGGTCAGGATCGATTTGAAATCTATCATGGTTTCAGAGAAATCATACTCCATGGTTCGTTGTTCTTGTAAAATGTTGAACGACTACCCCAACTAAAATCTATCCACTCAACAAAAATTATTTCACACCACAGACTCATCTTGGTCAGGATCGATTTGAAATCTATCATCGTTTCAGAGAAATCATACTCCATGGTAAGTTGTTCTTGTAGAATGTTGAACGACTACCCCAACTAAAATCTATCCACTCAACAAAAATTATTTCACACCACAGACTCATCTTGGTCAGGATCGATTTGAAATCTATCATGGTTTCAGAGAAATCATACTCCATGGTAAGTTGTTCTTGTAGAATGTTGAACGACTACCCCAACTAAAATCTATCCACTCAACAAAAATTATTTCACACCACAGACTCATCTTGGTCAGGATCGATTTGAAATCTATCATGGTTTCAGAGAAACCATACTCCATGGTTCGTTGTTCTTGTAGAATTTTGAACGACTACCCCAACTAAAATCTATCCACTCAACAAAAATTATTTCACACCACAGACTCATCTTGGTCAGGATCGATTTGAAATCTATCATGGTTTCAGAGAAATCATACTCCATGGTTCGTTGTTCTTGTAGAATGTTGAACGACTACCCCTAATTAAAATCTATAAACTCAACAAAAATTATTTCACACCACAGACTCATCTTGGTCAGGATCGATTTGAAATCTATCATGGTTTCAGAGAAATCATACTCCATGGTTCGTTGTTCTTGTAGAATGTTGAACGACTATCCCAACTAAAATCTATCCACTCAACAAAAATTATTTCACACCACAGACTCATCTTGGTCAGGATCGATTTGAAATCTATCGTGGTTGCAGAGAAATCATACTCCATGGTTCGTTGTTCTTGTAGAATGTTGAACGACTATCCCAACTAGAATCTATCCACTCAACAAAAATTATTTCAGAGAAATCATACTCCATGGTTCGTTGTTCTTGTAGAATGTTGAACGACTACCCCAACTAAAATCTATTCACTCAACAAAAATTATTTCACACCACAGACTCATCTTGGTCAGGATCGATTTGAAATCTATCATGGTTTCAGAGAAATCATAGTCCATGGTAAGTTGTTCTTGTAGAATGTTGAACGAATACCCCTAACTAAAATCTATCCACTCAACAAAAATTATTTCAGAGAAATCATACTCCATGGTTCGTTGTTCTTGTAGAATGTTGAACGACTACCCCAAATAAAATCTATCCACTCAACAAAAATTATTTCACACCACAGACTCACCTTGGTCAGAATGGATTTGAAATCTATCATGGTTTCAGAGAAATCATACTCCATGGTAAGTTGTTCTTGTAGAATGTTGAACGACTATCCCAACTAAAATCTATCCACTCAACAAAAATTATTTCAGAGAAATCATACTCCATGGTTCGTTGTTCTTGTAGAATGTTGAACGACTATCCCAACTAAAATCTATCCACTCAACAAAAATTATTTCACACCACAGACTCATCTTGGTTAGGATCGATTTGAAATCTATCATTTTTGCAGAGAAATCATACTCCATGGTTCGTTGTTCTTGTAGAATGTTGAACGACTATCCCAACTAAAATCTATCCACTCAACAAAAATTATTTCAGAGAAATCATACTAAATGGTAAGTTGTTCTTGTAGAATGTTGAACGACTATCCCAACTAAAATCTATCCACTCAACAAAAATTATTTCAGAGAAATCATACTCCATGGTAAATTGTTCTTGTAGAATGTGGAACGACTATCCCAACTAAAATCTATCCACTCAACAAAAATTATTTCAGAGAAATCATACTCCATGGTAAGTTGTTCTTGTAGAATGTTGAACGACTACCCCAACTAAAATCTATCCACTCAACAAAAATTATTTCACAGCACAGACTCATCTTGGTCAGGATCGATTTGAAATCTATCATGGTTTCAGAGAAATCATACTCCATGGTTCGTTGTTCTTGTAGAATGTTGAACGACTACCCCTAACTAAAATCTATCCACTCAACAAAAATTATTTCACACCACAGACTCATCTTGGTCAGGATCGATTTGAAATCTATCATGGTTGCAGAGAAATCATACTCCATGGTTCGTTGTTCTTGTAGAATGTTGAACGACTATCCCCACTAAAATCTATCCACTCAACAAAATTATTTCACACCACAGACTCATCTTGGTCAGGATCGATTTGAAATCTATCATGGTTGCAGAGAAATCATACTCCATGGTTCGTTGTTCTTGTAGAATGTTGAACGACTATCCCAACTACAATCTATCCACTCAACAAAAATTATTTCAGAGAAATCATACTCCATGGTTCGTTGTTCTTGTAGAATGTTGAACGACTACCCCAAATAAAATCTATCCACTCAACAAAAATTATTTCACACCACAGACTCATCTTGGTCAGAATGGATTTGAAATCTATCATGGTTTCAGAGAAATCATACTCCATGGTTCGTTGTTCTTGTAGAATGTTGAACGACTATCCCAACTAAAATCTATCCACTCAAGAAAAATTATTTCAGAGAAATCATACTCCATGGTTCGTTGTTCTTGTAGAATGTTGAGCGACTATCCCAACTAAAATCTATCCACTCAACAAAAATTATTTCACACCACAGACTCATCTTGGTCAGGATCGATTTGAAATCTATCATGGTTTCAGAGAAATCATACTCCATGGTTCGTTGTTCTTGTAGAATGTTGAACGACTACCCCAACTAAAATCTATCCACTCAACAAAAATTATTTCACACCACAGACTCACCTTGGTCAGGATCGATTTGAAATCTATCATGGTTTCAGAGAAATCATACTCCATGGTTCGTTGTTCTTGTAGAATGTTGAACGACTACCCCAACTAAACTCTATCCACTCAACAAAAATTATTTCACACCACAGACTCATCTTGGTCAGGATCGATTTGAAATCTATCATGGTTTCAGAGAAATCATACTCCATGGTTCGTTGTTCTTGTAGAATGTTGAACGACTACCCCAACTAAAATCTATCCACTCAACAAAAATTATTTCACACCACAGACTCATCTTGGTCAGGATCGATTTGAAATCTATAATGGTTTCAGAGGAATCATACTCCATGGTAAGTTGTTCTTGTAGAATGTTGAACGACTACCCCAACTAAAATCTATCCACTCAACAAAAATTATTTCACACCACAGACTCATCTTGGTCAGGATCGATTTGAAATCTATAATGGTTTCAGAGAAATCATACTCCATGGTTCGTTATTCTAGTAAAATGTTGAACGACTACCCCAACTAAAATCTATCCACTCAACAAAAATTATTTCACACCACAGACTCATCTTGGTCAGGATCGATTTGAAATCTATCATGGTTGCAGAGAAATCATACTCCATGGTTCGTTGTTCTTGTAGAATGTTGAACGACTACCCCAACTAAAATCTATCCACTCAACAAAAATTATTTCACACCACAGACTCATCTTGGTCAGGATCGATTTGAAATCTATCATGGTTGCAGAGAAATCATACTCCATGGTTCGTTGTTCTTGTAGAATGTTGAACGACTATCCCCACTAAAATCTATCCACTCAACAAAAATTATTTCAGAGAAATCATACTAAATGGTAAGTTGTTCTTGTAGAATGTTGAACGAATACCCCTAACTAAAATCTATCCACTCAACAAAAATTATTTCAGAGAAATCATACTCCATGGTTCGTTGTTCTTGTAGAATGTTGAACGACTACCCCAAATAAAATCTATCCACTCAACAAAAATTATTTCACACCACAGACTCACCTTGGTCAGAATGGATTTGAAATCTATCATGGTTTCAGAGAAATCATACTCCATGGTAAGTTGTTCTTGTAGAATGTTGAACGACTATCCCAACTAAAATCTATCCACTCAACAAAAATTATTTCAGAGAAATCATACTCCATGGTTCGTTGTTCTTGTAGAATGTTGAACGACTATCCCAACTAAAATCTATCCACTCAACAAAAATTATTTCACACCACAGACTCATCTTGGTTAGGATCGATTTGAAATCTATCATTTTTGCAGAGAAATCATACTCCATGGTTCGTTGTTCTTGTAGAATGTTGAACGACTATCCCAACTAAAATCTATCCACTCAACAAAAATTATTTCAGAGAAATCATACTAAATGGTAAGTTGTTCTTGTAGAATGTTGAACGACTATCCCAACTAAAATCTATCCACTCAACAAAAATTATTTCAGAGAAATCATACTCCATGGTAAGTTGTTCTTGTAGAATGTGGAACGACTATCCCAACTAAAATCTATCCACTCAACAAAAATTATTTCAGAGAAATCATACTCCATGGTAAGTTGTTCTTGTAGAATGTTGAACGACTACCCCAACTAAAATCTATCCACTCAACAAAAATTATTTCACAGCACAGACTCATCTTGGTCAGGATCGATTTGAAATCTATCATGGTTTCAGAGAAATCATACTCCATGGTTCGTTGTTCTTGTAGAATGTTGAACGACTACCCCTAACTAAATTCTATCCACTCAACAAAAATTATTTCACACCACAGACTCATCTTGGTCAGGATCGATTTGAAATCTATCATGGTTGCAGAGAAATCATACTCCATGGTTCGTTGTTCTTGTAGAATGTTGAACGACTATCCCCACTAAAATCTATCCACTCAACAAAATTATTTCACACCACAGACTCATCTTGGTCAGGATCGATTTGAAATCTATCATGGTTGCAGAGAAATCATACTCCATGGTTCGTTGTTCTTGTAGAATGTTGAACGACTATCCCAACTACAATCTATCCACTCAACAAAAATTATTTCAGAGAAATCATACTCCATGGTTCGTTGTTCTTGTAGAATGTTGAACGACTACCCCAAATAAAATCTATCCACTCAACAAAAATTATTTCACACCACAGACTCATCTTGGTCAGAATGGATTTGAAATCTATCATGGTTTCAGAGAAATCATACTCCATGGTTCGTTGTTCTTGTAGAATGTTGAACGACTATCCCAACTAAAATCTATCCACTCAAGAAAAATTATTTCAGAGAAATCATACTCCATGGTTCGTTGTTCTTGTAGAATGTTGAACGACTATCCCAACTAAAATCTATCCACTCAACAAAAATTATTTCACACCACAGACTCATCTTGGTCAGGATCGATTTGAAATCTATCATGATTTCAGAGAAATCATACTCCATGGTTCGTTGTTCTTGTAGAATGTTGAACGACTACCCCAACTAAAATCTATCCACTCAACAAAAATTATTTCACACCACAGACTCACCTTGGTCAGGATCGATTTGAAATCTATCATGGTTTCAGAGAAATCATACTCCATGGTTCGTTGTTCTTGTAGAATGTTGAACGACTACCCCAACTAAAATCTATCCACTCAACAAAAATTATTTCACACCACAGACTCATCTTGGTCAGGATCGATTTGAAATCTATCATGGTTTCAGAGAAATCATACTCCATGGTTCGTTGTTCTTGTAGAATGTTGAACGACTACCCCAACTAAAATCTATCCACTCAACAAAAATTATTTCACACCACAGACTCATCTTGGTCAGGATCGATTTGAAATCTATAATGGTTTCAGAGAAATCATACTCCATGGTAAGTTGTTCTTGTAGAATGTTGAACGACTACCCCAACTAAAATCTATCCACTCAACAAAAATTATTTCACACCACAGACTCATCTTGGTCAGGATCGATTTGAAATCTATAATGGTTTCAGAGAAATCATACTCCATGGTTCGTTATTCTAGTAAAATGTTGAACGACTACCCCAACTAAAATCTATCCACTCAACAAAAATTATTTCACACCACAGACTCATCTTGGTCAGGATCGATTTGAAATCTATCATGGTTGCAGAAAAATCATACTCCATGGTTCGTTGTTCTTGTAGAATGTTGAACGACTACCCCAACTAAAATCTATCCACTCAACAAAAATTATTTCACACCACAGACTCATCTTGGTCAGGATCGATTTGAAATCTATCATGGTTTCAGAGAAATCATACTCCATGGTTCGTTGTTCTTGTAGAATGTTGAACGACTACCCCAACTAAAATCTATCCACTCAACAAAAATTATTTCACACCACAGACTCATCTTGGTCAGGATCGATTTGAAATCTATCATGGTTGCAGAGAAATCATACTCCATGGTTCGTTGTTCTTGTAGAATATTGAACGACTACCCCAACTAAAATCTATCCACTCAACAAAAACTATTTCACACCACAGACTCATCTTGGTCAGGATCGATTTGAAATCTATCATGGTTGCAGAGAAATCATACTCCATGGTTCGTTGTTCTTGTAGAATGTTGAACGACTACCCCAACTAAAATCTATCCACTCAACAAAAATTATTTCACAATACAGACTCATCTTGGTCAGGATCGATTTGAAATCTATCATGGTTTCAGAGACATCATACTCCATGGTTCGTTGTTCTTGTAGAATGTTGAACGACTACCCCAACTAAAATCTTTCCACTCAACAAAAATTATTTCACACCACAGACTCATCTTGGTCAGGATCGATTTGAAATCTATCATGGTTTCAGACAAATCATACTCCATGGTAAGTTGTTCTTGTAGAATGTTGAACGACTACCCCAACTAAAATCTATCCACTCAACAAAAATTATTTCACACCACAGACTCATCTTGGTCAGGATCGATTTGAAATCTATCATGGTTGCAGAGAAATCATACTCCATGGTAAGTTGTTCTTGTAGAATGTTGAACGACTACCCCAACTAAAATCTATCCACTCAACAAAAATTATTTCACACCACAGACTCATCTTGGTCAGGATCGATTTGAAATCTATCATGGTTTCAGAGCAATCATACTCCATGGTAAGTTGTTCTTGTAGAATGTTGAACGACTACCCCAACTAAAATCTATCCACTCAACAAAAATTATTTCACACCACAGACTCATCTTGGTCAGGATCGATTTGAAATTTATCATGGTTTCAGAGAAATCATACTCCATGGTTCGTTGTTCTTGTAGAATGTTGAACGACTACCCCAACTAAAATCTATCCACTCAACAAAAATTATTTCACACCACAGACTCATCTTGGTCAGGATCGATTTGAAATCTATCATGGTTTCAGAGAAATCATACTCCATGGTTCGTTCTTCTTGTAAAATGTTGAACGACTACCCCAACTAAAATCTATCCACTCAACAAAAATTATTTCACACCACAGACTCATCTTGGTCAGGATCGATTTGAAATCTATCATGGTTTCAGAGAAATCATACTCCATGGTAAGTTGTTCTTGTAGAATGTTGAACGACTACCCCAACTAAAATCTATCCACTCAACAAAAATTATTTCACACCACAGACTCATCTTGGTCAGGATCGATTTGAAATCTATCATGGTTTCAGAGAAATCATACTCCACGGTTCGTTGTTCTTGTAGAATGTTGAACGACTATCCCAACTAAAACTATCCACTCAACAAAAATTATTTCAGAGAAATCATACTCCATGGTTCGTTGTTCTTGTAGAATGTTGAACGACTACCCCAACTAAAATTTATCCACTCAACAAAAATTATTTCAGAGAAATCATACTCCATGGTTCGTTGTTCTTGTAGAATGTTGAACGACTACCCCAACTAAAATCTATCCACTCAACAAAAATTATTTCAGAGAAATCATACTCCATTATTCGTTGTTCTTGTAGAATGTTGAAGGACTACCCCAACTAAAATCTATCCACTCAACAAAAATTATTTCACACCACAGACTCATCTTTGTCAGGATCGATTTGAAACCTATCATGGTTTCAGAGAAATCATACTCCATGGTTCGTTGTTCTTGTAAAATGTTGAACCACTACCCCAACTAAAATCTATCCACTCAACAAAAATTATTTCACACCACAGACTCATCTTGGTCAGGATCGATTTGAAATCTATCATGGTTTCAGAGAAATCATACTCCATGGTTCGTTGTTCTTGTAAAATGTTGAACGACTACCCCAACTAAAATCTATCCACTCAACAAAAATTATTTCACACCACAGACTCATCTTGGTCAGGATCGATTTGAAATCTATCATGGTTTCAGAGAAATCATGCTCCATGATTCGTTGTTCTTGTAGAATGTTGAACGACTACCCCTAACTAAAATCTATCCACTCAACAAAAATTATTTCACACCACAGACTCATCTTGGTCAGGATCGATTTGAAATCTATCATGGTTTCAGAGAAATCATACTCCATGGTAAGTTGTTCTTGTAGAATGTTGAACGACTACCCCAACTAAAATCTATCCACTCAACAAAAATTATTTCACACCACAGACTCATCTTGGTCAGGATCGATTTGAAATCTATCATGGTTTCAGAGAAATCATACTCCATGGTTCGTTGTTCTTGTAGAATGTTGAACGACTATCCCAACTAAAACTATCCACTCAACAAAAATTATTTCAGAGAAATCATACTCCATGGTAAGTTGTTCTTGTAGAATGTTGAACGACTACCCCAACTAAAATTTATCCACTCAACAAAAATTATTTCAGAGAAATCATACTCCATGTTTCGTTGTTCTTGTAGAATGTTGAACGACTACCCCAACTAAAATCTATCCACTCAACAAAAATTATTTCAGAGAAATCATACTCCATGGTTCGTTGTTCTTGTAGAATGTTGAACGACTTCCCCAACTAAAATCTATCCACTCAAGAAAAATTATTTCACACCACACACTCATCTTTGTCAGGATCGATTTGAAATCTATCATGGTTTCAGAGAAATCATACTCCATGGTTCGTTGTTCTTGTAAAATGTTGAACGACTACCCCAACTAAAATCTATCCACTCAACAAAAATTATTTCACACCACAGACTCATCGTGGTCAGGATCGATTTGAAATCTATCATGGTTTCAGAGAAATCATACTCCATGGTTCGTTGTTCTTGTAGAATGTTGAACGACTACCCCTAACTAAAATCTATCCACTCAACAAAAATTATTTCACACCACAGACTCATCTTGGTCAGCATCGATTTGAAATCTATCATGGTTTCAGAGAAATCATACTCCATGGTTCGTTGTTCTTGTAGAATGTTGAACGACTACCCCAACTAAAATCTATCCACTCAACAAAAATTATTTCACACCGCAGACTCATCTTGGTCAGGATCGATTTGAAATCTATCATGGTTGCAGAGAAATCATACTCCATGGTTCGTTGTTCTTGTAGAATGTTGAACGACTACCCCAACTAAAATCTATCCACTCAACAAAAGTTATTTCACACCACAGACTCATCTTGGTCAGGATCGATTTGAAATCTATCATGGTTGCAGAGAAATCATACTCCATGGTTCGTTGTTCTTGTAGAATGTTGAACGACTACCCCAACTAAAATCTATCCACTCAACAAAAATTATTTCACACCACAGACTCATCTTGGTCAGGATCGATTTGAAATCTACCATGGTTGCAGAGAAATCATACTCCATGGTTCGTTGTTCTTGTAGAATGTTGAACGACTACCCCAACTAAAATCTATCCACTCAACAAAAATTATTTCAGAGAAATCATACTCCATGGTTCGTTGTTCTTGTAGAATGTTGAACGACTACCCCAACTAAAATCTATCCACCTAACAAAAATTATTTCACACCGCAGACTCATCTTGGTCAGGATCGATTTGAAATCTATCATGATTTCAGAGAAATCATACTCCATGGTTCGTTCTTCTTGTAAAATGTTGAACGACTATCCCAACTAAAATCTATCCACTCAACAAAAATTATTTCACACCACAGACTCATCTTGGTCAGGATCGATTTGAAATCTATCATGGTTTCGGAGAAATCATACTCCATGGTTCGTTGTTCTTGTAGAATGTTGAACGACTACCCCTAACTAAAATCTATCCACTCAACAAAAATTATTTCACACCACAGACTCATCTTGGTCAGGATCGATTTGAAATCTATCATGGTTTCAGAGAAATCATACTCCATGGTAAGTTGTTCTTGTAGAATGTTGAACGACTACCCCAACTAAAATCTATCCACTCAACAAAAATTATTTCACACCACAAACTCATCTTGGTTAGGATCGATTTGAAATCTATCATGGTTTCAGAGAAATCATACTCCATGGTTCGTTGTTCTTGTAAAATGTTGAACGACTACCCCAACTAAAATCTATCCACTCAACAAAAATTATTTCACACCACAGACTCATCTTGGTCAGGATCGATTTGAAATCTATCATGGTTTCAGAGAAATCATAGTCCATGGTAAGTTGTTCTTGTAGAATGTTGAACGATTACCCCAACTAAAATCTATCTACTCAACAAAAATTATTTCAGAGAAATCATACTCCATGGTAAGTTGTTCTTGTAGAATGTTGAACGACTATCCCAACTAAAATCTATCCACTCAACAAAAATTATTTCAGAGAAATCATACTCCATGGTTCGTTGTTCTTGTAGAATGTTGAACGACTACCCCAACTAAAATCTATTAACTCAACAAAAATTATTTCACACCACAGACTCATCTTGGTCAGGATCGATTTGAAATCTATCATGGTTTCAGAGAAATCATAGTCCATGGTAAGTTGTTCTTGTAGAATGTTGAACGACTACCCCTAACTAAAATCTATCCACTCAACAAAAATTATTTCAGAGAAATCATACTCCATGGTTCGTTGTTCTTGTAGAATGTTGAACGACTACCCCAACTAAAATCTATCCACTCAACAAAAATTATTTCACACCACAGACTCATCTTGGTCAGGATCGATTTGAAATCTATCATGGTTTCAGAGAAATCATACTCCATGGTAAGTTGTTCTTGTAGAATGTTGAACGACTATCCCAACTAAAATCTATCCAGTCAACAAAACTTATTTCAGAGAAATCATACTCCATGGTTCGTTGTTCTTGTAGAATGTTGAACGACTACCCCAACTAAAATCTATCCACTCAACAAAAATTATTTCAGAGAAATCATACTCCATGGTAAGTTGTTCTTGTAGAATGTTGAACGACTATCCCAACTAAAATCTATCCACTCAGCAAAAATTATTTCAGAGAAATCATACTCCATGGTTCGTTGTTCTTGTAGAATGTTGAACGACTACCCCAACTAAAATCTATCCACTCAACAAAAATTATTTCACACCACAGACTCATCTTGGTCAGGATCGATTTGAAATCTATCATGGTTTCAGAGAAATCATACTCCATGGTTCGTTGTTCTTGTAGAATGTTGAACGACTACCCCAACTAAAATCTATCCACTCAACAAAAATTATTTCACACCACAGACTCATTTTGGTCAGGATCGATTTGAAATCTATCATGGTTTCAGGGAAATCATACTCCATGGTAAGTTGTTCTTGTAGAATGTTGAACGACTACCCCAACTAAAATCTATCCACTCAACAAAAATTATTTCACACCACAGACTCATCTTGGTCAGGATCGATTTGAAATCTATCATGGTTTCGGAGAAATCATACTCCATGGTTCGTTGTTCTTGTAGAATGTTGAACGACTACCCCTAACTAAAATCTATCCACTCAACAAAAATTATTTCACACCACAGACTCATCTTGGTCAGGATCGATTTGAAATCTATCATGGTTTCAGAGAAATCATACTCCATGGTAAGTTGTTCTTGTAGAATGTTGAACGACTACCCCAACTAAAATCTATCCACTCAACAAAAATTATTTCACACCACAGACTCATCTTGGTCAGGATCGATTTGAAATCTATCATGGTTGCAGAGAAATCATACTCCATGGTTCGTTGTTCTTGTAGAATATTGAACGACTACCCCAACTAAAATCTATCCACTCAACAAAAACTATTTCACACCACAGACTCATCTTGGTCAGGATCGATTTGAAATCTATCATGGTTGCAGAGAAATCATACTCCATGGTTCGTTGTTCTTGTAGAATGTTGAACGACTACCCCAACTAAAATCTATCCACTCAACAAAAATTATTTCACAATACAGACTCATCTTGGTCAGGATCGATTTGAAATCTATCATGGTTTCAGAGACATCATACTCCATGGTTCGTTGTTCTTGTAGAATGTTGAACGACTACCCCAACTAAAATCTTTCCACTCAACAAAAATTATTTCACACCACAGACTCATCTTGGTCAGGATCGATTTGAAATCTATCATGGTTTCAGACAAATCATACTCCATGGTAAGTTGTTCTTGTAGAATGTTGAACGACTACCCCAACTAAAATCTATCCACTCAACAAAAATTATTTCACACCACAGACTCATCTTGGTCAGGATCGATTTGAAATCTATCATGGTTTCAGAGAAATCATACTCCATGGTTCGTTGTTCTTGTAGAATGTTGAACGACTACCCCAACTAAAATCTATCCACTCAACAAAAATTATTTCACACCACAGACTCATCTTGGTCAGGATCGATTTGAAATCTATCATGGTTTCAGAGCAATCATACTCCATGGTAAGTTGTTCTTGTAGAATGTTGAACGACTACCCCAACTAAAATCTATCCACTCAACAAAAATTATTTCACACCACAGACTCATCTTGGTCAGGATCGATTTGAAATCTATCATGGTTTCAGAGCAATCATACTCCATGGTAAGTTGTTCTTGTAGAATGTTGAACGACTACCCCAACTAAAATCTATCCACTCAACAAAAATTATTTCACACCACAGACTCATCTTGGTCAGGATCGATTTGAAATTTATCATGGTTTCAGAGAAATCATACTCCATGGTTCGTTGTTCTTGTAGAATGTTGAACGACTACCCCAACTAAAATCTATCCACTCAACAAAAATTATTTCACACCACAGACTCATCTTGGTCAGGATCGATTTGAAATCTATCATGGTTTCAGAGCAATCATACTCCATGGTAAGTTGTTCTTGTAGAATGTTGAACGACTACCCCAACTAAAATCTATCCACTCAACAAAAATTATTTCACACCACAGACTCATCTTGGTCAGGATCGATTTGAAATTTATCATGGTTTCAGAGAAATCATACTCCATGGTTCGTTGTTCTTGTAGAATGTTGAACGACTACCCCAACTAAAATCTATCCACTCAACAAAAATTATTTCACACCACAGACTCATCTTGGTCAGGATCGATTTGAAATCTATCATGGTTTCAGAGAAATCATACTCCATGATTCGTTCTTCTTGTAAAATGTTGAACGACTACCCCAACTAAAATCTATCCACTCAACAAAAATTATTTCACACCACAGACTCATCTTGGTCAGGATCGATTTGAAATCGATCATGGTTTCAGAGAAATCATACTCCATGGTAAGTTGTTCTTGTAGAATGTTGAACGACTACCCCAACTAAAATCTATCCACTCAACAAAAATTATTTCACACCACAGACTCATCTTGGTCAGGATCGATTTGAAATCTATCATGGTTTCAGAGAAATCATACTCCACGGTTCGTTGTTCTTGTAGAATGTTGAACGACTATCCCAACTAAAACTATCCACTCAACAAAAATTATTTCACACCACAGACTCATCTTGGTCAGGATCGATTTGAAATCTATCATGGTTTCAGAGCAATCATACTCCATGGTAAGTTGTTCTTGTAGAATGTTGAACGACTACCCCAACTAAAATCTATCCACTCAACAAAAATTATTTCACACCACAGACTCATCTTGGTCAGGATCGATTTGAAATCTATCATGGTTTCAGAGCAATCATACTCCATGGTAAGTTGTTCTTGTAGAATGTTGAACGACTACCCCAACTAAAATCTATCCACTCAACAAAAATTATTTCACACCACAGACTCATCTTGGTCAGGATCGATTTGAAATTTATCATGGTTTCAGAGAAATCATACTCCATGGTTCGTTGTTCTTGTAGAATGTTGAACGACTACCCCAACTAAAATCTATCCACTCAACAAAAATTATTTCACACCACAGACTCATCTTGGTCAGGATCGATTTGAAATCTATCATGGTTTCAGAGAAATCATACTCCATGGTTCGTTCTTCTTGTAAAATGTTGAACGACTACCCCAACTAAAATCTATCCACTCAACAAAAATTATTTCACACCACAGACTCATCTTGGTCAGGATCGATTTGAAATCGATCATGGTTTCAGAGAAATCATACTCCATGGTAAGTTGTTCTTGTAGAATGTTGAACGACTACCCCAACTAAAATCTATCCACTCAACAAAAATTATTTCACACCACAGACTCATCTTGGTCAGGATCGATTTGAAATCTATCATGGTTTCAGAGAAATCATACTCCACGGTTCGTTGTTCTTGTAGAATGTTGAACGACTATCCCAACTAAAACTATCCACTCAACAAAAATTATTTCAGAGAAATCATACTCCATGGTTCGTTGTTCTTGTAGAATGTTGAACGACTACCCCAACTAAAATTTATCCACTCAACAAAAATTATTTCAGAGAAATCATACTCCATGGTTCGTTGTTCTTGTAGAATGTTGAACGACTACCCCAACTAAAATCTATCCACTCAAGAAAAATTATTTCAGAGAAATCATACTCCATTATTCGTTGTTCTTGTAGAATGTTGAAGGACTACCCCAACTAAAATCTATCCACTCAACAAAAATTATTTCACACCACAGACTCATCTTTGTCAGGATCGATTTGAAACCTATCATGGTTTCAGAGAAATCATACTCCATGGTTCGTTGTTCTTGTAAAATGTTGAACCACTACCCCAACTAAAATCTATCCACTCAACAAAAATTATTTCACACCACAGACTCATCTTGGTCAGGATCGATTTGAAATCTATCATGGTTTCAGAGAAATCATACTCCATGGTTCGTTGTTCTTGTAAAATGTTGAACGACTACCCCAACTAAAATCTATCCACTCAACAAAAATTATTTCACACCACAGACTCATCTTGGTCAGGATCGATTTGAAATCTATCATGGTTTCAGAGAAATCATGCTCCATGATTCGTTGTTCTTGTAGAATGTTGAACGACTACCCCTAACTAAAATCTATCCACTCAACAAAAATTATTTCACACCACAGACTCATCTTGGTCAGGATCGATTTGAAATCTATCATGGTTTCAGAGAAATCATACTCCATGGTTCGTTGTTCTTGTAGAATGTTGAACGACTACCCCAACTAAAATCTATCCACTCAACAAAAATTATTTCACACCACAGACTCATCTTGGTCAGGATCGATTTGAAATCTATCATGGTTTCAGAGAAATCATACTCCACGGTTCGTTGTTCTTGTAGAATGTTGAACGACTATCCCAACTAAAACTATCCACTCAACAAAAATTATTTCAGAGAAATCATACTCTATGGTTCGTTGTTCTTGTAGAATGTTGAACGACTACCCCAACTAAAATTTATCCACTCAACAAAAATTATTTCAGAGAAATCATACTCCATGGTTCGTTGTTCTTGTAGAATGTTGAACGACTACCCCAACTAAAATCTATCCACTCAACAAAAATTATTTCAGAGAAATCATACTCCATGGTTCGTTGTTCTTGTAGAATGTTGAACGACTTCCCCAACTAAAATCTATCCACTCAAGAAAAATTATTTCACACCACACACTCATCTTTGTCAGGATCGATTTGAAATCTATCATGGTTTCAGAGAAATCATACTCCATGGTTCGTTGTTCTTGTAAAATGTTGAACGACTACCCCAACTAAAATCTATCCACTCAACAAAAATTATTTCACACCACAGACTCATCTTGGTCAGGATCGATTTGAAATCTATCATGGTTTCAGAGAAATCATACTCCATGGTTCGTTGTTCTTGTAGAATGTTGAACGACTACCCCTAACTAAAATCTATCCACTCAACAAAAATTATTTCACACCACAGACTCATCTTGGTCAGCATCGATTTGAAATCTATCATGGTTTCAGAGAAATCATACTCCATGGTTCGTTGTTCTTGTAGAATGTTGAACGACTACCCCAACTAAAATCTATCCACTCAACAAAAATTATTTCACACCGCAGACTCATCTTGGTCAGGATCGATTTGAAATCTATCATGGTTGCAGAGAAATCATACTCCATGGTTCGTTGTTCTTGTAGAATGTTGAACGACTACCCCAACTAAAATCTATCCACTCAACAAAAGTTATTTCACACCACAGACTCATCTTGGTCAGGATCGATTTGAAATCTACCATGGTTGCAGAGAAATCATACTCCATGGTTCGTTGTTCTTGTAGAATGTTGAACGACTACCCCAACTAAAATCTATCCACTCAACAAAAATTATTTCAGAGAAATCATACTCCATGGTTCGTTGTTCTTGTAGAATGTTGAACGACTACCCCAACTAAAATCTATCCACCTAACAAAAATTATTTCACACCGCAGACTCATCTTATTCAGGATCGATTTGAAATCTATCATGATTTCAGAGAAATCATACTCCATGGTTCGTTGTTCTTGTAAAATGTTGAACGACTATCCCAACTAAAGTCTATCCACTCAACAAAAATTATTTCACACCACAGACTCATCTTGGTCAGGATCGATTTGAAATCTATCATGGTTTCGGAGAAATCATACTCCATGGTTCGTTGTTCTTGTAGAATGTTGAACGACTACCCCTAACTAAAATCTATCCACTCAACAAAAATTATTTCACACCACAGACTCATCTTGGTCAGGATCGATTTGAAATCTATCATGGTTTCAGAGAAATCATACTCCATGGTTCGTTGTTCTTGTAGAATGTTGAACGACTACCCCTAACTAAAATCTATCCACTCAACAAAAATTATTTCACACCACAGACTCATCTTGGTCAGGATCGATTTGAAATCTATCATGGTTTCAGAGAAATCATACTCCATGGTTCGTTGTTCTTGTAAAATGTTGAACGACTACCCCAACTAAAATCTATCCACTCAACAAAAATTATTTCACACCACAGACTCATCTTGGTCAGGATCGATTTGAAATCTATCATGATTTCAGAGAAATCATACTCCATGGTTCGTTGTTCTTGTAGAATGTTGAACGACTACCCCAACTAAAATCTATCCACTCAACAAAAATTATTTCACACCGCAGACTCATCTTGGTCAGGATCGATTTGAAATCTATCATGGTTGCAGAGAAATCATACTCCATGGTTCGTTGTTCTTGTAGAATGTTGAACGACTACCCCAACTAAAATCTATCCACTCAACAAAAGTTATTTCACACCACAGACTCATCTTGGTCAGGATCGATTTGAAATCTACCATGGTTGCAGAGAAATCATACTCCATGGTTCGTTGTTCTTGTAGAATGTTGAACGACTACCCCAACTAAAATCTATCCACTCAACAAAAATTATTTCAGAGAAATCATACTCCATGGTTCGTTGTTCTTGTAGAATGTTGAACGACTACCCCAACTAAAATCTATCCACCTAACAAAAATTATTTCACACCGCAGACTCATCTTATTCAGGATCGATTTGAAATCTATCATGATTTCAGAGAAATCATACTCCATGGTTCGTTGTTCTTGTAAAATGTTGAACGACTATCCCAACTAAAGTCTATCCACTCAACAAAAATTATTTCACACCACAGACTCATCTTGGTCAGGATCGATTTGAAATCTATCATGGTTTCGGAGAAATCATACTCCATGGTTCGTTGTTCTTGTAGAATGTTGAACGACTACCCCTAACTAAAATCTATCCACTCAACAAAAATTATTTCACACCACAGACTCATCTTGGTCAGGATCGATTTGAAATCTATCATGGTTTCAGAGAAATCATACTCCATGGTAAGTTGTTCTTGTAGAATGTTGAACGACTACCCCAACTAAAATCTATCCACTCAACAAAAATTATTTCACACCACAGACTCATCTTGGTCAGGATCGATTTGAAATCTATCATGGTTTCAGAGAAATCATAGTCCATGGTAAGTTGTTCTTGTAGAATGTTGAACGATTACCCCAACTAAAATCTATCTACTCAACAAAAATTATTTCAGAGAAATCATACTCCATGGTAAGTTGTTCTTGTAGAATGTTGAACGACTATCCCAACTAAAATCTATCCACTCAACAAAAATTATTTCAGAGAAATCATACTCCATGGTTCGTTGTTCTTGTAGAATGTTGAACGACTACCCCAACTAAAATCTATCCACTCAACAAAAATTATTTCACACCACAGACTCATCTTGGTCAGGATCGATTTGAAATCTATCATGGTTTCAGAGAAATCATAGTCCATGGTAAGTTGTTCTTGTAGAATGTTGAACGATTACCCCAACTAAAATCTATCTACTCAACAAAAATTATTTCAGAGAAATCATACTCCATGGTAAGTTGTTCTTGTAGAATGTTGAACGACTATCCCAACTAAAATCTATCCACTCAACAAAAATTATTTCAGAGAAATCATACTCCATGGTTCGTTGTTCTTGTAGAATGTTGAACGACTACCCCAACTAAAATCTATCCACTCAACAAAAATTATTTCACACCACAGACTCATCTTGGTCAGGATCGATTTGAAATCTATCATGGTTTCAGAGAAATCATAGTCCATGGTAAGTTGTTCTTGTAGAATGTTGAACGACTACCCCTAACTAAAATCTATCCACTCAACAAAAATTATTTCAGAGAAATCATACTCCATGGTTCGTTGTTCTTGTAGAATGTTGAACGACTACCCCAACTAAAATCTATCCACTCAACAAAAATTATTTCACACCACAGACTCATCTTGGTCAGGATCGATTTGAAATCTATCATGGTTTCAGAGAAATCATACTCCATGGTAAGTTGTTCTTGTAGAATGTTGAACGACTATCCCAACTAAAATCTATCCAGTCAACAAAACTTATTTCAGAGAAATCATACTCCATGGTTCGTTGTTCTTGTAGAATGTTGAACGACTACCCCAACTAAAATCTATCCACTCAACAAAAATTATTTCAGAGAAATCATACTCCATGGTAAGTTGTTCTTGTAGAATGTTGAACGACTATCCCAACTAAAATCTATCCACTCAGCAAAAATTATTTCAGAGAAATCATACTCCATGGTTCGTTGTTCTTGTAGAATGTTGAACGACTACCCCAACTAAAATCTATCCACTCAACAAAAATTATTTCACACCACAGACTCATCTTGGTCAGGATCGATTTGAAATCTATCATGGTTTCAGAGAAATCATACTCCATGGTTCGTTGTTGTTGTAGAATGTTGAACGACTACCCCAACTAAAATCTATCCACTCAACAAAAATTATTTCACACCACAGACTCATCTTGGTCAGGATCGATTTGAAATCTATCATGGTTGCAGAGAAATCATACTCCATGGTTCGTTGTTCTTGTAGAATGTTGAACGACTATCCCCACTAAAATCTATCCACTCAACAAAAATTATTTCACACCACAGACTCATCTTGGTCAGGATCGATTTGAAATCTATCATGGTTGCAGAGAAATCATACTCCATGGTTCGTTGTTCTTGTAGAATGTTGAACGACTACCCCTAACTAAAATCTATCCACTCAACAAAAATTATTTCACACCACAGACTCATCTTGGTCAGGATCGATTTGAAATCTATCATGGTTTCAGAGAAATCATACTCCATGGTAAGTTGTTCTTGTAGAATGTTGAACGACTACCCCAACTAAAATCTATCCACTCAACAAAAATTATTTCACACCACAAACTCATCTTGGTTAGGATCGATTTGAAATCTATCATGGTTTCAGAGAAATCATACTCCATGGTAAGTTGTTCTTGTAGAATGTTGAACGACTACCCCAACTAAAATCTATCCACTCAACAAAAATTATTTCACACCACAGACTCATCTTGGTCAGGATCGATTTGAAATCTATCATGGTTTCAGAGAAATCATAGTCCATGGTAAGTTGTTCTTGTAGAATGTTGAACGATTACCCCAACTAAAATCTATCTACTCAACAAAAATTATTTCAGAGAAATCATACTCCATGGTAAGTTGTTCTTGTAGAATGTTGAACGACTATCCCAACTAAAATCTATCCACTCAACAAAAATTATTTCAGAGAAATCATACTCCATGGTTCGTTGTTCTTGTAGAATGTTGAACGACTACCCCAACTAAAATCTATCCACTCAACAAAAATTATTTCACACCACAGACTCATCTTGGTCAGGATCGATTTGAAATCTATCATGGTTTCAGAGAAATCATAGTCCATGGTAAGTTGTTCTTGTAGAATGTTGAACGACTACCCCTAACTAAAATCTATCCACTCAACAAAAATTATTTCAGAGAAATCATACTCCATGGTTCGTTGTTCTTGTAGAATGTTGAACGACTACCCCAACTAAAATCTATCCACTCAACAAAAATTATTTCACACCACAGACTCATCTTGGTCAGGATCGATTTGAAATCTATCATGGTTTCAGAGAAATCATACTCCATGGTAAGTTGTTCTTGTAGAATGTTGAACGACTATCCCAACTAAAATCTATCCAGTCAACAAAAATTATTTCAGAGAAATCATACTCCATGGTTCGTTGTTCTTGTAGAATGTTGAACGACTACCCCAACTAAAATCTATCCACTCAACAAAAATTATTTCAGAGAAATCATACTCCATGGTAAGTTGTTCTTGTAGAATGTTGAACGACTATCCCAACTAAAATCTATCCACTCAGCAAAAATTATTTCAGAGAAATCATACTCCATGGTTCGTTGTTCTTGTAGAATGTTGAACGACTACCCCAACTAAAATCTATCCACTCAACAAAAATTATTTCACACCACAGACTCATCTTGGTCAGGATCGATTTGAAATCTATCATGGTTTCAGAGAAATCATACTCCATCGTTCGTTGTTCTTGTAGAATGTTGAACGACTACCCCAACTAAAATCTATCCACTCAACAAAAATTATTTCACACCACAGACTCATTTTGGTCAGGATCGATTTGCAATCTATCATGGTTTCAGGGAAATCATACTCCATGGTAAGTTGTTCTTGTAGAATGTTGAACGACTACCCCAACTAAAATCTATCCACTCAACAAAAATTATTTCACACCACAGACTCATCTTGGTCAGGATCGATTTGAAATCTATCATGGTTTCAAAGAAATCATACTCCATGGTTCGTTGTTCTTCTAGAATGTTGAACGACTACCCCAACTAAAATCTATCCACTCAACAAAAATTATTTCACACCACAGACTCATCTTGGTCAGGATCGATTTGAAATCTATCATGGTTTCAGAGAAATCATACTCCATGGTAAGTTGTTCTTGTAGAATGTTGAACGACTACCCCAACTAAAATCTATCCACTCAACAAAAATTATTTCACACCACAGACTCATCTTGGTCAGGATCGATTTGATATCTATCATGGTTTCAGACAAATCATACTCCATGGTTCGTTGTTCTTGTAGAATGTTGAACGACTACCCCAACTAAAATCTATCCACTCAACAAAAATTATTTCACACCACAGACTCATCTTGGTCAGGATCGATTTGAAATCTATCATGGTTTCAGAGAAATCGTAGTCCATGGTAAGTTGTTCTTGTAGAATGTTGAACGACTACCCCAACTAAAATCTATCCACTCAACAAAAATTATTTCACAGAAATCATACTCCATGGTTCGTTGTTCTTGTAGAATGTTGAACGACTACCCCAACTAAAATCTATCCACTCAACAAAAATTATTTCACACCACAGACTCATCTTGGTCAGGATCGATTTGAAATCTATCATGGTTTCAGAGAAATCATACTCCATGGTTCGTTGTTCTTGTAGAATGTTGAGCGACTATCCCAACTAAAATCTATCCACTCAAAAAAAATTATTTCAGAGAAATCATACTCCATGGTAAGTTGTTCTTGTAGAATGTTGAACGACTATCCCAACTAAAATCTATCCACTCAACAAAAATTATTTCAGAGAAATCATACTCCATGGTTCGTTGTTCTTGTAGAAAGTTGAACGACTATCCCAACTAAAATCTATCCACTCAGCAAAAATTATTTCAGAGAAATCATACTAAATGGTTCGTTGTTCTTGTAGAATGTTGAACGACTACCCCAACTAAAATCTATCCACTCAACAAAAATTATTTCACACCACAGACTCATCTTGGTCAGGATCGATTTGAAATCTATCATGGTTTCAGAGAAATCATACTCCATGGTTCGTTGTTCTTGTAGAATGTTGAACGACTACCCCAACTAAAATCTATCCACTCAACAAAAATTATTTCACACCACAGACTCATCTTGGTCAGGATCGATTTGAAATCTATCATGGTTTCAGAGAAATCATAGTCCATGGTTCGTTGTTCTTGTAGGATGTTGAACGACTACCCCAACTAAAATCTATCCACTCAACAAAAATTATTTCACACCACAGACTCATCTTGGTCAGGATCGATTTGAAATCTATCATGGTTTCAGAGAAATCATAGTCCATGGTTCGTTGTTCTTCGAGAATGTTGAACGACTACCACAACTAAAATCTATCCACTCAACAAAAATTATTTCGCACCACAGACTCATCTTGGTCAGGATCGATTTGAAAGCTATCATGGTTTCAGAGAAATCATACTCCATGGTAAGTTGTTCTTGTAGAATGTTGAACGACTACCCCAACTAAAATCTATCCACTCAACAAAAATTATTTCACACCACAGACTCATCTTGGTCAGGATCGATTTGAAATCTATCATGGTTTCAGAGAAATCATACTCCATGGTTCGTTGTTCTTCTAGAATGTTGAACGACTACCCCAACTAAAATCTATCCACTCAACAAAAATTATTTCACACCACAGACTCATCTTGGTCAGGATCGATTTGAAATCTATCATGGTTTCAGAGAAATCATACTCCATGGTAAGTTGTTCTTGTAGAATGTTGAACGACTACCCCAACTAAAATCTATCCACTCAACAAAAATTATTTCACACCACAGACTCATCTTGGTCAGGATCAATTTGATATCTATCATGGTTTCAGACAAATCATACTCCATGGTTCGTTGTTCTTGTAGAATGTTGAACGACTACCCCAACTAAAATCTATCCACTCAACAAAAATTATTTCACACCACAGACTCATCTTGGTCAGGATCGATTTGAAATCTATCATGGTTTCAGAGAAATCGTAGTCCATGGTAAGTTGTTCTTGTAGAATGTTGAACGACTACCCCAACTAAAATCTATCCACTCAACAAAAATTATTTCAGAGAAATCATACTCCATGGTTCGTTGTTCTTGTAGAATGTTGAACGACTACCCCAACTAAAATCTATCCACTCAATAAAAATTATTTCACACCACAGACTCATCTTGGTCAGGATCGATTTGAAATCTATCATGGTTTCAGAGAAATCATACTCCATGGTAAGTTGTTCTTGTAGAATGTTGAACGACTACCCCAACTAAAATCTATCCACTCAATAAAAATTATTTCACACCACAGACTCATCTTGGTCAGGATCGATTTGAAATCTATCATGGTTTCAGAGAAATCATACTCCATGGTAAGTTGTTCTTGTAGAATGTTGGACGACTACCCCAACTAAAATCTATCCACTCAGCAAAAATTATTTCAGAGAAATCATACTCCATTTTAAGTTGTTCTTGCAGAATGTTGAACGACTATCCCAACTAAAATCTATCCACTCAGCAAAAATTATTTCAGAGAAATCATACTCCATGGTTCGTTGTTCTTGTAGAATTTTGAACGACTACCCCAACTAAAATCTATCCACTCAACAAAAATTATTTCAGAGAAATCATACTCCATGGTAAGTTGTTCTTGTAGAATGTTGAACGACTATCCCAACTAAAATCTATCCACTCAGCAAAAATTATTTCAGAGAAATCATACTCCATGGTTCGTTGTTCTTGTAGAATGTTGAACGACTACCCCAACTAAAATCTATCCACTCAACAAAAATTATTTCACACCACAGACTCATCTTGGTCAGGATCGATTTGAAATCTATCATGGTTTCAGAGAAATCGTAGTCCATGGTAAGTTGTTCTTGTAGAATGTTGAACGACTACCCCAACTAAAATCTATCCACTCAACAAAAATTATTTCACAGAAATCATACTCCATGGTTCGTTGTTCTTGTAGAATGTTGAACGACTACCCCAACTAAAATCTATCCACTCAACAAAAATTATTTCACACCACAGACTCATCTTGGTCAGGATCGATTTGAAATCTATCATGGTTTCAGAGAAATCATACTCCATGGTTCGTTGTTCTTGTAGAATGTTGAGCGACTATCCCAACTAAAATCTATCCACTCAAAAAAAATTATTTCAGAGAAATCATACTCCATGGTAAGTTGTTCTTGTAGAATGTTGAACGACTATCCCAACTAAAATCTATCCACTCAACAAAAATTATTTCAGAGAAATCATACTCCATGGTTCGTTGTTCTTGTAGAAAGTTGAACGACTATCCCAACTAAAATCTATCCACTCAGCAAAAATTATTTCAGAGAAATCATACTAAATGGTTCGTTGTTCTTGTAGAATGTTGAACGACTACCCCAACTAAAATCTATCCACTCAACAAAAATTATTTCACACCACAGACTCATCTTGGTCAGGATCGATTTGAAATCTATCATGGTTTCAGAGAAATCATACTCCATGGTTCGTTGTTCTTGTAGAATGTTGAACGACTACCCCAACTAAAATCTATCCACTCAACAAAAATTATTTCACACCACAGACTCATCTTGGTCAGGATCGATTTGAAATCTATCATGGTTTCAGAGAAATCATAGTCCATGGTTCGTTGTTCTTGTAGAATGTTGAACGACTACCCCAACTAAAATCTATCCACTCAACAAAAATTATTTCACACCACAGACTCATCTTGGTCAGGATCGATTTGAAATCTATCATGGTTTCAGAGAAATCATAGTCCATGGTTCGTTGTTCTTCGAGAATGTTGAACGACTACCACAACTAAAATCTATCCACTCAACAAAAATTATTTCGCACCACAGACTCATCTTGGTCAGGATCGATTTGAAAGCTATCATGGTTTCAGAGAAATCATACTCCATGGTAAGTTGTTCTTGTAGAATGTTGAACGACTACCCCAACTAAAATCTATCCACTCAACAAAAATTATTTCACACCACAGACTCATCTTGGTCAGGATCGATTTGAAATCTATCATGGTTTCAGAGAAATCATACTCCATGGTTCGTTGTTCTTCTAGAATGTTGAACGACTACCCCAACTAAAATCTATCCACTCAACAAAAATTATTTCACACCACAGACTCATCTTGGTCAGGATCGATTTGAAATCTATCATGGTTTCAGAGAAATCATACTCCATGGTAAGTTGTTCTTGTAGAATGTTGAACGACTACCCCAACTAAAATCTATCCACTTAACAAAAATTATTTCACACCACAGACTCATCTTGGTCAGGATCAATTTGATATCTATCATGGTTTCAGACAAATCATACTCCATGGTTCGTTGTTCTTGTAGAATGTTGAACGACTACCCCAACTAAAATCTATCCACTCAACAAAAATTATTTCACACCACAGACTCATCTTGGTCAGGATCGATTTGAAATCTATCATGGTTTCAGAGAAATCGTAGTCCATGGTAAGTTGTTCTTGTAGAATGTTGAACGACTACCCCAACTAAAATCTATCCACTCAACAAAAATTATTTCAGAGAAATCATACTCCATGGTTCGTTGTTCTTGTAGAATGTTGAACGACTACCCCAACTAAAATCTATCCACTCAATAAAAATTATTTCACACCACAGACTCATCTTGGTCAGGATCGATTTGAAATCTATCATGGTTTCAGAGAAATCATACTCCATGGTAAGTTGTTCTTGTAGAATGTTGAACGACTACCCCAACTAAAATCTATCCACTCAATAAAAATTATTTCACACCACAGACTCATCTTGGTCAGGATCGATTTGAAATCTATCATGGTTTCAGAGAAATCATACTCCATGGTAAGTTGTTCTTGTAGAATGTTGGACGACTACCCCAACTAAAATCTATCCACTCAGCAAAAATTATTTCAGAGAAATCATACTCCATTTTAAGTTGTTCTTGCAGAATGTTGAACGACTATCCCAACTAAAATCTATCCACTCAGCAAAAATTATTTCAGAGAAATCATACTCCATGGTTCGTTGTTCTTGTAGAATTTTGAACGACTACCCCAACTAAAATCTATCCACTCAACAAAAATTATTTCAGAGAAATCATACTCCATGGTAAGTTGTTCTTGTAGAATGTTGAACGACTATCCCAACTAAAATCTATCCACTCAGCAAAAATTATTTCAGAGAAATCATACTCCATGGTTCGTTGTTCTTGTAGAATGTTGAACGACTACCCCAACTAAAATCTATCCACTCAACAAAAATTATTTCACACCACAGACTCATCTTGGTCAGGATCGATTTGAAATCTATCATGGTTTCAGAGAAATCATACTCCATGGTTCGTTGTTCTTGTAGAATGTTGAACGACTACCCCAACTAAAATCTATCCACTCAACAAAAATTATTTCACACCACAGACTCATCTTGGTCAGGATCGATTTGAAATCTATCATGGTTTCAGAGAAATCATACTCCATGGTAAGTTGTTCTTGTAGAATGTTGAACGACTACCCCAACTAAAATCTATCCACTCAACAAAAATTATTTCAGACCACAGACTCATCTTGGTCAGGATCGATTTGAAATCTATCATGGTTTCAGAGAAATCATACTCCATGGTTCGTTGTTCTTGTAGAATGTTGAACGACTACCCCAACTAAAATCTATCCACTCAACAAAAATTATTTCAGAGAAATCATACTCCATGGTTCGTTGTTCTTCTAGAATGTTGAACGACTACCCCAACTAAAATCTATCCACTCAATAAAAATTATTTCACACCACAGACTCATCTTGGTCAGGATCGATTTGAAATCTATCATGGTTTCAGAGAAATCATACTCCATGGTTCGTTGTTCTTGTAGAATGTTGAACGACTACCCCAACTAAAATCTATCCACTCAACAAAAATTATTTCAACCCACAGACTCATCTTTGTCAGGATCGATTTGAAATCTATCATGGTTTCAGAGAAATCATACTCCATGGTTCGTTGTTCTTGTAGAATGTTGAACGACTACCCCAACTAAAATCTATCCACTCAACAAAAATTATTTCACACCACAGACTCATCTTGGTCAGGATCGATTTGAAATCTTTCATGGTTCAGAGAAATCATAGTCCATGGTTCGTTGTTCTTGTAGAATGTTGAACGACTACCCCAACTAAAATCCACCCACCCAACAAAAATTATTTCAGAGAAATCATACTCCATGGTTCGTTGTTCTTGTAGAATGTTGAACGACTACCCCAACTAAAATCTATCCACCCAACAAAAATTATTTCACACCACAGACTCATCTTGGTCAGGATCGATTTGAAATCTATCATGATTTCAGAGAAATCATACTCCATGGTTCGTTGTTCTTGTAGAATGTTGAGCGACTATCCCAACTAAAATCTATCCACTCAACAAAAAGTATTTCAGAGAAATCATACTCCATGGTAAGTTGTTCTTGTAGAATGTTGAACGACTATCCCAACTAAAATCTATCCACTCAACAAAAATTATTTCAGAGAAATCATACTCCATGGTTCGTTGTTCTTGTAGAATGTTGAACGACTACCCCAACTAAAATCTATCCACTCAACAAAAATTATTTCACACCACAGACTCATCTTGGTCAGGATCGATTTGAAATCTATCATGGTTTCAGAGAAATCATACTCCATGTTAAGTTGTTCTTGTAGAATGTTGAACGACTACCCCAACTAAAATCTATCCACTCAACAAAAATTATTTCACACCACAGACTCATCTTGGTCAGGATCGATTTGAAATCTATCATGGTTTCAGAGAAATCATACTCCATGGTTCGTTGTTCTTGTAGAATGTTGAACGACTACCCCAACTAAAATTTATCCACTCAACAAAAATTATTTCAGAGAAATCATACTCCATTTTCATTAGAATGTTGAACGACTACCGCATCTAAAATTTATCCACTCAACAAAAATTATTTCACACCACAGAATCATCTTGGTTAGGATCGATTTGAAATCTATCATGGTTTCAGAGAAATCATACTCCATGGTTCGTTGTTCTTGCAGAATGTTGAACGACTATCCCAACTAAAATCTATCCACTCAACAAATTTTATTTCAGAGAAATCATACTCCATGGTTCGTTGTTCTTGTAGAATGTTGAATGACTACCCCAACTAAAATCTATCCACTCAACAAAAATTATTTCAGAGAAATCATACTCCATGGTAAGTTGTTCTTGTAGAATGTTGAACGACTATCCCAACTAAAATCTATCCACTCAACAAAAATTATTTCAGAGAAATCATACTCCATGGTTCGTTGTTCTTGTAGAATGTTGAACGACTACCTAAACTAAAATCTATCCACTCAACAAAAATTATTTCACACCACAGACTCATCTTGGTCAGGATCGATTTGAAATCTATCATGGTTTCAGAGAAATCATAGTCCATGGTAAGTTGTTCTTGTAGAATGTTGAACGACTACCATTAACTAAAATCTATCCACTCAACAAAAATTATTTCAGAGAAATCATACTCCATGGTTCGTTGTTCTTGTAGAATGTTGAACGACTACCCCAACTAAAATCTATCCACTCAACAAAAATTATTTCACACCACAGACTCATCTTGGTCAGGATCGATTTGAAATCTATCATGGTTTCAGAGAAATCATACTCCATGGTAAGTTGTTCTTGTAGAATGTTGAACGACTACCCCAACTAAAATCTATCCACTCAACAAAAATTATTTCACACCACAGACTCATCTTGGTCCGGATCGATTTGAAATCTATCATGGTTTCAGAGAAATCATACTCCATGGTAAGTTGTTCTTGTAAAATGTTGAACGACTATCCCAACTAAAATCTATCCACTCAACAAAAATTATTTCAGAGAAATCATACTCCATGGTTCGTTGTTCTTGTAGAATGTTGAACGACTACCCCAACTAAAATCTATCCACTCAACAAAAATTATTTCACACCACAGACTCATCTTGGTCAGGATCGATTTGAAATCAATCATGGTTTCAGAGAAATCATACTCCATGGTAAGTTGTTCTTGTAGAACGTTGAACGACTACCCCAACTAAAATCTATCCACTCAACAAAAATTATTTCACACCACAGACTCATCTTGGTCAGGATCGATTTGAAATCTATCATGGTTTCAGAGAAATCATACTCCATGGTTCGTTGTTCTTGTAGAATGTTGAACGACTACCCCAACTAAAATTTATCCACTCAACAAAAATTATTTCAGAGAAATCATACTCCATTTTCATTAGAATGTTGAACGACTACCGCATCTAAAATTTATCCACTCAACAAAAATTATTTCACACCACAGAATCATCTTGGTTAGGATCGATTTGAAATCTATCATGGTTTCAGAGAAATCATACTCCATGGTTCGTTGTTCTTGCAGAATGTTGAACGACTATCCCAACTAAAATCTATCCACTCAACAAATTTTATTTCAGAGAAATCATACTCCATGGTTCGTTGTTCTTGTAGAATGTTGAATGACTACCCCAACTAAAATCTATCCACTCAACAAAAATTATTTCAGAGAAATCATACTCCATGGTAAGTTGTTCTTGTAGAATGTTGAACGACTATCCCAACTAAAATCTATCCACTCAACAAAAATTATTTCAGAGAAATCATACTCCATGGTTCGTTGTTCTTGTAGAATGTTGAACGACTACCCCAACTAAAATCTATCCACTCAACAAAAATTATTTCACACCACAGACTCATCTTGGTCAGGATCGATTTGAAATCTATCATGGTTTCAGAGAAATCATAGTCCATGGTAAGTTGTTCTTGTAGAATGCTGAACGACTACCCCTAACTAAAATCTATCCACTCAACAAAAATTATTTCAGAGAAATCATACTCCATGGTTCGTTGTTCTTGTAGAATGTTGAACGACTACCCCAACTAAAATCTATCCACTCAACAAAAATTATTTCACACCACAGACTCATCTTGGTCAGGATCGATTTGAAATCTATCATGGTTTCAGAGAAATCATACTCCATGGTAAGTTGTTCTTGTAGAATGTTGAACGACTACCCCAACTAAAATCTATCCACTCAACAAAAATTATTTCACACCACAGACTCATCTTGGTCAGGATCGATTTGAAATCTATCATGGTTTCAGAGAAATCATACTCCATGGTAAGTTGTTCTTGTAAAATGTTGAACGACTATCCCAACTAAAATCTATCCACTCAACAAAAATTATTTCAGAGAAATTATATTCCATGGTTCGTTGTTCTTGTAGAATGTTGAACGACTACCCCAACTAAAATCTATCCACTCAACAAAAATTATTTCACACCACAGACTCATCTTGGTCAGGATCGATTTGAAATCTATCATGGTTTCAGAGAAATCATACTCCATGGTAAGTTGTTCTTGTAGAACGTTGAACGACTACCCCAACTAAAATCTATCCACTCAACAAAAATTATTTCACACCACAGACTCATCTTGGTCAGGATTGATTTGAAATCTATCATGGTTTCAGAGAAATCATAGTCCATGGTAAGTTGTTCTTGTAGAATGTTGAACGACTACCCCAACTAAAATCTATCCACTCAACAAAAAGTATTTCATACCACAGACTCATCTTGGTCAGAATCGATTTGAAATCTATCATGGTTTCAGAGAAATCATAGTCCATATTAAGTTGTTCTTGTAGAATGTTGAACGACTACCCCTAACTAAAATCTATCCACTCAACAAAAATTATTTCACACCACAGACTCATCTTGGTCAGGATCGATTTGAAATCTATCATGGTTTCAGAGAAATCATACTCCATGGTTCGTTGTTCTTGTAAAATGTTGAACGACTACCCCAACTAAAATCTATCCACTCAAAAAAAATTAATTCACACCACAGACTCATCTTGGTCAGGATCGATTTGAAATCTATCATGGTTGCAGAGAAATCATACTCCATGGTTCGTTGTTCTTGTAGAATGTTGAACGACTACCCCAACTAAAATCTATCCACTCAACAAAAATTATTTCACACCACAGACTCATCTTTGTCAAGATTGTAGAATGTTGAACGACTACCCCAACTAAAATCTATCCACTCAACAAAAATTATTTCACACCACAGACTCATCTTGGTCAGGATCGATTTGATATCTATCATGGTTTCAGACAAATCATACTCCATGGTTCGTTGTTCTTGTAGAATGTTGAACGACTACCCCAACTAAAATCTATCCACTCAACAAAAATTATTTCACACCACAAACTCATCTTGGTCAGGATCGATTTGAAATCTATCATGGTTTCAGAGAAATCATACTCCATGGTTCGTTGTTCTTGTAAAATGTTGAACGACTACCCCAACTAAAATCTATCCACTCAAAAAAAATTAATTCACACCACAGACTCATCTTGGTCAGGATCGATTTGAAATCTATCATGGTTGCAGAGAAATCATACTCCATGGTTCGTTGTTCTTGTAGAATGTTGAACGACTACCCCAACTAAAATCTATCCACTCAACAAAAATTATTTCACACCACAGACTCATCTTTGTCAAGATTGTAGAATGTTGAACGACTACCCCAACTAAAATCTATCCACTCAACAAAAATTATTTCACACCACAGACTCATCTTGGTCAGGATCGATTTGAAATCTATCATGGTTTCAGAGAAATCATAGTCCATGGTAAGTTGTTCTTGTAGAATGTTGACCGACTACCAAAACTAAAATCTATCCACTCAACAAAAAATATTTCACACCACAGACTCATCTTGGTCAGGATCGATTTGAAATCTATCATGATTTCAGAGAAATCATAGTCCATGGTAAGTTGTTCTTGTAGAATGTTGAACGACTACCTCAACTAAAATCTATCCACTCAACAAAAATTATTTCACACCACAGACTCATCTTGGTCAGGATCGATTTGAAATCTATCATGGTTTCAGCGAAATCATACTCCATGGTAAGTTGTTCTTGTAGAATGTTGAACGACTACCCCAACTAAAATCTATCCACTCAACAAAAATTATTTCACACCACAAACTCATCTTGGTCAGGATCGATTTGAAATCTATCATGGTTTCAGAAAAATCATACTCCATGGTTCGTTGTTCTTGTAGAATGTTGAACGACTACCCCAACTAAAATCTATCCACTCAACAAAAATTATTTCACACCACAGACTCATCTTGGTTAGGATCGATTTGAAATCTATCATGGTTTCAGAGAAATCATAGTCCATGGTAAGTTGTTCTTGTAGAATGTTGAACGACTACCCCAACTAAAATCTATCCACTCAACAAAAATTATTTCACACCACAGACTCATCTTGGTCAGGATCGATTTGAAATCTATCATGGTTTCAGAGAAATCATACTCCATGGTTCGTTGTTCTTGTAAAATGTTGAACGACTATCCCAACTAAAATCTATCCACTCAACAAAAATTATTTCACACCAAAGACTCATCTTGGTCAGGATCGATTTGAAATCTATCATGGTTTCAGAGAAATCATACTCCATATTTCGTTGTTCTTGTAGAATGTTGAACGACTACCCCTAACTAAAATCAACAAAAATTATTTCACACCACAGACTCATCTTGGTCAGGATCGATTTAAAATCTATCATGGTTTCAGAGAAATCATACTCCATGGTTCGTTGTTCTTGTAGAATGTTGAACGACTACCCCTAACTAAAATCTATCCACTCAACAAAAATTATTTCACACCACAGACTCATCTTGGTCAGGATCGATTTGAAATCTATCATGGTTTCAGAGAAATCATACTCCATGGTAAGTTGTTCTTGAACGACTATCCCAACTAAAATCTATCCACTCAACAAAAATTATTTCAGAGAAATCATACTCCATGGTAAGTTGTTCTTGTAGAATGTTGAACGACTATCCCAACTAAAATCTATCCACTCAACAAAACTTATTTCAGAGAAATCATACTCCATGGTAAGTTGTTCTTGTAGAATGTTGAACGACTATCCCAACTCAACAAAAATTATTTCACACCACAGACTCATCTTGGTCAGGATCGATTTGAAATCTATCATGGTTTCAGAGAAATCATACTCCATGGTTCGTTGTTCTTGTAAAATGTTGAACGACTACCCCAACTAAAATCTATCCACTCAACAAAAATTATTTCACACCACAGACTCATCTTGGTCAGAATCGATTTGAAATCTATCATGGTTTCAGAGAAATCATACTCCATGGTAAGTTGTTCTTGTAGAATGTTGAACGACTACCCCAACTAAAATCTATCCACTCAACAAAAATTATTTCACACCACAAACTCATCTTGGTCAGGATCGATTTGAAATCTATCATGGTTTCAGAGAAATCATACTCCATGGTAAGTTGTTCTTGTAGAATGTTGAACGACTACCCCAACTAAAATCTATCCACTCAACAAAAATTATTTCACATCACAGACTCATCTTGGTCAGGATCGATTTGAAATCTATCATGGTTTCAGAGAAATCATAGTCCATATTAAGTTGTTCTTGTAGAATGTTGAACGACTACCCCTAACTAAAATCTATCCACTCAACAAAAATTATTTCACACCACGGACTCATCTTGGTCAGGATCGATTTGAAATCTATCATGGTTTCAGAGAAATCATACTCCATGGTTCGTTGTTCTTGTAAAATGTTGAACGACTATCCCAACTAAAATCTATCCACTCAACAAAAATTATTTCAGAGAAATCATACTCCATGGTAAGTTGTTCTTGTAGAATGTTGAACGACTATCCCAACTAAAATCTATCCACTCAACAAAAATTATTTCAGAGAAATCATACTCCATGGTAAGTTGTTCTTGTAGAATGTTGAACGACTATCCCAACTAAAATCTATCCACTCAACAAAAATTATTTCACACCACAGACTCATCTTGGTCAGGATCGATTTGAAATCTATCATGGTTTCAGAGAAATCATACTCCATGGTTCGTTGTTCTTGTAAAATGTTGAACGACTACCCCAACTAAAATCTATCCACTCAACAAAAATTATTTCACACCACAGACTCATCTTGGTCAGAATCGATTTGAAATCTATCATGGTTTCAGAGAAATCATACTCCATGGTAAGTTGTTCTTGTAGAATGTTGAACGACTACCCCAACTAAAATCTATCCACTCAAGAAAAATTATTTCACACCACAAACTCATCTTGGTCAGGATCGATTTGAAATCTATCATGGTTTCAGAGAAATCATACTCCATGGTAATTTGTTCTTGTAGAATGTTGAACGACTACCCCAACTAAAATCTATCCACTCAACAAAAATTGTTTCACATCACAGACTCATCTTGGTCAGGATCGATTTGAAATCTATCATGGTTTCAGAGAAATCATAGTCCATATTAAGTTGTTCTTGTAGAATGTTGAACGACTACCCCTAACTAAAATCTATCCACTCAACAAAAATTATTTCACACCACAGACTCATTTTGGTCAGGATCGATTTGAAATCTATCATGGTTTCAGAGAAATCATACTCCATGGTTCGTTGTTCTTGTAAAATGTTGAACGACTATCCCAACTAAAATCTATCCACTCAACAAAAATTATTTCACACCACAGACTCATCTTGGTCAGGATCGATTTGAAATCTATCATGGTTTCAGAGAAATCATACTCCATGGTTCGTTGGTCTTGTAAAATGTTGAACGACTACCCCAACTAAAATCTATCCACTCAACAAAAATTATTTCACACCACAGACTCATCTTGGTCAGAATCGATTTGAAATCTATCATGGTTTCAGAGAAATCATACTCCATGGTAAGTTGTTCTTGTAGAATGTTGAACGACTACCCCAACTAAAATCTATCCACTCAACAAAAATTATTTCACATCACAGACTCATCTTGGTCAGGATCGATTTGAAATCTATCATGGTTTCAGAGAAATCATAGTCCATATTAAGTTGTTCTTGTAGAATGTTGAACGACTACCCCTAACTAAAATCTATCCACTCAACAAAAATTATTTCACACCACAGACTCATTTTGGTCAGGATCGATTTGAAATCTATCATGGTTTCAGAGAAATCATACTCCATGGTTCGTTGTTCTTGTAAAATGTTGAACGACTACCCCAACTAAAATCTATCCACTCAACAAAAATTATTTCACACCACAGACTCATCTTGGTCAGAATCGATTTGAAATCTATCATGGTTTCAGAGAAATCATACTCCATGGTAAGTTGTTCTTGTAGAATGTTGAACGACTACCCCAACTAAAATCTATCCACTCAACAAAAATTATTTCACATCACAGACTCATCTTGGTCAGGATCGATTTGAAATCTATCATGGTTTCAGAGAAATCATAGTCCATATTAAGTTGTTCTTGTAGAATGTTGAACGACTACCCCTAACTAAAATCTATCCACTCAACAAAAATTATTTCACACCACAGACTCATCTTGGTCCGGATCGATTTGAAATCTATCATGGTTTCAGAGAAATCATACTCCATGGTAAGTTGTTCTTGTAGAATGTTGAACGACTACCCCAACTAAAATCTATCCACTCAACAAAAATTATTTCACATCACAGACTCATCTTGGTCAGGATCGATTTGAAATCTATCATGGTTTCAGAGAAATCATAGTCCATATTAAGTTGTTCTTGTAGAATGTTGAACGACTACCCCTAACTAAAATCTATCCACTCAACAAAAATTATTTCACACCACAGACTCATCTTGGTCAGGATCGATTTGAAATCTATCATGGTTTCAGAGAAATCATACTCCATGGTTCGTTGTTCTTGTAAAATGTTGAACGACTACCCCAACTAAAATCTATCCACTCAACAAAAATTATTTCACACCACAGACTCATCTTGGTCAGAATCGATTTGAAATCTATCATGGTTTCAGAGAAATCATACTCCATGGTAAGTTGTTCTTGTAGAATGTTGAACGACTACCCCAACTAAAATCTATCCACTCAACAAAAATTATTTCACACCACAAACTCATCTTGGTCAGGATCGATTTGAAATCTATCATGGTTTCAGAGAAATCATACTCCATGGTAAGTTGTTCTTGTAGAATGTTGAACGACTACCCCAACTAAAATCTATCCACTCAACAAAAATTATTTCACATCACAGACTCATCTTGGTCAGGATCGATTTGAAATCTATCATGGTTTCAGAGAAATCATAGTCCATATTAAGTTGTTCTTGTAGAATGTTGAACGACTACCCCTAACTAAAATCTATCCACTCAACAAAAATTATTTCACACCACAGACTCATCTTGGTCAGGATCGATTTGAAATCTATCATGGTTTCAGAGAAATCATACTCCATGGTTCGTTGTTCTTGTAAAATGTTGAACGACTATCCCAACTAAAATCTATCCACTCAACAAAAATTATTTCACACCACAGACTCATCTTGGTCAGGATCGATTTAAAATCTATCATGGTTTCAGAGAAATCATACTCCATGGTTCGTTGTTCTTGTAGAATGTTGAACGACTACCCCTAACTAAAATCTATCCACTCAACAAAAATTATTTCACACCACAGACTCATCTTGGTCAGGATCGATTTGAAATCTATCATGGTTTCAGAGAAATCATAGTCCATATTAAGTTGTTCTTGTAGAATGTTGAACGACTACCCCTAACTAAAATCTATCCACTCAACAAAAATTATTTCACACCACAGACTCATCTTGGTCAGGATCGATTTGAAATCTATCATGGTTTCAGAGAAATCATACTCCATGGTTCGTTGTTCTTGTAAAATGTTGAACGACTATCCCAACTAAAATCTATCCACTCAACAAAAATTATTTCACACCACAGACTCATCTTGGTCAGAATCGATTTGAAATCTATCATGGTTTCAGAGAAATCATACTCCATGGTAAGTTGTTCTTGTAGAATGTTGAACGACTACCCCAACTAAAATCTATCCACTCAACAAAAATTATTTCACACCACAAACTCATCTTGGTCAGGATCGATTTGAAATCTATCATGGTTTCAGAGAAATCATACTCCATGGTAAGTTGTTCTTGTAGAATGTTGAACGACTACCCCAACTAAAATCTATCCACTCAACAAAAATTATTTCACATCACAGACTCATCTTGGTCAGGATCGATTTGAAATCTATCATGGTTTCAGAGAAATCATAGTCCATATTAAGTTGTTCTTGTAGAATGTTGAACGACTACCCCTAACTAAAATCTATCCACTCAACAAAAATTATTTCACACCACAGACTCATCTTGGTCAGGATCGATTTGAAATCTATCATGGTTTCAGAGAAATCATACTCCATGGTTCGTTGTTCTTGTAAAATGTTGAACGACTATCCCAACTAAAATCTATCCACTCAACAAAAATTATTTCACACCACAGACTCATCTTGGTCAGGATCGATTTAAAATCTATCATGGTTTCAGAGAAATCATACTCCATGGTTCGTTGTTCTTGTAAAATGTTGAACGACTATCCCAACTAAAATCTATCCACTCAACAAAAATTATTTCAGAGAAATCATACTCCATGGTAAGTTGTTCTTGTAGAATGTTGAACGACTACCCCAACTAAAATCTATCCACTCAACAAAAATTATTTCAGAGAAATCATACTCCATGGTAAGTTGTTCTTGTAGAATGTTGAACGACTATCCCAACTAAAATCTATCCACTCAACAAAAATTATTTCACACCACAGACTCATCTTGGTCAGAATCGATTTGAAATCTATCATGGTTTCAGAGAAATCATACTCCATGGTTCGTTGTTCTTGTAAAATGTTGAACGACTACCCCAACTAAAATCTATCCACTCAACAAAAATTATTTCACACCACAGACTCATCTTGGTCAGAATCGATTTGAAATCTATCATGGTTTCAGAGAAATCATACTCCATGGTAAGTTGTTCTTGTAGAATGTTGAACGACTACCCCAACTAAAATCTATCCACTCAACAAAAATTATTTCACACCACAAACTCATCTTGGTCAGGATCGATTTGAAATCTATCATGGTTTCAGAGAAATCATACTCCATGGTAAGTTGTTCTTGTAGAATGTTGAACGACTACCCCAACTAAAATCTATCCACTCAACAAAAATTATTTCACATCACAGACTCATCTTGGTCAGGATCGATTTGAAATCTATCATGGTTTCAGAGAAATCATAGTCCATATTAAGTTG